>JAEQBH010002326.1:0-461579 GCA_016808115.1 Tetrastigma voinierianum | reverse complement strand
GTCTCCTTTTTTTTCGAGACCTAAGATTTAACTAAAATCTGGGCAAAAAGTCTCCTTTGTAATGAGGAGTTCCCACCCAAAATAACTGCATTTACATAACAACATAGCCCATATACAACCATCTCACTTCCAAAGTCCACATGCGCAGAGTAAAATTGGCCACCCATGTAAAGACACATGGATTTCGAAAACAAATGATCATTGGGTTATGAACATCCAAAATCCTTTGTTTGAAACAAATAAAATTTGTTTTGTAAAATGATCATTGGATGTAATCCAATAATGATGTGGATTTTATCAATGATGTGGTTTTGGCTATTGCGTGATAGTACCAAACTAACTAGTTAAATAGTACCAAAACAATAAAATAACAACTTAATAATATATTTGAAATAAACAATTTGCAAAGTATCAAATGAAATATCATGTCTCTATCTTCATCCCCGATCCTCATTATATCCAAAACTAACATATGATTCCACATTAGAAATGATTCCACATTACAAAGCTATACATCCTCAATGGTGGTTGAGTTATCATCATCTACACTAATTTTCAAATTTATGGGCTTGAATAAGAAACATTTTTTTCCAAAAAATGGCTATGATAATGAAATATCCTATTTGTTTAAAATCTTTGTATCTTGCTAAAAGATATAATCATATTAGGAACGTAAAATTAGTATAATTTTTGTTAATTATTTTAAAATAGCATTATTTAGTTATTAACACTAGTTTAAGTAATATAATTATTTTAAAATGTAATGCAATTTTGGGTTATTAAATTTAATTTAATTTATAAACTAGATAAACGTCATTTTTATAAAAAAACAGTATATGATCATTGAATTAAATTTGAAAGATAAATAAAAAATGAAATGTCAATATTTAAAATAGGATTAATGAGATAAATTAAAAATACATTCAATATTAAAATCATCATTTAATTCAAATGCATTCAAGAAATTTTTCATACAAGATTTTAAATATTAAATTATCATATAAATTATACAGTATATATTTAGAAATTGAAAATAAATAGTTAAAACAATTAAAGTTTGAATACTTTTTAACTCATATATTATAAAGTAATAATTATTTTAAAACCTCTATATACAAAAAGAGATAGTCAAAATATCAAATTTTTATAGATTAATCCTCGAAATTTCAATTACTAAGCTAGTTACTTAAAAATTTAAATAAATTTATTAATCTACCTAACCTAGGCTGCAACCCACATGCCATGAGTCGTCGTGCCTCAAATTACTCAGCTTTATTCAGACTTAAATTTACAACTCAACCTCCGAAAAATCTCGATAGAAGCTGCGGCCGCCCATCTGACCAACCCACACTCACAAACATTATGAGTTACTTGCTTGGCCCGATGCAGTCACCCTTACCTCGCCATATTTTCGGGCGGTCGAAATGAGAAAATAAATGCTCAAATATAACCAGTCCTATAAACAGACAGGTCAGCCTGGAAGTAATAACTTGACTCCATTTTTATTTTAAATTTTTGGTTTAACCACAGACATTCCTTTTAATTATTAACAATATTAGTTTTTCATTATGAAAATATAACATAGTTGGTTATAGAAAGAACGTTTATTAAATAATTATTTTAATAAAATAAAACATTATTAGTATGAAAAATTAATAAAAATATATATAATATAACTTATAATATTTTATTTCTTTGTATATTCTTTAAGCACATGTTAATAAACTATAAAAGATTTTTAAAAGAACTTTATTTTACAGAATATAAAATTTATGAAATTGTTATTTATAATTATTTTTAATATTTTAATATAAAACCTTATTTTTATCTTCAAGGACCGCATACAGGTTAGGCTGGCCAGCCAAAATCCGCCCAAATAAATGCTACTTAATTGGTCCTAATTCATTTAGCTCCACGAATTCTAATTTGCTTAACTCATTTGGTCGAGCCGACCATTTCCCACATATAACAGATAACTACAAGGAACGGGACCTCGCTGCCAGGTGTGCAAAACAAACATAGAGTGATTAAAGGTGGAAATATAGCCCTCAATTCTGGTGTATCACCCACTTTAACCCATATTTTAAGGGCCTGCTGAAACGCCACGCCAAAATAATCCATGGCTTATTGGTCCCATCGAATAGGTTCTCGTGGCCCTTCTTGGCTGCCTATTGTATCGTTTTTTTATTTTTTTATTTTTAATAACTCATAGTATTGGTCTATAAAAATATTAACTAGTTTTTATAAAAAAAGAAGAATAGTTATTAAATACTGCTTTTAATAAAATAAAATAATATTAGTATGAAAATAATTTAAATAATATAATATATATATGTATATATATATATATTATATATATATATATATATATATATATATATATATAGAAGTATATAACTAAAATAATTTATTTTATATAATCTTTTAAGAACATAAAAATGAACTTAAGTATTTTAAAGAAACTCTTTATTATGAAATATATAATTTTGTGAAAATTTGGCTTATTTATTATTATTTTTAACGTTCTGATTCTATTTTGGCCTCGCACAAAGATAAGACGGTGCTGATTAAATCAAAAGCGAGCCCGACAAAACTTTACCGACCGTGGGTCAAGCGCCGTTACCCAAGACCCTAGTGGGCTCGGTCCATTTGAGTCAGCCAAACCTGTTTCCCAACTATAGAGTGGACCTAGCAAGAGAGTGGTTGCTGGCGCCAGCGGTCCTATTCACAAACAAAGGTTTTATGCTGAAAAACGGAAAAGCGTATCGAACCGTTTTTTCCTCGGTTTAAGCGGTTAAAGGCGAATCATTATTAAGAAGATGGAAAAATATGACTTGTCAGTTATTGAATCGATTCGAATCATTCGGTTTTTAAAATATTTCTCCCCATGTAATAAAACAGCGAAAAATGTCACATTTTTTCCACCAAAATTTATTTCCATAGTCCAAATAACATTTACAGCATGCGTTTCCCCTTATATAATTTTTTCTTTTTAGTGTTTGTTAGTTCTCCATGTGTTACTTCCTATTTCTATGTTTCTTCAAATTTTTATTTTACAGCCTCATCCTTTCATTAAGGGTTTTGCCTTGTGGAGAGAAAAATGGGTTCTTAGTAGCGCCCTCAAACCACTTCTCCCCACATGCTTCACTCTCATGATGAGTTTTCTTCCGAGAGGTTGTCATCTTCTCTCCATTCCATGAAGTGGAAGGTTAGTTTCTTTTGTTCAATTTTCTTTCTTTCATTTTATTCTTTTATACATTTTAGATTTTATATATATATATATATATATATATATATATATATATATATATATATATATATATAAGATAGAAAGATATATATATATATATATATATATATATAGTATATATAATGTCAAAAAAAAATTTGTAAATAAATTTTGAAAATCTTAATTTCTAATTGTCCATACTGACACAACCAAATGAACAAATCACAAATATATTGATAAGACTAATATAATTTGTTACCTCTTGAGTTTTTATAATAATGTTAGAACTGTGATTTATCTTTTGCTGAGGAAAACACTAAGATTTATGATTTTATAAGATGAGATAGAATGTAAGATATATCATAAGCATATATCCTATTATATAGGATATATTTTATATAAGATATCATGTCCACAACATAAGATGTTACTGGATCTTTTATTTAATGGTATTTGAGATATCTCAAGCTATAAGATATTCGAACTGACATATGATATATCATATTTAGTTATGCTTGGCCATCAAAATTCATAATTAAATATTTTTAAAGTTATAAATAAAAAATTTTTATTATATTATTAATGATAGATAAAATATATATAACAAAAAAGTACTATAATTTTTTATATATTTAAAATTATTTGTAAGTTTTTATTTTTTAACCAAAAATTTAGTTTTTAAATAAAAATTATTATACTAATCTCAAAATAGTATAGAAGATTGTGGAACTAAATTTTTTATTTACAACACACTCTTTCAAAAAATTACATTTCAATTCAAAATAATATAAAACAAAATAAAAGTGTGGATTGGTCATATTATTGACCTGCCAGCCTACTAGAGCAAGGGTCTCGTGTTTGAGTTATAATAAGAACAATTGACTACTAAGTATTATAATAAAATGTCAATTGTAAAAAAAAACAATGATTTTTCCAACATAAGCCACCTCTCATCTCCCTCACACTTGCAGCTAATTAAGGAAGCACTCTCAAAAGGCAAAAAGGAGGAAAAAAAAAGAAAACCTTCAAAACGGTGTAAACATATTCTATGTAAAAATAGATATAAAAATAAAAATAAATATTTGGTTTAAAACCTTAATAACCTAAAAATTTAATCTAATCTTCTTATGATTTTCTTAAAAAAGAACAATTTTAGATAAAATTAATTTTTTTCTATTTCATGTATTTACATATATATGTTAAAAAGAGTTATTTTTACAAAGAAAACAAGAATATTTCTCATCAAAACAAGGGCAAAATGTAAAGAAGGGTTAGATTTTCAGAGTGCGTTTTCAAAATGTCTTTTAATAAAATCACCCAAAATAAAAACTTAAATCAGACTACTTATCCTACCCTATTCTCAGCCAAACTTAAGATAATTACATTAGCAATGACACGGAAAAATAATCTAAATAGGTTTTGGTTCTTTAATTACATTAAACACATTTCTTTTCCCCTTTTTGTCTTTGAAACTCAGTTAAATGCTGCAGCATCTGCTCAAGACCATAATGAAGCGACAAAGACAAGAAGAAATACTGTTATGAGCAGTGAAAGCCAACAAAAGCAAGAGAAACTGAAGGTCAAAAAGTGCCCTCAAGTTCTCTGGAAACCCTTCTCACTTCCCATCTTAGATACCATCAACTGCCCAAAGCATATGAAGAACTTCCCATTGAGGTAAATGTATATAACTCCTAATAATCATTGATGTTGATTCAAGCCATACTTCGCTATATATTTTCCAAGTTTTATCATTCCCAAATTTTATTTACCTGTGGAATTGGAGATGCTGGCTGGATGAAATACGGAAGAGGTGATTTATGTTATCTTCAATACTGGAGGGCACCTCGGTGCAAGCTCAGAAAGTGGTCAGAGCCTCACAGTTGCCCTTCACCATGTTCTTTCAGTACTCAGATGATAAGATCTATCTGGGATGTTGGCATCAGGGGTGATCTTTTGAACTTTAATTGGTATTTATTTACAGCATCAGCTTCTAGTCTTTAATATTTCAAGATCACTATGAAAAGATCAATTTTGATTAGCTTTGAAAATAATTTTGTTGTGTTTGGGTTTCCTGAAAATACTATGGAAAGAAAAATAAATATTAAGGGATTACTACCACCTTTTCGTAAGCCATTGTCAAATTGAAAATCTCAAAGAAAATTAAATATAAATGAAATTAATTGTTAAGTTACATATTCTTAAATTATTTAATTTTCATTGTAAAATAAATAAATTTGGTTTAACAGTGAAAATAAAAAATTTCAATGTTGGATTTAACTCTATTTTTAACAATTTTCCCCTTTCTTCTATTTCTTCCTCTCTATTTCTCCCCACATTTTCCTTCAAATTTTCTTGAACCAAGGTCTTAACTTCACTAAAGATACATTTATTTTATAGTATGAAAATTGGGCTCTTGATTCATTCTCCTCTTGAAGAATTATGTACAAGATATTAACTGCAACATGAAAATTACTGATATGTTCTCACAAAAATTCTGCTGCAGGCACATCCGCATAAGATACACTGCAAGTGACATCAAGAATGCGTACTATTCGACAGACCACAGTTTTCTGGCTTTCCCAAGTGACGAGTGTGCATGATGCCTTTGGAGCTGGCTTAGGCATGCATTTTCAACTGATATAAAAAATAAATAAATAAAAAATAATCCTGTTTGGCTTTTGATTTCACATTAAATCATTTGGGATTGAATCAATTTAATTACTATTAGATTTTTTCTGGTTTTCTTTTTCATTCAATGCCTTTCAGGATGGCAGCTGGTAGAGACTTTTGTTAGGGAAGAACAATCTACAGGATTGTATGATCATGACGGTTGCCACAACAGGGATGCAAAGGCAATGAGGGCGCTGAACAATGAGCTTTCTTGATTCAAAACCTTATCATCATCCCCAATGACAACACCAAGTCTCTCTTCCTATCGCCACTGCTGACAAGCCTCCTCCTCCCAAGGGGAGCCAAGAAAGCTCCCAAAGAGGCTGCCTGTCAGGGCCCCAAAGGTAAACTATTATAATTACGTTATTCTTTATTAAGGAAAACATTCAAGGAATTCTATTGATAATTCCATTTTGTGTATTCATCAAACAGGCTATCCACGGAGAGAGTTGGCGGCCAGGCCCATGAGATTGTTGCCAAAGTAGACTTGTATCCGAGAGGGATGGTAACAGATCCAATGTTTTGAGGAACCTGCTTCAAAGAGCCGGACTGTACTATATAGGTCCCGTGGATGGTCATAATTTGGAAGAACTTGTCTATATAATGTAAAGATGGTTAAGGCCATATCCAGGGCAAGTGAACGTTCTTAATCCATGTTGTCACCAAGAAAGGAAAAGTGATATGCTCCGCTGAATAATCCCTGACAAGATGCACGTGAAGCCGCCTTAAAATTCTGCTATGTTTCTTCAATATTTAGACATTTCGAAAGAAAACGAGAATAGCGGGGGCTAAGTATAAAAACAAAAACAAGGAACACAAATTTTTGTGAAAATCCAAGTAGGAAAAAAACCCAACCTAAATAGGGAAAAACAATAAGAGTAGAAATCCAATTATTTCAGGTACAAATTTGAGTATTAGCGCTATTAGGAAAATAACTCAGCCACAACAAACCCCCAAAATACATCTTAGATTTATAAGACCCCAATATTAACATACCTATATCCCCTAGAAGTGACAAATATATGGATCGTGATGGACACCTAAAGATTTAGATAAGTTAGGATACTCCGGGCTTGTAGGTATTTTTAGGCTATAGGGTATAATTTTATGCAGAAGGATAAATCTAGTTTCAAAGGAATCTAGGGCTAATTTAGGGCTAGATGTGATGGAATTAAGGTTTAGAATGAAGGATTTTAGGTTTTGGAACCTTTAGGTTTAATTTGATGCAAAAAAACATGGTTTTTAGGGTTTTCTATAGTAGGATAGGGCGATCCACGAATTTAGAGTTTCTCTATGTTAGAGATGGTGGTATTTGGGTGAAATAATGTATTTGGGAAGTTTTCAAAAGTATGAAACTTGATTGGGATGATTTCGATTGAAGGTTGAAGAAAGGATCATGGAATGGTTAGTATAAGATGATAGAATTGGTTGAGGATGTAGAAAAGATATTTTACTTACTTTACCACCCAAGGAAACCTCCTTAAGGAGCCAAGAAGCCACAAACCTCATCACTCGTTAATCCAACAAAGAGATATGAGAACAAGATATATATTTCACTCACCCAAGGGATCCTTCTTGTGGATAATAAGTCATGAACTTGCTACTCAAGGAATTCACCAAGAGGATAGAGTAAATAAGAGAGAACTTTAAAAAAAAAAAAAATTGAAAATATTGTTAAACTCCTTGAATAATGATTAAAGAGTGTATTGAGGAGGAGATATAAGTCCTTATTTCTAAATTAAATGAAGCAAACTCTACTTTTAACTAGGAAAACAAATCTTTCTAATTTAAAATAGCAACCCCTACTTTGACTTGGAAACCAAATCAAATAAAGCTACCACAATTAATAATAAGACTTCAAATCATGTGTCTCTGCTGGGGTTCTAACCTCCTAAATCCGAATTTTTCATAATCAAGGCCGAATTTTCAATGGATGATGTATTTGCTCTTGCATCAATAAGATCAGTAAAGGTCATGGGATTAGGCCTATCAACTCGATTCCTTTGGTGATACTTTTCATATCAAGTCAAACAAAATTGCAACCCAACTCTAACACTTGTTAATACTGGGCCTAACTTGTTATCTTCTGGGCTGAGTGTCGCAACTTGGGTTTCAATTCGAAAACACCAGTCGAAATCAAGCACACTCTCATACACCCAAGATTCTTATGAGCTCCTTTGATCGTAGGCGCAAAGAGACGACAAGATTGTAGCAATCCATGCAGGAATGGAGGGAGGCACTAGATTTAATTTGTTCCATAAACGCTTCCCTGATAGATGCTTTGATGTTGAAATGCAGCTTTTTGCATGTTGTGCCAATTTTGTCGCTAGTCTAGCTGCTACTAAAGGCCCAAGCCTCAGACTATTTATTCTTCTTTTCTACGAAGAGTTTATTACCAAATTGTTCATGATGTGGATCTTCCAAAACTTCCAAGTGAGATTTGCAAATTGATAGTGCTGGCGCTTGTTTGTGTTTGATATTCCAACCCATCAGAATGCCTCTCGACACTACGTCAGGCTACTGGCTACCTAACATGGTGGTGGTCATGGCACCTTCGGTAGAACGGGAGCCTACTCGAACATGGTGGCCACAAATGCAAACCATCGATGATGCACTAAATGCTTTTAGTACCCAAGAGGAAATGGCATTGGTTCTATTATCCCTTCCTTCAACAAAGGACACCTTTTAGAGTGTAATTATCTGACCTTTAGCCTAATTTATTACTAGTTATTAAACATTGTGATAGCTCATTGTCCAATTCGGTTTGCACTTCATCAATTTAAGAGTAACTGAGGTCGTCAGAGTTAATTTTAGGTTTCGAATTATGCAGGCAATTTGTATTGGAATTACTTTTTTTTCTTTTTCTTTTTTTTTTAAAAAGAAATCAATATAGAATGGGTAAGGGAAGGTGTCAGATGAGGGAAACCAGTGCATGATATTTGGCTGCGCGACAATTGTGGCTGGTAGTCAGAAAGAAGATCGCTCGCTTTCCAACCAAGCCGCATATCGCCGACAAAGTGGTGGATGCCGCAACACTCGCAAACCTCTTTGATGGAGAATTGATCGTGCAACCGGCTCCAGAGCACGAGGTCCTCCTTAGTGTGGAAAGGATCCGCTGAGGATTTTCAGAGTCACGCCACCCATTTCGCCAAGTGAAATCCGATTGTTGACTGAAACCTTAAGTGGTTTGCAACACTAATATCTACATCTTGAGATGCTCTATAGAATATCATAATCGATCGAAAAATAAAATATACAATGAATTTCATGTTGTCTTTATTGTGTAAATGGAGGGCTATGATGCTACCCGATATACATCGACTCATGGAACCTCAGGGAGCAACTGAGTGTGCCGGGCCGAGCTCAAGCACATTATGCCACTGGCTAATTTTAACTTTAATTGCAAAAAACAAGGATGTTATTTAGCTTCTCTCAAATTATAATTGAAATTCATTTTGAAGTTTCAAATTTGAAATAATCTTATCGCTCACATTTATTAGACTACTGTATGTATTACCAAATGTCTCTTTAGAATCCTCAGAGCTCGTAGACGGGTTAATAAAATAATAAGAATAAAAGTCAGATTACAACTTTCACATTAGTTCCCTTAATAAGCCTCAAACAATGAAAACCTTGGGACAAGTAAGGTTGTGCTCATTGCGTTAGATGGGGTGCGCTGCAACCTTGCAGGAATGATTAATCACAATTAAGCAAGAAATTGGTTGATTTCAACAAAGAATCCAAGGGATGGCGGTATTGTTGATTGCTGATAGGAAATTGGTAGTCTTCAGCAAAGTTCAAAGCAGGCGAGGTTGCCAGCCTCAACGCGCCGTCTCCGCCGACCCCAAGGGAGAGACATTTGCCATCGGCACTGCCTTCGCGCCAACATTCAAGCTTTCTTGGTGCCGCCTCTGTACTCGCTCAAAGATCAATTATGGGGAAGTTCCCTACCGTGTGTGATGCACATTGCAATAGTTTCTTAATAATAAGATGCTTCTCGCAGAGTCCAATCCAAATTACCAAGAAGTGAAAGAAAGACACACAGATCAAAGATCGTCGATCCTCATAGTGAAGCGAGCATTATCTCACAAATCAGCTTTCTACGCCAAATCCGGTCGAGTAATAAGCCAGCAAATACACCTCATCTACCGGGAACAGTCTTAATACTATCTACCGGCTGGAATATCTACTATAAATACAAGGGCTACCCCATCTGAAAGGTAATGCAAAAACATACGCCAATACTGCGCCTAAGGGGGGCCTCTTTCTCTCGTAAAGAACCGACTTAGGCATCGGAGCAAACTTACTGGATCAGGAGGACGCTTTTTCAACCGAACCCGGGCCGGAGCGTGTGGGCTTAGCTGGGCAGACCAAGGCTACCGCGGGCTGGGCAATAGACGCCGGATCATTCCTGACCGGGGCAGATCGCGTGTGGCCTGGCCAGGACGGCTCAAGGTATCGCGCTCCTCCGCAAAACAAGAAATGTAGCGGGGCTCGCAAGGGCTTCGCCGTGTCGCTCCGATGCCTAAGTCACTTTCCTAGTAGAGAAAAGAGAGAATCGCCAGGATCGCTTAGTATCATGCATGTTTTTGTGTACCTTTCACCTAATGTTTTGCCTTGTATTTATAGTGTATGTTCAACCACTGGACAGGATTAGGATTGCTCCTACTGACTGGGTATTTAAGTTGTTTATCATCTGATTATAATATTACTAGAAAGAGTTGCTACTGTGATAATCTTCCTTCCTTATCGGGACACTTCATTTTGATGCCGATCTATTATTGGTCTTTTCTTTCCTTATTTAGCAGATTTGGTTTGAATCATGGAATAATATATTATTAGGACTATTCTATTTTGCACTGTGGAGACTTCCCATAATTGCCCTGCCAATCGGTTGGGTCTATTCTGGCCGCACTAAAGGCTTGAATGTTGGCGTGAGTACCAAAATGCTCTAATGGGCATGTTCTCCTCGGGGTTCAATGGACGGCCTTCACGTTTCATTGGCCGGCCTCTTCGGCCTCGAAAACGGGCTCCTGAGCCTTATTTTTCGAACCCCACGCTTGCCCCCGCCCCCTTGTGTACGGCGTATGGGCAAGGTCGTAACGTGTCTCGCCAGTGCAACTTCCACTTGTTCGCCGGCCGGATTAGTTGGTCAAGTTGCCGCCATTTGTCTCAGGATAATGATGACTCTTCTGCCTCGCGCCATTTCTCCCATTCCTTAAGTTTCCTTTATTCTCACATGACATCCTCGTCCCGTGTGCCACTCCGCTCTAGGACCTTTTCTTTGCCTTTGGGCCGAGTTCTACTTCTTTCTCTAGCCTTTCCTCTGCCCTGAGCCTCAGTCTTTCTCATGGTCTTTTCTTTGGGATAATATTTTCCGTCAGATTTCGGTCCACACCAGATTCATTTTTGATTTCTTTCCCAAGTATAAGGCTAGTTGCCTGGGTTGGCTGAATTTTGTTTTCATTATCCACTTCATCATGGGTCCTACCGTTTCCTTCTCTCAATGACGACGGTGATTCTTCTGGCCATTGCCGCCTCGACGAACCCGCGGTGTCCCAACTGTCAGTCTGTTGAACTTCTAGCGTTCCTGAGGTGCCTCCTTCCTTGACACAAGGAAAGTGAACCCGATTAAATACCCCGGGGGCCTGAATATCCGAGATCCCGCCTGCTCAAGATGTTTTTTTAACCGTGGGACTGAAATAAGGTCTACCCTTCATGAAACATCTCAGCTGTACGTTATCAGCCTCCCTTTGGCGTTCGGGTGTGGTCCCCTGACGTTTTGACCCTCTATGTGGTCTCTGTGCCTAGGATGGTGTGTTTCTTCGAAGTGGCATTCGATAATGGTCTTCGCTTCTCTCTACACCCCTTCATAAAAGGGGTTTTGTAGCATTTCAATGTGTGTCCCGCTCAACTCGCGCCCAATGGTTGGGGTATTTTGGTTAGTTCATGCCTTTTAGACGTGGGGTCTCTGTCCCTCAAAGATAAGCCTTGCTTTTACTCTTTAGCCCGAAGAGGATATCCGAGGGCTTTCTTTATTTTTCTAGCGCCTGGGCGCTTCCTCTGCAGATTTCCAATCTTCCCTCCTCCCATAGGCTGTGGAAGGGACGCCACTTCTTCGTTAGCGGCCGTAATTAGGAGTATGACCCTCTCGACAAGGACGACACTGGCTGCTCCTATGGCTTGACTACCCCCGAATCTTCAAAGGGAGTGTTCATTCCGCTTTTGGTTATAACTTCTGTGTGTGGTCACCGCATCCTCTTGATTCCTGCATCGTCATATTTCTGTGTGCTCCCACCCTGGATCTCAGCCGCTAAAGATAGGCAAAAGCTCTAGCTATGGCTGCCAGCCGATGTCCTTCCTCGCCCTTACACGGAGTTGATCAAGCCTGAATGCTCTTCTCCATCGGTGCTGTCTCCGCCCCTGTTCGCCCTTTTTCCTGGTGCCTTTCACTTTTTCCCCACTATGTGTTCCTCCACAAGCCCTCCTCTCAAGTAACCCACTGTGGGGGAACTCGCCCGGGCCTGAAGATGCGCCCCGAAGCCTTATAGGAAACAAAAACTCGAGACTCGTTAAGAAAGATAGGCCGACTTTGGTCAAAGTTCCGAAGTTGGGGGCATCTTCATCTTCCCCGTCCTCTCATACCTATAAATCAGGATGGATTATGGCTCCTATAGTTTTGAGCTCGCGATCCCATTACCGTCTGGAACCCGCCAACGAAGAAGGTTAAGTTGCCTTCTCGAAGGGAGGAAGAGGCGAGGAGAGCGATCCAACCCCAAGTCATGGAGACTGGGGATTCTTTACTTCATAATGCCGAAGCTCGCAAGTGTGCGTGCAGCTCGCCTATTCTGGCGATTCGGGTCTTAAGAGGTCGATCAGGTCGCCCGCCGACGCGGCTTTCGCCCTATCTCTCCGTGGTAGCCCTAAGTTCCGTACCTTGTCATATTATTTGGCCCATTTTGAGATGAGCTTCGAGCTTATGCTGGATGTTATTCTGCGCCGGATGCGTGGCTACTATTTGAAGGGCTCGCCGTAGCGGCCAAAATAAACGGGGGAAGGTCATGCTAAAGCGGCCCAAAGCTTATAAGGCGAGTGGCTTCCTCACATCCGAGAGTCGAGCTACGAGGCCGGTGCAACGTATGACCGAGGAAGCCTGAAGCTCAAGCCCCACGAAACATACCACTTTCTAGCCTGCCCCAAATGCGGTATGGTGCGAGGCCCTAATAGCTGAGCGATCGAGCAAGCTTCAGAGGTTCGAGATGATTTGAGGGTCATGTGAGAATGACTTGATGGAGGCTAGACTGCGCCGCACCGCCCAGCATGAACTTCGATGGTTAGGACAAGTTTTCACGCCCCAAGGCAAGCTTCGGGAGTCTAAGGAAGAGCCGCGTGCGATCAAAGACGATCTTCGTGATAAGACGACGCTTGTTTGCCAGGCTCGCCAAAGGAAGAATTTGCGCGCCTTCACTGGCGGAACGCTCGAATGAGGAGTGTCGCTGGTTACGTGGGGGATCTTCATTAAGCAAATAACTTAAAGTGGCTCAATGAGACGAAGCACGGAAGACCAGTGCCGAGGCTTCTAATCAATGGGTTTCGGGTGGCTCGCCGTAAGAAGGTTGTTATTGCCTATTCCGATCTTGAGACCCACCCCTGGACTCTCAAAGTGGACGCAGGAGTGCGATGAGGGGTCCTTCTTCTGTTGATATCCTCGGAGAGCGGCACCCCGCCCAGGCCCACCCCTTCTCACCGGTCTCCGCTTCTCCTTCTCGATGCCTTCCACCTACAAGACGCCTTCATTCTCGCCCCATGCCTGACTTTTTATACTCTTTTTTGTTGTTAGGCCTCGTCCCAAAATGCTATGTGTAGCCTTGTCCTGATGAATACCATTTTTGCACCTCACGCCGCCTCTACTTGTACTCTTTTTAACGTTTCTCTTAATTTGAATCGACTGGTTCGCATGGTCCGAATTGGGCGCCCGAAGCCGAGATATTGAGATGTTGAGCTACTGGGCTGCATCGACGACGGCTCTGTGCTGGAAATGACCTTAGCCTATGGTCGTAGAATCGCGGAGTTTCGCCAATGCGAAATAGCCGTTCGCCTACGATTTGCCTGAGCGGAACGACTCCAGGCCGCATAGCCCGTAGAATCGCCGAGTCGCCAACGCGAAATACCGCGTTCGCCGGGCCGATTTGCCTCGAGTTGAAATGGTCTTCGCGTCATGGCTCGTAGGAATCGCTTCAGCCCCGCCAATGCTAAAATGCCGTGCTCTGGTTTACCATCGTCTGAGCGAAACAGACTTTAGGTTGCATGGCCTGTAATCGCTGAGTCTGGCCACGCGAGCTTCACGTTCACTACCGACGGCATGAGTTGAAATGACTCAGGCCGCATGGCCTCGTAGAATCGCTGAGCTCGGGTTAACGCGAAATGGCCGCGGTTCTTTACTCCGCCGATTCGCTTTAGCTAAACGACTTCAGGTAGCGCGGACCCACGCAGCAGACGAATCTCACAAAGCGAAACGCCGCCCCGCCGTGGTCGAGCGGCGATGTAACTGAAGCCGCTTTGACTCCTCGTGCAGCGTGACCGCGCAGTAGACGAACTTGTCAAAGTGAGTCACGCTCCGGCGCCAATGCGGCGACAGCTTCAAGTCGCCCCACTCTCGTGCAGTGGACTGCACAAAGTAGATTTAACTCGCCGGGAAAGCGTCACGGGCCCGGCGCCGTGGGGTCGAGTGGAGATGTACCCCGAGCCATCTCGACCGTAGCGTGACCTGCGCGCAGTAGACGAACTCTTCAAAGTGAGCCGCTCCGGCGGCCATAGCCTGAGCTGGTCTCACCTCGTAGCATGACTGCATGCAGCGTGACGAATCCTCGGGCTAAAGCGCGGTGCTAGTTCTCGCGCCAGGCCGAAAGTGGCGTACGTAGCCCGAAGATCTGACTCGGGTGAAGGCGGATCGCGCGCAGCAGATTAACTCGCCAGCAGAGCCACACAGGCGGCTACCTCGCCTTCCGATTCTTGGAAAGGCAAGAGCCTTAATGCTGATTTATGGAGAATTTGGAAACGTCACTTTGAAAGCTTTAATCTCTTTATAAATGAAGGTCGATTGGTATGAGCTATACTTTGTATATTCCCCTGGGCTTCTTCGTGCGTAATCGAAATCCGGGCGAGATGAAGGCCAAGTCTAGTTGTCTTTGCTGGGATCCACCGAAGACTCGGCTCGATTGTGGATATAAAGCTGCCTGAGGTATCCGCCGCATTGGCACTCCTATTTCGAAATGTATGCAAATAAACCGCGCTGTCCAGTCCCTATGGAACCTCGCGAATACTCGAGTTGTTGTTCTTTGTTGTAGTCCGACTTCATTTGCTGCCGGCTCCTGAATTGTTTTGTTTCTGTATTTCGCGTAATCTGATATTCGAGTGTCAGCATGGCAATGCCAGGCGGTAACGTCGTTTTCGCCTTTCTGATTGCATAGACCGGATTATCCCAGTGGCCCCGCCTTTGGAGATCGTTTCCTGTTTTTCTCTTTGGGAGACCTTCCTGTCGCTTTTGTTCCTCGTCGTTCTCGCTGCTTCGTTCCATCTCGCTCTTTTCTTTGTGAATGTTAAAGCTCTTTCAGAGCAAAGAAAGCCTTCAACGCACATTTTCCGCTTTGCAAAGTACTATGTTAAGCTGGGTGAGCCTTTTGAGAAGTGTTCAGCCGTCTCCTTCATCTGTCCAACTGGCCAACTGAAGGATCACGTTAATCTCATTATACTCCATCTTTAGAGAGACCTCAAGATTAAACTACGACACAAGATCCTCGTGCTTCTCATGAGCCCCACTTGATAGTCAAACATGATAACCCGGCCGATGTCCCGCCCCAATGAAGTGAGATCTAATGCACCATTTTTATCCCCAATCAGGAGATCGATGACTGTGATCTGATCAATCATGCCAAGGTCAGGGCTCTCTGAGGGATACGAAAGCTCAGACGCACTAGATCTCTCGATACCCACAGCCCACTGATTTCGTATATGAGGATGATCGACCGGATCTCTAGTAATCAAATAACGCCTCCACCGTGTGACTCCCTAACTCGGGCCGAAGTGTAAAATACGAGCACCCTGGCCAGATGTGGTGACTCGCTTGTCAGCACCAAGGTGTCCATAGTGTCGGTTAACGCCCTTTCACCACCTCCTTCACACCTACCGAGCTCTGCCGAGGCCTTGAACCTATGTTCCGGCTGATTGTTCCCCGCCTCCTTGTCGAGGATGGCTTCACCCTCCTGCTCCCGACGTGCTCCAAGGGTTGCTTGCCATGCCTTCCCTCTCCGCTGGACGCGGTCCACGCCCCAGTCGCCTGGATTCTACTTCGGGCCTGTACCCCTTCGGGAGCACCTGATATTAGGCCGGCCCCTTCACAAATGTCAGACTCTCGAGTTTCGTCGCCATACTCCCGTGTCAGTTCTGATCCCGTCTCGTGAGCCGGTCAACTCTCGCCGATGTCGATCGTGAGGCTGAGTGCTTCCACCGGTCCCGGTGTCGTCGCATTGTTTCTACCACGCCAGAGGCCTGGCCGTCACTTTGCCCCGTATGATCTTGCATCCTCGGGAGATTTAGTGCTGTTCTCGCCAGGTTCCGCCGGCTGATACTCATCAAGAATCGAAAATCGCGATGAAGTGCTGGCAAACCCGGCTTCGCTCCCGGCTGCATTTGCCAATCGATGATGCCTTTTTCAATCCTTAACCTGGTCGAGCGTGTGGGTTTACTGGGCCGACCAAGGCTACCGGTGGAATCGCAATGAGCTGCCGGATCGCCTGGACCAAGTAGATCGCCGGGCAGGTCGGTTTGCCACGAGCCGGCCCTCGCCAACCAACCTTCATTCTTGTTTTTGTAGAGGAGCGATACCTTCAAACCCGTCGCAAACCAGCCCTGCAGCGATCCTACTTCACGGGCGATCCAGCATCCCATTGCCCAGCCCACCAATAGCCTTGGTCCGGCCCAACGAAGCCCACACGCCCACCCCGCCCGGCTGGAAGGCACTCACGCCTTCCATTGTCAGATGTTGATTTATATTCATTAAGTACGAGTAAGGTAAACGTATACTTGTGTTTGTTCAAGGGAAAGAGTATGAGGTTCCGACTTCTACCCCCTCAATTTCTCAGCGTACCACCTCTCACTCACCACTAAGTCCATCTAGGTCCACTACAAGAAAATTGAGTAAAGACGACCCCCCCTACATTTACTTTGGCGACAGACTTCAACCATCGCAAACCCACTTATTCCATTGCAAATTAAAATTTCCTTTGCTTATACATAACCATTTGCTAACAATAATTACAATAGTAAATATCTGTCGGCAAAAATATTTTGTGACGGATTTAAACCGTTGCAAAAATTATTGTTGTTTTATAAATATAAAAATATTCATCATAGTTTTATTATAAATATGATCTTAACTAGTGAAAAGCATACATAATTATTTTTTTAGCTTCGTATGTATTTATGCAAAATATTTTTTTTTTTCTCATCAATTTTAAAAATAATAGCATAGCATGAAAATTAATTAATATTCATCAAATTATTGATAAAAACTATAGATACATTATATAAAAAATAATAGCAAAAATTTTAGAGTTGTTTTGTTTAAAAATTTGAAATATGTATGTTTTAACTTTTGACATCCAATCATAATATTTAGTATTTAAAAGTAAATATTATAGAATTTATCTAATTTTAATAAAAATATAAAAAATATGTTAAATGTATAAATATATTTTATTTAAACATTTACTACATATATATATATATATATAAATATCTTAATACTATTTAATAAATTCTGTACATTGTTTACACATATAGCCAATAAAGCTATTGACATAGTTTCTTCCCTTCTATCCTTGAGGTCATGGAGTTCGATTCCTAGGAACGCACATAGATTTGGCACTATCCAAAAGTATGAAAATGTGAAAAAAATTCAAGATTGTGCATCATCCAAGTCAAGAGAAAAACACAACACCAAATGTATTATAAAGAAAATCGAGATCCGAAATGAAGTTTTAAAAATTTTTATTGAATTTTTTTATTTGTATTCAACTACTAAGTCCATTGGCGATAGCTATGGTCCAAACCATCGGATAGTTTGTCGTTAAAAAAACTCTTTATCAAGAATTTTAAAAATTTTGCATCGGAGACTTTTTGGCAACACATCTTCCTCGACTACTCGCATCGAAAATATATGGCTCGCCACTGTTTATTCCAAACAAGAAATATCAATCTAGGAAAGTGATTTTTCTCGCAAAGGGTCATTAAGCTTGATACTTTCTAAGGCAATTTTTCTTCCTTAGGTGTTCTATTAGTCATTGCTAAGTCCATAATAAAACTAATTCGAACTATCAAAGAATCGTCACTACTAAGTCCATAATCCTACACATAATACCTAATTAATGTTTTACCCTTAATAAAATCCATTTAGTACTAGACATTTATAATTTCCTAAACTTCTTTTATTATGTTAAATTGATTACCACAATTAAATAACAATGGAATGAAATGGTCAAGGCCTCATGTTAATTTCCAACTATCACCATGGAAACCCTAGATGAATCTTTTTCAAATTAGGTCTTAAGAGCATTCCCCAACACAAATCAATTAGAATAAACTATAATAATCCATGATTTACATCATCCCAAACATTACGTAAAAACATTATATTTGCAAAACCATTTCCTAGAAATTATATAAATCAAGAATCAACTTCAACAATCAACCCTAGAGGATGTTTAGCCACTCATTACAACCCACAAATCCATCAAAATCATGTTTATTACAACAATAATAGAGAAGGAGATGAGAAGAGAGCAAAAGTTGGAGATACAAAACAGATGTGAGGTGAAGAACCCTCAAAACCTTGCTCCAAGCAATAAGAGGTCCCTGGCAAGCTTAGACTTTCAAATGTTCCAAATCCAAGTAAAATGCTCAAAATCAAAACCCTGTCAATCTTGTAAGAAGAGGAGAGGAGGACGATATATTTTATACCCATATTCTTATCCCTATGTCAAAGCGTTTCGGTAGTTTTTATATAAATAAGTGTGGTCTAATTCCCTAAATTTTCATCTATGATTAGGTCAACCATTGAAAGCATACGAAAGTGAAATGAAGCTAAAACAGGTTAAAACGGAAAATCGCAAAAACCGCTACAGCAAAATGTGTTTTGACCTTTTCAGAAATAAAACAACCTACAATGGCTCCAATAATTGTACGGATAGATAGTAGACTTCCCAAGCTTTCCAAAGAATCCTTATTCACTCAATTTGGACTTCCATTGATCAAATTATGGCTTTTGGAAGTTGAAGGAATGAGTAAGAGTGCTCAAAATCTGACCAGTCGGCACACTTTGTGAATTCAGTATTTACCATCAACTCTAAAGTGTTGTCTCTGGACATATCCATATTCTACACTTCCTCTGCTTTCTTCCAGACACACCAAGATTTCTCAGTTTGGAGTCTGGACGAAAAAGTTATGGCATTGGGAAGCAGAGGAGGAAAAACAGAGCAAGCTTGTGATATTTCTCACGTTGTAGCGTGAGTTTTCAAGTTGTAGCTTGAGTTTTCACGCTATAGGGTGAGTTTTCACGTTGTAGCATGATTTTTTCCCGCTATAGCATGATTTTTTCATGTTGCAGCATGGATATGATTATAAGGGTCCAATAGCTCCCCATTTCTCCAAGCTGTAGCGTCAGATCTGCCATGCTATAGCATGGATTTCGGGGCCCAAATGTGAAGAAGCCCATTCGTTGCTCTCTCGGGGTTGGCCATTAAAAGAGAAATTGGGGCATTTGAAAGGAGAATTTTTGCATAAGGAGAAGCAGGGGAATTCGACGGGAATTTCTCTTGGGGACAAGGGAGAAGATCCTTTGGGTGGAAACACCCAAAGGCAAATCTTCCTTGGAGGAAACCGATTTTTAGCCTTGAAGAACAAGAAGAAGGAGATTTGAAGAGAGGAAATGAGTTTCATCTATTCTCTTCTCCTATTTCTTGCTTTTTCTCATTTTCTATGGTTATATTTTCCTCTCCATGAACTAATCTCATTTTCTAGGGTTTTGATGTGGTCTAAACAATGAACTATGGTGTTTAGCTTTGATTTGTAATCTTTGATGTTTAGATTTTCTTATATATTGAATGTTCTATTCATTCTAATGCTTATTGATGATTGATCACTATTAACATGATTTGAGACTCAATTTGAGGTTGAGAAACAGAATATTTAGGTTGTAATCATGAATGGAAATGTATGTTTCACCATATAATAGAGATATTTGTGTGTTACATGTGGCTTACAGATTTCAATTACTTAATGTGATCCTTCTGTTATGAGAGCTCGAGGTAGATATACATTAGAACCTTTTCCAAGTGTGACGTACATGCTTGAGAAAGAATACCATGTGCTTAGGTGAAATCCTCCATTAATATATATAATTTAAGCATCATTGGGACCATTTCTCGAGTCTCTCACTCATAGAATTGCATTTAAATCAAAACCCTAGGCTTTTGTAATTTCATTTTCCCTTTGCATGTTAGACATTTTAGTTTAGGATTTATTAGTTTGGGTTTGCTTTCCATTTCAATCTCACCTTTGTGTTAATCCAAATAAAGTTAGGACTATTCTAATTTCGGTAAAGCAGTAACCTAATCCTCAGCCTTGACGATACTCATACTTCCATTTTATTTCTTGAGGCGACAAGAGCACTTACATATATAGGCACACACACATTTTATATAACACATTTTGAGCCTATCGTAGAGAAACCCTAGGGTAGATGGTGCCTCCTCGTTTCGAACCCTAAAAACCTAAAAATAAGAGCTTATCTAGCTCCTTGGAAAATGGACCACAAACAGGGTCGAAAAAAGAAGCTTTTAGATAGACTTGACTTATGGATGTCGCAACATCAAGGTGCATGATGTCGCGACATCACCGTAATAGTGAAAAATCAAAGCTCAGTAGGAATCTCCATGTCACAACATCAACAGGCATGATGTCGTGACATCACTACAAGAATTGTCTTCACAGGGTCCATATGTCGCAACATTGGAATAGTGATGTCGCATATTATCGCAAACAATTTTATCAGAATGTCTTGAAGTCGCGACATCGCTTTGTATAAAGAATTTCTCTATAATCTTCATGTTTTCACTATTATTGTTGCTCAAGATTCCAAAATATAGTCATGGGATATGCCAGCATAATCTTGAACTATTTAAGATGTGAATTTAGCATCGAAGCTCAATATGCCACAAGAAATGCATGCTATAAAATTTCAATCACGGGCTTGTGAGACCTTTGCTTTTGCTTTTCTTTTTTTTTTTAAATATTGGTGTATTTTCTCTTGACTTCTTCTAAATTTGAACAAACCATTCAAAAAAGACAGTGCTCTGGATCGCATTATATATATATATATATATATATATATACATATATGATTAAGAATCTATATAATTATAAGATGACGGGAATAGCAACTCTTGTTATAATTTATAATTTATAGGTTATATGCTAAAATATAAATATTGTATTCCTTTTGTTCATTTATACATCTTTATCCTGTTGATTAGCTTAGAACAAGAGAGACAAAGTAACCAATCCAAATGACTTATCATAAATTAATGTAAGTTTTTGATTTTGGTGATATTTGAATAATTTTAATATTCATTATTTTATTTTTTTAATTATCATATATGTTCTATTTTTGTTTTCACATAAAGCTTTAAAAATAAGTAAAAGCAATAGAAGGTAATTGAAAGTTGTATCTTAAAAAATGTCATACTCTTTTTAGAAAATGTTTTGTTTTTAGTTCAATTTCATAAGTAGCCAATTTTATTAATCTCTTTTTTACCAACAAGTAGATAGTAAAACTCTAATAGAAGATAATATTAATAATTCACCTAATTGGAATATTATTTAAGCAAATGTTGAATTTTATGAATCTGACTGATTCATCATCCTAATAAACTTTGATGGCCTGGGAATCGTTGGATGGAACAAAAAATTAAGAACTCCGTACGCTTGATTGAAGGGAAAAAAGTTTAAGACATCAAAACTGAAAAAAATTGAAAAGTTGGACATCATTTATCTAATTAATTTAATATTATAAGTGATAAATATATCTTCAGAATGAGATTTTATGTTATATTATGTCTTTATTTAATTTTTAAAATGAAAATTATATAACTTATATTATTGAAATAAAAACAAGATTATATTTTATTATTTTTATATAAAAATAAATTTTCACTTTATTTATTTATGATTGATTAAAATATTTGAAATCTGTAAATAAAAAAATTTATATCGTGTCATTCAATATATAAATATAATATATATTACTAAATAAGTAATATAAAAGTAAAAGTATCTACATAAATAATAGATAAATTTACAATACATAATATATCCTACTTACTTATCTTATTAATGACAAGATTAATACATCCAATGCCGAAGGTGATATAAAAGAGTGTTAGGATTACATATGATTAAATATAGAATAGAATAAGTGATAAGATACGGCTGCAAGTCTATTTATGTGTGCGTGTTTTTTTTCCAACCAAAATTTCATTAATGATCAATTGCAGTACAATAATCTCTCAAGCATGTGCAGCCCCATTTGCATGCCTTAGTATAAAAACAACCTTAAAACCAGGCTCAGAACATAACAAGAGATGACAACTACCCATAAAGGATCCATAAGCCAAAGCATTCATTGCCATTTGTAAATCAATTTCAAAGATAACTCGATTGTAGCCTATTTATGTTTGTTAAAAACATAAAACTCCCATTGTTTATTTTACTAAGATGAAAATTTGTATTGATCAACCATATTTTAAACTCTTATCATTTGATTGAAAAATGGAGCACTTATCTGGTCGAGTAAAATTATTTTAACTAATATCTACTAGCTATAGATTGAACTTAAAAGTTAATATTTGTACTGCATCCAAATCTTTTTTTAATTGAATTTGAAATCATATAATTTTTGGTTCAATTCTATTGATGAGGGTATTGGACATGCATGCATGCACCAAGCATATCCTATAAATAATGTCTCCAAAGACATTAATTACAGACTTCAAAACTTTTCATTTAGTTTAAAGCATATCCTATGAACTTTTCAATAATTAAGTTATACTATAAACCACTGAGAGACTTGCTTGGAGGAGTAACTATTTGAGACTTGCTGGAGGAGTAACTATTTGAATCTGAGAAGATGGCCCAAAGATTGCCCCCAGGAAGCATTTTGTTTCTGTGCTGTACTTCTGGAGTCATTTCCATAAAGAGACAAAAACTCAGCCATTAAATCATTATTAACTTTATTTATGATTTTATTGCATGTGCAGAATTACTAGTATTTGCCCCAAAAAAATGGTAAATAGTTATATCCACTACAAGTATAGAAGCGTTAAGGATTCATTTTAGTCTTCCGGTCATTGCATGCTGCAAGAATGCCCCAATTCTTAGTCCATGGATTTTCTTTCTTTCTTGTGATTTACTTTTCCTGACAATAATTCGTGAATCAGACTAATTAACTTTCAATCAAGCGACTGAAACATGCAAGAAATTTTGGAAAGATCAACCCACGAAAAACCTTATTTTTTTTTTTTAAATGAATCCAAAAGACAAAATCAGAAAGGATTTGTTAGATTACTATATGGCAAGTTAATTATATGGAAAGTTCAACTATTGTATATGGCAATAGTATATTTTCCTTTCTTAGGTTTGTATGGAAGGCCTAGCCTATATGGGGTTCTATCTGTACATGTAATTTACAATTTATAATACATGCAGACCTAGTCTTTTCTTTTCTACAGTATCGTATGTGTTCTTCGAATTTTTTCCTCACAAGCTCACTTGCCTAGGCATTACGTACCAATCGATAACTTATTTTTCCCCGACGAATCCATTTGAGCGAATTCAGCCTTCAAATAAGAGTTTTGATTGTATGCCTTGTCAATTTTTGGCAAACAAGCTACTTTTACCATTTTAATACTCGGCATTTCTCATGCTCTCTCCTTGATTCATTCATTATGATGTGTCCCTCCTCCCATTACTAATTAAGGCGCATTACGCTATTTGTTATTTTTATGGATGATTTTTCCAGATATACTTGGATTTATCTCTTCAAAAATTGTTCTGAACTTTCTCAAATATATCGTGACTTTACCAAAATGATTGAAACACATTTTTCTAAACCTATCAAAGTTTTCAGATCTGATAATGTCCAAGAATATGAAGCCCATGATTTACCTCTATTCTACATTAATTTGGTATTATTCCTCATTCCTCTTTGCGGCCGGCACTTCTCAAAGAAACTTGGTGTGGTCAGAGCGCAAACTTCATCATGTTCTTGATGTTGTTCGTGCAACTATTATAGCCGCTTCTACTCCTCTACCGCTTAGGAAACCGCTCTATCGCCATTTACACCATCAATCGATGTCCTCTCCCATTGTTCGTAATCAAACTCCTTTATGATCTATTGTTTGGTTCTTCTCCTCCCATGACTCACTTTAGAGCCTCGGATGTGTCCTGCTTTGTTCTTCATCAAGATCATGTAAGAAGCAAACTTCGCCTCGCTCGCTATTCTGGGTATGGAATCGGGTCGCAAGGTTGTAGGTGTTAAGTATCCCATTAGCAAGTCTGTGTTTCTCGGGCATGTGGGTCTTTTGGAAACACAAAATGTTTTACCAACTACCCCATGTTCCTGTTTCCCTATTCCTCTATTGATCCCTTTTTCCTCGTGGAGTCTCCCATTTCTATGTTTGACCCATTCCCCCGGGCTTCTCCCAGTCTCCCTTCCTATTTATGATGTTTCTTCTCATTAATCTGATGAGCTTCCCACACCGATCATCGATGTGCCCACTGATACTGCCCCAGCTATGGATCCTACCGGTCCTTCTAACTCCTCAGACTTCGTCAGTTCTATTAGGTAACTACTCTTCCTTCACTCGTGACTTCCATTGATTTTCTCGCTTGGCTCTCTCTTAGGAACCTCGCATCTCAGGAGGCTTCCTCTAACTCTTATGGCGTTAAGCCATGAAAGAAGAGTTACGTGCACCGCATAAGACTCAAACATGATCTCGTTGATCTTCCCTTGAAAACATCATCACTGTAAATGGTTTATAATATCAAGACTCGATCAAATGGTACCGTTGATCACTACAAGGTCACCGGCTCTGTCGCTGTGGGTTTTATCAGGAGTATGAAGAGACTTTGCCTACGTGGGCTCGACTTTCATTAAGACTCTTATTGCCATTTTTACGGCTCATAAACACACTCTTTTAGTCATCGATGCCAAAAAATGCTTTCTTAATGGTGAACTCCTCGTGAGGAAGCTCATATGAAGCTTCCTCTTGGTTACTTTCACCCTCCGGGGTTGCCCCATAGAGTATGTCGACTACGGCAGACACTTTATGGTCTTAAACAAGCTTCTCAAGCATGGTTTTCAAAGTTCAATTCTACTATCTCTTAGCATGGTTTTTCAAGCAGTTCTTTTGATATAGCTCTTTTTCTGAGACGGTCTAATCATGGTATTACTATTCTCCCTTGTATATCGATGATATGATTATTACAAGTGATGATATGCAGGGTTTTCAGGATCTAAAGCACTTTCTGTCGCCAATTGAAATGAAAGATCTCTTGGCCCTCTTAATTACTGCTTAGAAGTTTCTTCTTCTGCAGATGGTTATTATCTTACTCAGGCAAATATACTTCCGATATGATTTGAGCCGCGATCACCGTATAGCAAGATAGCGACACACCTATTATATAACTGTCGCTCAATTTCTATAATGGCTAAACACTATCCGATGCTACTTAATACAAATTATTGGGAGTCTAATCTATTCACCGTCACTCTCCCTGAGCATTTCCTATGCGCTCTCATGTAGTTCACTTTCGCTTATACAGCCCTTAGATTCCTCATTATGATGTTGTTCTCAAGATTCTTCGACATTTTGAAATGCACCATATTTGATGGTCTTCTTACTTTTTCTTCCCATTCTTCATTAACTCTTAAAGCATATTCGAAAGACAAGGTGTGATCCACCGATCGCCGATCTACTATAAGATATTGTGTTCTTTTGGGTGATCCTCTTATCTCTTGGAGAAGCAAGAAACAAATGTGTCATTGCTTGTTCCAGTGATTCAAAGTAGAATATAGTATACTACCACTACTATAAATAACTTATCTGCTTTCGCTTGGTTACCATATGATCTCGTGTCGACCGCTCCACTACAAACTAAACTTCATTGTGATAATCGGCGTTATTCAAATTGCTCATAAATGATGTCTTCCATGAACGCTTTAAACATATTGAGATTGGATTGTCATTTCATTTGTCATCATCGCCTGGGGTACACTCACACTCGCTTTGTTTCTCCTCAAGATCGCTTAGCGATATCTTCATCAAACCCCTTCCCTCTAAGAACTTTTCGAAGTTTTAACTTCCAAACTCGCATCGGTTTTTCTTAAAACCACTATGAGTTTGTGTGGGATGTTAGATTACTATATGACGTTACCATATGACAAGTTCTGGCATTATATATGGCAATTGTAAATTTTCCTTTCTTAGGTTCCTCGTATACCTGAAATGTATAAGGGCCTCATCTCTTCAGGAGCATGTACTTATAGTTTATATTACAAAGACTCAAGTCTTTCTTCATAATTGAACTCTTGATCTCCCTTCTTCCCCAAATCCCTCACCCTCTTTCTTTTTCTTAATATACAACTTGATTGCTGGTTTGCAAATGTGAAATTGTGGTAGGCCCGCAACCTTATGGCAAGTGTTAGCCAATCACTCTTCATAGCCGCCTAGAAGTCGTGATCAATGAGATTATCACAAAGTCAAGTTTTTTTTCTTTTTTACAAAAACAAAACGTCATTAAAAAAATTGCTTAGAAGCATAAGTGCTAAAGCGTATACATGAGAGAAAACAAAGGGCAAGGGTGCCTCACCGGCCGATTAGGAAACTCTTATTAAACAAAATTATTTAATTTCATATTGATGAGTTGAAATAATTAAAATAACTTCAAAGAATGAAATTGAAAACAATTTATTCACTTAAGATTATTTTTTTCTAAATTCCGTAATCTGACCTCTACAACACCACAATTTTCAATGATTTTCATACATATATTTTCAAATTTCATAAATAGTCGCTTACTAATAATATTTAATGAATCATTTCGTAAAACAACAAAAAATTATGTAATAAGTTTATCAAAATATCCTACAAGTACTGTAATTTTGATAGATTAATTCCTAATCATATTTCTCAATTTTATTTTCCAAGAAAAAGAAATAAATAAAGTGTTTGGGTACAAATGACCATCAGGATAAAATGAAAGTTAAACTTGAATTTTAGATCCGACACCTAAAAGAGTTGCTGAAGTTGAGTAGAGTAACATATCAACAATTTTTTATTTATTTTTCTCTAGTCCACTTTAACCGGAATACCAAGCCATCATTACTTCTTTATTTTATTTTATTATATATATTTGTTCTTCACCATTCCACAATTCCATTATTATTGGATCTCTACTATTTTTTGTTCCATCATTTCTTTATTTTATTTTATAATATATATTTTTCACACCTCGTTCCACAATTCCATTATTCTATTAGATCTTAATATTTTTTTTGTTCTACCTACCTATTAATACTACTTAACAATAAACAATGATGCAAATCTAGGAAATAATACAGGTAAAAATATTTTCTTACAATTTTATATCAGAAGTAGAATTTTAATTATTTTATTTTCTTTCACCAAAATTTCAAACTCAAACATTGCTTGAAAAATAAAATATAAATAAAATTTCTTTAAACTACAAATTTTAGAATCCAGAAAATGTAAGCGGTATATTTTAACTTTTGAATATTAGATTTATGATCAACTTAAACATAATTTTTCTCAGATTGTATTCCCCTTCATAAACATAGAAAAAATTGAGATTTCGATCTTACTCATTCCCCCCTTTGAACATTAATAATAACAATAAGTTTAACTTTATCATTTACTTTTCATTTCAACCAAAATATTTTTTTTTATTTCACCTATTATATATATATAGTTATATATATATATATATATATATATATATATATTAAAATTATTTTTTGTTTTCAGGGCATAAAATGAACACGTGAGATGAGATGGAGCAGCATACTGTGATCCGTGCATTACAAAATAGGCTGCATTTGTCCGTGACATTACAAAAAAGGATCGGCACAGAGATGGGGCGCAATCGTGGAAAAACCAACTCTAGAGACCTCGGCTTGCTTGTTACTTGTATCAACCTGCCAATAGAGCTCCCGATTCGATTCTTGTGGGTGGATGCATTTGACGGCCACATGCATAATCACTGCTATCGCGGCATGCAGCGCCCTTCGAACCGCCCATTGAACCTTCAAGGGTTTCTGGAACATCTCGCGGGCATATTCGAACCATCCGGTTCGGGCCGCAATGGAAGAAGCTCCATAGATAACCCAACTTTCGCTGTGAATCTTTCCTTACGCCCATTTATGCAGAAGCGCGATTTGAGCTCGCATGGTCTTCGTGTCTACCTAAGATAATGTAATCCACGCTACTCCCTTCAAGAAACTTATTCTCGTCATTCCAACCCTCCACAACCATCATCTCCCTTCTCTCTTTCACTTTTTCTATTCTCTTGAATAGTTCTCCCAACCCGCCCAGTTAGAAATTTATTAGGAGATACCGAAGTTTAGAGGAAATAAGGCCGTAGTTGACATTTTTGTGTCATTTGATGACATCTTTCTGCTTGTTGAAATTAATCTATCTTAACTCGAAATCCAAGAATTTAAACTTTGGATAGACCGTACATACGTGTACCCTACTCCAAAGGTCGGTTTTTTCAAGTTTTATGTTAATCAATGCCTGACATGTTTCATAAACTCCCATTTTCAAACACTGCTCCAAAAAGATTTCATCACTTATTATGGATCTTCTTCTCACAATGACAGTGATAAGCTCGTCTAGCTTGACATGGTCGTTATTGTTGTCCTAATGGATTTTCAGTGGATTGGCATTTGAAATAAATTCTTTACATTAAAGCTCGCCAGATTTCGTTTGTGTTTCTTCTAGTGCAAATTTTGTAATTTTGAACATAGAGCTCTAAACAATTTTTACAGTAGAACTGTTTAATTCTCGTTTCCTCCATTTAAGATCCCTATCATAACTGCCAAAAAACAAATTATATATATATATATATATATAGTATATATATATATAGAAGAGTATATATATATATATATATATATATATATATATATATATATATATATATTTGCTAAATATTATAATTATAGATTTTCTTAAAAGGTAACGCTTATGATATAATAAAACCCGAGAAAATTCAAATTTTCCTCGAAAAGGGTAAAATATTATTTCGGGTAAAAACTAAAAATTTTTATAGATCTCTTGATGATGGTAAACTACTTCATCATTGAATCAGACATAAATCTATTACCACATTGAATTTCGTCACTCGAGATACCAAAAAATTTCATCAAGCTGAGGTATCTGTGTGGTCAGGTGTCAGAACGGGATCATGTGGAGACATGTGATGTGACAAAAGTCACCAACTGCACGTACTAACGCAAGACTTGCTACACGACAGCAGATGATGGACATGAAGGGGCCAGATTGTCATGTGTCAAAAATAAAGACAAAAGGACAAGATGAGAAATTATTGAAATGTTAAGTGAATAAAACAAAAAGGAATAGTCATCTTCCACGGAAAGAAAAATCGGCAAAGGATGTGGGATTTGAGGTTTTGAGAGAGAAAGTACTTCTCTCTAGATTTCTCGACGCTCGACCGCTTACCGACGGAGCAAGAAGGTAAAGTGGATTTACGCTAGCGGCTGCCGCGCGGAGATCGATGAAGTGGAGTTCCGACAACTCCAAATCATACATGGTACGTTTTTGCTATCTCGCCTTTGGGCGAGAGTGTTATGTGATTCTGGTGTTTCTGTGAGTATGAGGATGTTTTTCTGGATGAGCTACCGGGATTGCCTACGTGGTTTAGGACTTCGGCGTATTGGAAGCTGTACTGGTACTTCGCCTAATCTCTATGACTCCGCATAGACGGGCACCGGGCCAGTCAGAATCTCGTAGTCCAGCTACAAGAGCTATTGGACAAGGGGTTCATTAGACCGAGCACTTCACCATGGGGCGCTCCGGTCCTGTTTGCGAAGAAGAAGGACAAAACCCTTCGACTGTGCATTGATTACAAGCAGTTGAACAGGGTTACGATCAAGAATCGATACCCATTGCCGAGGATTGATGACTTGTTTGATCAGTTGAGAAGAGCACGAGTCTACTCCAAGATAGACCTTTACACTAGTTACCATTAGCCGAGGTTGTGAGAATATTATCCCTAAGACGCACTTAGACGCTGCTATGGGCACTTTGAGTTTACTATGATCGCCCTTGATTGACGAATGCGCCTGAAGAAGATTCACGTGATCTCTGATGCAATAGGTGTTCCAACCCTATCTAGATCAGTTTGTCGTAGCCTTCGTGGATGACATTTTAATCTACTCCCTGCCAGGGGAGCTATGTCACTCGTGAGGATTGTTTTTACAAATGTCGAGAGATCATCAATCAGACGCCAAGTTCGGGCAAGTGCGAGTTTTGGCTTACCGAGGTTAGATTGTTGGGACACGTGGTGTCGCAGACGCGTGCCGCAAATTTCGAAGGTCGAGGCAAGATTTGTCGAGAGCCAAAGTCGCCTCGGCAGAGCGGCTTTCGGGATTACCGGTACGCCAGAGATTCATTAAGGGTTTTCCCGATTAGCTTACCTATGACGAGGTCGAATTTTAAAGAGGTCGCCTTATCGCGATGACCGATGCGAGGAGGCATTCCAGGAGTTGAAGAGGAGGCTTACTTCAGCTCCTATCATGATAGTTCCCCATTGTGACAAGGGTACATATTACCGTTATGGGCCCTCGAGGGGCCTAATTATGATGTGTTTGATGCATCCTGCAGGATAGTAGCTTATTTGGCTCCGGGTTACTTGAAGAATCACACAGAATAACATCACACACGACATGTGGCTGTGCAGCCGTAGTCTTCTCCTTTGAAGATTCTGGCGCCTATTTATATGGCTTAATGCTTATGTACTCTTGACCATAAAGTCCTAAGTATATTTTCACTCCAAATAGACCTCAATACGAGGCAACGCAGATGGATGGAGTCTTAGAGGATGATGACTCTACTTTGCATTACACCCGGTAAGGCAAATGTGGTGGTCGATGCACTTACTTCTAAGCCACTGGGAGACAATAGTATAGCTTCCCCATGGCGATGCGAGACCGCGGGACAGCTGGGGGCTGCATCGCGAGCCAAGCATGCGCACGCTGGGAGTTTAGTGGCTACACTGCCTTTGTTGAGCAGTGATCGAGGTCCCAAGGCAGGACGCGAGATAATGTCCATCGTGGACTCGCGCCACTTCGTACGGTGATGAGGGTCGACCATCCACGCAGCGAGGCCTTCGATATGAGAACGGTAGTGGTTCCCCAAACACCGATTCTGAGAGAGGAGATTCTTAGGAGCTCACCGTTTCTCGATTTTCTCCCTCAGGCACATACAGTGGCACGAAGATACCATGATCTTTGTCAGCCAACACTACCGGGAGCGAGATGAAGAGACATAGGGAACTTTGTCTGACGATGCCCTCACGTACAGTCGAGGCTTGAACGTGGCCGCCACAGACCTTCATGCTTCGGAGAGATTCCCGCCGGCTGTACATTCGGTGAGGTAGTCCTGGCTACATGGAGTAACTGTGATCCATAGTGTCGAATAGAGACTCCAAGGTTTACAAGACACTTTTGAAGAAGCCTAAAGGCTACGGGCACAATGGGCCGACCGTACATGAGCACAACTTTCCACCCACGTGACCTGATGGTCATCAGAGAGGACTATATAGGTGTTAAGAGGACATGTCAGGAGCATGCTGGCCCTTAATCCCATGGGCAGAAATGAATATATCTTGCCTTTAGTGAATTCGCTACAAATAACAAATATCAAAGTGAGGATATTATACACCATATGGAGGCATCTCTATCTTGAGGCTACAGATCACCGATATATTGGATCGAGTGAGATACCCATCACGCTCCTGATCTGATTAGAGATACCTCCCAGGAAGGTGACTGACATGACAATGTCTTCTCGCCACCGCAGCCAGAGAAGAGTATGGTCATAAATTACCACAATTCCTTGCCAGCCGGTGGCTGGAGCTCACGCTCTTCTCGGCGCATACCGGCAGAGGGTCAGTTCGATTAAGCGAGGAAGCTATCGAGAAGCCATCGGGCCCTTCGAGATACTCAAGAGGGTAGGCATCAGAAGGCACTGCTTAGGGGGTAGCTGCACCAGGCCCGCACTGTAACCACTGTGGTATTTCAACGCCCAGCACCTGAGGTACACCCCAAGATCTCGCCATGTATGGATCGGGGAGAGATTGAGGTAGACACGTGTATTAACTCCCAGAGTGAACCGCGTGTGCATTATGGATATCTGAACGCTCAAGGTTTCCTTCCACATCTCAAGGCATATTCCGAACCATTCGTCCCACGCAATGGTGTGAAGCTCCCTGAGAGATGTTCAACCCTACCACAACCTTTACCACAAATCCTTCAGTTTATTCTGAGCCCAAAGACTGGGTCCACTAAGGTATCAGACCCGTGTTACTCCTTCACAATCTGGTCTCCTCATTTGTCTGAACCCAGCAACCATCACTTCCTCTTTTCACTTTTCTATTTTCTTTAACTAGTTCTCCTCGAACTTCTTTGCCCAAAGACTTTTATTACATACAAGTCAGATAATTTATTGACATTTTTTTTATATGTTGATACCACCCTTTCATTGGTGGAATAAATCATTCCAACCTCAACTGCAGAATGCCAAATCTTGATAGACGGTACACAATGTGCACCACCTTAAGCATCGCTTCAAGTTTCATTAATAACTCATGGATTATGCTAATGAAACTCCTGTTTTCAAACACCAGGCCGAAAAATATTCTCATCACTTACAGCCGATCTTCTCAGCCAACACAAAAGCTTTATAAGCCTCGCCCTATTGGATGGTAGCTCATCGCCGTCCCTAACGGATTTGGGAAGGATTTAGTGATGAATTCTTACACAAAAGCCTAGCTGAGCTTGTCGCAAGCCTCTTTCTTAGTGCAAATTTGTAATTTTGAAGCCATTAGAGCTTGAAATAATGCACAGAACTAAGCCCTAATTCTTGCCTCCATTTAAGATCCCTATCATATCTCACAATATATAATATATATGGTTATGTATATGATATATATTTACAAAACATAATTATGTTAGATTTTCTAAAAGGTAACGTTATGGATATACCTGGGAAACCCGGAAATTCAAATTTTCGTAAAGGTAAATGACACGTAAACCAAAATTTTTCAGATTCGACGATTGAACTGATCAACGCGAACTGTCGCGGAAATCTTTAATATAACGCCGAATTTCGTCAAATTCCAATATCAATAAATACCGCCAAGGCACCGGTATCACCGCCAAAACTAATGGTGAGATACGATGGATGAAAGTTACCAACTACATGTACTAATGTGACACTTGTTGCATGATTAGCGAGATTGATGAGCATTGAATGGCCAGATTGCTTAAGTGGTGCCAAAAAAATGTTAATGGTATGACAAGATGGGAATTAATAAATGCCGTCAATAAAACAAAAATAATAGTCATATTCTCCATCGAAAGCAAAATCAGCAATGAGGTGACTTGAGTTTTGTGAGAGAGAAAGGCATTTTAGATTTTCCATGCCTAATTTCGTTTCTCGCATGAGCAAGGAAGCAAAATCTGACCATGCGGTATACAACATGCGGGATCTACTCGTGAGTTTCATAACTCCAAATCATACAGGTGATATTTTCATCTCACTTCATGAGCCAGGAAAGCAAGGATGACTCCGGGTGTTTCTGACTCATCCATCATGCTGGCACGCTGTGTAATAGTAGTTTCCGGGGCCAGAGGCTGCCAGCCCGCTGGTTTCCGTATGTGAGTTCCCCTCCCCAGGATTAGGGCGGGGTGTTAAGATAATGATACAGATGTCTGGTCACAGCCAGAGAAGATCCCCAGACTCACCACAAATGAACTGAGGTCACTGTCATCATGGACATGCACGTACTCACAGGCCTCTATTCGACCGACCCCATGATCACCGGCCTTCTTCACCCTTACGTGTGACCGCTACTTCCACGCTTGATCACGCCACTTGTTAATAATACACACGCGCTCGCCACGCTTTCTTCACTAGAGTGTGAGGAGGCCACGCTACACGCACTACCCGTGTTAGTATTTCGTGGGGACAAGCATGATATTTTTGCCCTAGACAATGTACGAGTCCAAGTGTCGGGCGACGCTGCCGTGTCACTAACGCAGCCTTACTCCTAGATGACGAGGTGAGACCTGACTTTAGATCCACTCCCTGAAAGTAGTTCACGAGTATGAGGGTGTTTTTCCCGATGAGCTACTCCGGATTGCCTCTCGCAGAGTGGCCAGACTTCCGCATTGGAGTTACACCCTGTACTTCGGGCCCATCTCTATGACTCCGCACGTAGACATGCCCGAATGAGCTGGCAAACCCCTAGTCTAACTACGTGAGCTATCGACTTCAGGGGTTCATTATAGGACCTGGAGCACTCTCACTGATGGGGAGCAACAATCTTGTTTTTGACAAGAAGTTGAAGGACAAGACCCTCTTCAACTCCGTGCATTGATTACAGTAAGAACAAAGGTTACGATCAAGAATCGATACCCATCGCCAGGATCGATGACTCGTTTGATCACTGAGAAGACGCCAGCCCACTCCCAAGATGTATCTTCGCACCGCTACCATTAGCCGAGGTTGTGGCTAATGATATCCCCGGCTGACAATGCCAGACGCTGAGGGCAACTTGTTTTATGCAGGGAGGTTTTGATATATTGGATTTAATGTGCCAATTAAGACTACGGACTACATGAGGGTATTCCAACTCATCAGAGATCAGCTGGTCTAGTCTGATGATGATTATTGACCATCCCAATGAGCTATGAGACAGAAATATTACTGGTGATTGTTTTACGTCACGGTAGATCATCAATTGTACGCCAAGTTTAGTAAGCGAAGTTTTTTCATCGAGGTGAGATTGGGACACCGGGAAAGCCGCATCAAGCGTGTCAAGACCTGAGAAGCGTCAAGGCCATGATGAGCTGGGAGAGGCCAAGTCACTCTTCGAGATACGAAGTTTCTTGGGATTGGCTAAGCAATTACGCCGCGAGATTCATTGAGGATTTCTCCGATTAGTGTACCTTATGAATGCTGGCGCTGACTCGCCGAAAGATATCGTTTTAATTACACGATCCGACACTGGTGAGGGCATCTACAGAGTCAAGAGGAGGCGCATTTCAAACTCTCCATCTCGACAGTCCCGATGTGGATATGGGTACAGAGTTATCACAGATGCCCGAGGGAATGGATCGACGGGCGTTTTGATGCAAGCCTGAGGGTAGTAGCTATGGTCCCGCCACGAAGAATCATGATGACCATCATTACTGATGATATGAGTTATATTAGTTTACAAACGCGCAAGATATTTCGCTTATTTATTGTTACTCATCATCATATCACTCACTAAAACACCCAAAGAGAGTTTCTTCGCTTCTCTCTCTCAGCCTCGCAAAGATCGCACCTATTTATATGGCGAATAGTTCGAGTGTACTCCCACCGCAAAAGTCCGGGCATGATTTCACTAGTAACCTCAATATGAGGCAAACGCAGAGGGAATAGTTCTTGGGAGGATTATGACCTCACTTTGCATTACCACCCCGTATGCAACAGGTACGAAGCACCCTAAGCCCAAGCCACTGTATACGGCAGTATAGTTTCCCCTGAGTGATATGCTCGAGATCCGGGACAACTGGGCTACGATTCTGAGTTGTGCACAAAGAATTGGGAGTTTAGTGGTTGGCTACACCCATCTTTTACATACAGAGCGACCAGTCCAGTGATGTTAATTTTTAGATAGTGTCCATCAGTGACCGCATGCTCCTTGTGTGACGTGATGAGGTGTCAGATCATCCAACAGATGTAGCCTTTCGCATATGGACGGGGTAGTGGTTCCCCAGCGAATCACTTTGATATGAGAGGAGATTCCCAGAGCCTCACCGCTTCCTCGATTTTCCTGGGGTATAATCCAGCAGCATGAAGATGTACTGTAGTGGCCCACCGCCACACACTGAGCTATGAAGAGACACGCAGGGACCTCATTCGAACCACGTCCCGTGTCAGAGAAGTTAAGGTCAGCAACTCGTTCAAAGAGCGCTACCTGAAACAATGAGGTACGGGCGGATGGCACGCTCACGATGGATTTCAGACCACTCGCCACTCAACAATTTGAAGATACGACGCAAAGATGTGATAACAGTGGATCGTCAATAAAGCAAGATTTTCGAGTCAAGGCGCATGGACCTTCACGTCATGAGAGATTCTACCGGTTGTACATTCAAGAGATAGTCCGGCTACATGGAGTACCAAAGATCCATAGTTTCGCATAGAGACAAGGTTTACGGCACACTTTGGAAGAGTTTCCAAAAGGCATGAAGCACATGGTTGAATCACATAACAACCTTCCACCCACGACCGACGGGTCACTGCAGAGGACTATACAGTGTTAGAGGACATGTCGCGAAGTAGACAGCCCTCAACTCATAGCGGCAATTATAAACACACTGCCCTAGTAGAATTCGGCTTGGCACCTGAAACGCTATCAAAGCAGGTACGCCATGGCACCATATGAGGCACAATGGAGGCCGCGCAGATCACCGATATGTTGGATCGAGGCGGGAGAGAGCCCTGTATCAACAACCCTGATATGATTGAGAGATTAACTGCCGGCAGCTGCACCCTCACGACGTCTCTCACCCGCCTTCAGCCGACAGAAGAGTTACAGGCCGACGCACCACTCGCCACCCTTAGAGTTCGAGGTTGAGCTCACGTCTTTAAAGGTGATACCTAAGGAGGAGGGGTCATGGTTCTATAGTTTAGGTGAAGCACGCTGAGGCTTATCAGTCCCTTCGAGATAACCAGAGGCAGCACCGATATGCACCTTGCATTTACCGCCAGCATGTCGTCCACGATATTTACCGGCCTCCTTACGTTCTGAGGTACACTCCAGATCCAAATTTCATGTAGTGGATTTGTGGAGAGATTATAGCAGACACGATGGGACCTTCAAGGATAACCCATGTGCATTATGGATATTCCTCGAATATCTGCTCTTCTTGAAGATCTCTACATACATTCGAACCATCCCGGGTTCACAAGTAAAGGTGAAGCTCCTGAGAGATGTTCAGTCCACCTTCAGCGGTAACTTTTTACTACACCTCAGCCTCACTTGTAAACGCGTTCTCTGGAGCTCAAAAGTACCCTCTGATTCACCCAAAGCAGATAGAATCCACAAGCACCTTTTAAGTTAAACTTGATCTTTTTTGCTTATCCTTAACCCCTGCCAAACCATCATCCCCTTCTTTCAACACTTTTCATTCTCTTTAAATAGTTCCTCCTGAACCCTTCGCCTCGAAAGGAGCTCGATAGAGAACGCCAAGTTTTTTGAGGAAGGCCGGCGTCAGAGCTTGGACATTTTGCGGTCATGATATCATCTTGTCATGAACAACCCATTCAACCTGCAAATCCAATGTCAAACCTTCTGATAGATCCGCATCAATGCAAACTCAACAGCGGCCATTTTTCGCTTTCATTGAACTGTCAATATGCTAATGAAACCTTTACTTTCAAACACTATGCCAGAAAATATTTCATCACTTATTATGTGGATCTTTCTCACAAGATGAAAAGATAAGCTCGGCCTGAGCTGACATGGCCTATTGTCAGTTCCTAACATTTTGGCTGATTATGATAGAACACCTTTTTGACAAAGCTCGCTGAGCTTGCTCGTGAAGCTTCTTCTAGTGCAAATTTTGTAATTTTAGCCATTGCAGCCCAAACAATTTACAGAACTGAGCTCCAATCTGCCTTCACTTTTCTGATGATCCCACTACATCACTCAAAAGCTCACTTCAGTCTCAAACACCATGGAAATCGAGCTCAATTATTCCATTTATGATCCCTACCTATATTCTATCGGAAAATTTGATATATATATATATATATATTTGTACAAAACATAATTATGTTGGGGATTTTAAAAAGGTAATCTTATGACATAATGTAAAACCCAGAAAATTCAAATTTTCCTAAAATGGGAAAATGGTAATTTCTAAGACAAATCCGTAAAATTTTCAGATTCGGATTATTAAAACCGATTTCACCTTCTGGCGAATTGAGTTCCTGAAAATCTTAAATACTTCATTATTGAATTCTAATCTCAAACATTTAACTCACGCTTTTATAACCAGCCAAACGATCATAGAGACATGTGATGAAAAGTCACCAAATTAATATTATCATGAAACTATTGCGCTGATTAGAGATGAGGGAGATGAATGGCTTAAACCGTATTTCATGTCAAAATCACATTGCAAGAACAAGGATGGGATTATTGAAATGTTACGAATTAAAGTAAGGGTATAGAAACATCTTCCATTGGGAAAGGCCAAAAAACCCATAGAACAGGTGACGGAGGCTTGTATATAGAGAGTGCACTCTCTCAGATTTCCCCACGCCTAACCCACGCGCCTCACATGGGGCAGCGTACTTCCACCACGCGACAAGGGCTACGCTGGTATTACTCACGGTGGAGTTCCACACCAGCCACAGGTAGATATTTTCTTATTTATTTATCTTTTTAATGTTGTTTATTTATGGATGGGGATTTGTCGAGGGCCTCGACGAGTGCAGCCAGGTCTCAAACCTTAGAACTCTAATTAAGAAACCCCATTTATGGTCGAACACGTCAATTCAGATTCACCGCCACGTGAAAATTCTGTGATTTTTGTGGTTTGGTGATTCAAATGAATTGTTGATGTTAATTAGCCCATATTTAATTAGGTGTTAATACAGAATTTTGAAATAATACGAATTATGTGATTAGTATAAAATGGAGTTAATTATGATAAGATATACATGTTTTATATAGCATGAGCGCTGTCGGGGACATATAATTAATTCATATGCAATCGGGCACCCTTAGAAATGTTAGGGAGTGAGTGCATATTAATAAAATGAAAGAAAACAAAAACGAATAATGTTTCGTGCAGCAAAATTCACTCGAAGATTTTTCTGAGATCAGGATGGGGAGATTGTCCACTCATTCTACGCTCTTAGCTCATGAATTGTTTCGAGGGTTATTCAAACATTCACTTTATGGTCAAGGTTTAATAGAAATTTTACCAATCCTAGTAAAAGTTTCGAGAACAGCTTTGTTTCTTGAAAAACTCAGTGATTTCATCTTGATTTTATTAGTGACAAAGTAGAGTTGGTGAGGGAGACTTTAGACATGGATATCAGCATGTGTGACGTCACAGATCCATTTTCTAGAGTGTTTGTTTTGCTTTTCACTATATAAACACTTAGGTGGGAAAGAACCCATGTAGGAAATTATCACATTTCCAGCTTGCTCACCTCGTCGAGGATTCACTATTTCTGTATTGTGGAGTGATAGGGAGACTACAATACTAGAGTCACAGCAAGAAAGCTCACATGGCTTTATATTTATTTGTATAACATATTAGAATTGTAAATTTTAATATATGTTGGGGTAAGATAGATTTGTCAACTCTTGAACCAGGTAATATAGTTGGTTGGATATTTTTAGTGGGTTATTGATGCATGGGTCCCACTGGTCATTTCATCATTTAATCTATATATATAACCCTGTGGTCTAGTAAAATATTAGATAGCTGCCATGTGATTTGAGACAGGGTTAGAGTTTAAGAGCCCTGCATAAAGCGAGACTCGGCCATTTCATTAGCAGTGCTCTGCCATCTGACATCCACGAATATTCTCGTTGATCGTCAATAACCACCCTGCTTCTCGGGATCGGACAGCCTGGTATCGAGTTATGTAAGATACGATTACCTAGGCATGATGGGTACGTAGATCAATGATTCCTTTCTTGTAGACTTGATTTGTTGATGTGTTATGCGAAATTTGTGTATGTTATGTGATTTGTGTGCTTGGCAGTAGCACAAAGGAAAAAATGATAGCAAATAACTTTTTAAAAGCTTTATAAAGGTGTAAAACAGAAAAAATTAAAATAAATATTTTTGGTTTAATCGAAATGAAAAAAAAAAAAATATATATATATATATATATATACAGTACATATATATATATATATATAGCATATATATATATATATATATATGAGATATATATATATATATATAAGGTTGTTTTTTTTTTTTTTACATATATTATATTTTTCCTTAGCTAAATTATAAAATGAAAGAGTTTCCTCGATTTGAAATGGCTATCGCTTCCATTTTCCCAACCCGAGTCCATGACAGCAATGCATCAGTATCGCATGCCAGGGCCCGTGCCATGATACCCAGCCGAAGGATGTGGCTGCCGGGTACACTGGCGCTGCCTGAAAGGCCACTGACATTACTGCATGCCCGCCAGGAGGCAGCACAGGCTGTGCGTTTCGGGTCGCGCCAAGTTATATCACGGCACGCGATACGCCTGGGGGGAGACGCATGATATTTACGCGAGCCACAATACGGGCGCAAGAGGCGCGATACCCAAGGTCATGACGGCGCGCGACACTGGCCAAGTAAAGACACGGCCAAGGACACGGCCAAGGCCACCAAGTGGGAGCAACCACACGGGCCGGGCAAAATCGCGACACTTCGCAATAGCTTCACTTAGCAACAGAGCACAAATTGTGGTCTGTAGCAGAAAATACCTGCACTTCACCCAGCCACTCAGACACCGTTTGAGTCACCGCTTGATCACCGCACGAACACTGCTCACAAGGTTTTCAAAAAAAAAAAATCAAATAAAATCAAATAAAATAAATTTTTTTTGTTGCATATGATTTAATATATGAATTATTGTCTTGTAGTACCTATGAATGCATGGACATTGTGTTTGACATGTTCTTTTTAGTGTGTGAATAGTATCTCGGGGTTGTGTTTACAACACTCTATAGATACTGTGACAAATATTAACTCTGCCACTTGGACATGTGTGGGATGGCTAATCGAGGCGAGGACGTAGGGCCGCCTGACTTCCAGGCGCCAGCCAAGCACCACCGCTTGTTCGACCAAGAAGCCACGAGGCCGTAGGTATTACTACCGTCGCTATCGCACAAAGCAGCGCCAGCCGTGGAGGCTCGAGCAACCTCCGCAGGCCCAGCACATCATCCTCCATTCAAAGGGGGCGGATCCGGCGGTGGCGTACTCATCGTCTGGCCGCAGCCGAGAAGGTATCGGAGGCTACTGAGATCGCTCCGATACTGTGATCGTACCAGCCGCATTCCAGCTAGAGGGTGAGGCCCAAGTGTGGTGGAATTAGGCAAAGACCTCTAGGGATCTAGAGGCAATGACATGGGCAGAGTTCCATGATCTTTTCATGGGCAAGTATTTTCCGGATACTGCTTGTCATGCCAAGGCTCGTGAGTTCCTGAGTCAAGTAGGGACGATGACCGGTGATGGAGTATGTGGCTGGGATCCATGGAGCTAGCTCGCTTACGACTTAATTACGTGGGCCACGTATGATGCCAACGTGAGGAGATTCGAGGTCAATGTCAGTTCATTCTGGGGTAGGATTGTGACTTCGCCTACCGCACATGGACTCTATGGTCGGGACCCGCCCGACCATAGAGAGAGAGATCGAGGATGCTCTGAAGACCTGGATGCAGGGTTACTAGCAAGAGGAGCGGAGATTCGGGCCTTCTTCGAAGTTCAGTGAGCAGCCCGGGCTTCTAATTCACGAGGGTTCTAGAGCCACCACCATCCTGCCGACTCGATCGAGTCGCTAGTCGGGCCGCAAGTGTATTTGTGTGCTACCATCACGCAAATTTAGATATTATCGAGTGGATTGCCCCTAGATAAGGCAAAGGATCCCAAGGTTTCTGGACAACTTATCTCTAGTCGGCCGTAGGCAGAGAGGATATAGTTCATTCCTCCACAGGCCCATGCACAGCCAAAGGGGTGCGCATTTCGCCGTGGAAAGTCGCACGCACCTCCCATTACATAAAAGCCGCAGAGAGTCAGGGCTTAGATGTTGAGGCCTTAGGAGGAGCCCTTGTATGTGAGTTTCCTTAGGGATTAGTGCGAGGATGTGGATGATATGTCATGGTTGCGGGTTAGAGATCTCTGGGATTCTACTCACAAAGGACCCGAGGGTCGATGTGCCGAAAAACGCTGCGGTGTAAAATAAATGCCCCATACATGTACAAGTGCACGCTGTAAGAGTCTCAAAGTAATATAGTGTACTTAAAGTACCTGATATCGATCCACAGGAAAGGTGAATTGACTACGTAGGTTCTCACGTATTAACATTCGAATGTAAATGATTTTAGGTGTAAATAAGTAAGGGAAACCGTAATTGCTTATCATTCTGAAGAATTAATGGTGTCGCTCTAGGGTTAAATCTCCTCATCACGCTTCAATGGATTACTTTTCTAAAGATATTGTTATTCAATATATTTGTAATACGCTCAATGGCGAGTGATTCCTGCCTCTACATGATATCCTCTCTCCTCAGGTATATCCGCCTATCTCGTGAATAGAATCGAGTATATCTCTATCCCGACTCAATATTCCGAAATGCTTAAATGTTCTAACCCCAAATGCCACCTTCAGGTTCTAATATCTCTATTAACCTAATCAAGCAAAGGCTACTTCATCTTTATCCCCACACCTCATCTCTCAATCTGATCTCCGCACATTATGCTAACATTAATGCATTAACATATAATCAAAATGCAGGTATAGAGTAGATGGCAAATTCACAACAATCGAATAACATGAAAGATCAAACTTTAATCCATTGTATGACAGTTTGATAAACCTTAGAAAGAGACCAGAAACATCATCAGAGAAAGGATCAAACCGCTCTAAGATTAAAAACATCATCATGCGCATATTACCAAGAATAATATCTAACTATGAGAAACGGCCCAAACTCAGCACTTCTCCAAGTCTCTCGCCGACCGCTTTCCGAATTCGTGCCTTCTCGCACGCCTTTCCCGCTACCCCACCGAGCCATTCGCCCTTAAATGATGAGGTGCAGTATTTTTCGCAGCCGACGTCGCGCGACGCAGACGTCGCGACGTGGCATCGCCGCTACTGGTGATCGTCGCGCGACGTAAGACGCCGCGACGTGACAAGCCACTTCCTCGTCGCCTCCTCATTGTTCCAAACTGCCCCAAAAGCCGCTTCCTTACGCCTCCAAATGAACCCTGCAACTACACCGTATTACAAAATCAGTGGATCTAGCCACAAAACTATAGAATTATTATAAAAATAAATGGAAATGACGTTGTCCATCGTTATTTGCAGATGATTTATGTTTCAAAGAATCATTCCTCAGTTCTAGATTCTTTGCCGGCCCTCAAGCAAGAACCGACTCTAGACAGTGATTACATTCCAATACATAAGCCTGTAATCCACTACTAAGACAGAGATACATGCCGAAAAATAGGATCCATTTGGATCGACTCATACACCCACCGTGCTTTGCTCTCGATGCCCTCGGGCTGAGGCATACAGACATTTACCTTAAAATTCTGATTTAGATAGGTGAAACTGACTAGTGCATAATCCCATGGTGTTCAATGGCCTTCCCAAAAAACCCCTATGTGTTTATAAGGGGAATGAATTCTAATATATGCCTGAGTTTCGATAATTCCCAAACTTAAGCTCAACTTCGTCAATAGAAGAAGCTAACTAGGAAAGGATAGAACGCACCCATTTATTCATGTCCTCATACTTAGAAATTTCCTACGTACTTTAAAACAAATGGAGTTAAGACCTAGTGCCAAGAAGTTTTAGCCGAGTGTTCCTGCGAGCGGACCATCGGGTGACTCCCCACCGGGCCAAGCTGGCGCACTGTGCATTCAATTCCCTTCAAACTTCACCCCGAACACTCAACCAAAACCCCTCAAAGACCCCAAAGCTGCGTGAATGATCCATCTTCTGTCCCTAATGAAGCTGGCAAAGGAAGTCAATGACTCCTGCCGCTAACGGGGAAAAGTATTCAGCCTTTGATAGGCCCCTCAGACTGTGCCCGGGATTTCGATTGGATGATCCCGCTTATTCCTATGCATATACCTAATTTTGTCATATTTCTTTTTCCTTTTTCTTTTTTTTTTTCTATTGTTTTTGTATTTTCTTTTGGTCAGCTCGATGGCAATCCTCTTTGATTAGGGTGTCCCATCACTCAAATGGTTCGAATCTCCCTAGGTTGATCGAACTTAGTAGCTGTCTCAGACCTATGCATACTCCGAAGTCACTAGGTAAAGCAGCGTGATGCGTCTTTGAGAACCCGGTTTCACTACCCTAATTGATTCACTAGCCCTTTCAACTATTCAACCTAATTACCGAGCATCGCCAAAATGCGCATTTCAACAAGTTATAGGTGAACTCAATCCAAACATCCGAATATCCAAATGGCACACATGTATGCGATCACTACATGCAAAATGTCCTAAAACACACCAAACAACGCCAACACATGACTCATTAACATGAAAGTGTGATGTAAAACAAACTAAAAACTAAACCAAACACCACCAATAACTTGATGCAATAATTAAAAACAAAACACACAAACTAATACGCGGAATAAACTAAAAATACTCCAAGATACTACGAAATCAAAACAACAAATCAAAAGCGAAAACATAAGACTTAAACAAAACCAAAAACATAGTACCCTATCAACACATCCCCCAAACAAAAACATCCAAGGTCCTCACCGCATATAAAACAATAGAGAGGAAGCGACTTCTAAGATCACCGCGCGGAGGCGGAGGCCGGTGGAAAGCCAGAGCTGGGCGAAGCCGGGCTCGTGGCGATCGCCGCCGCCAGAATGGATGGCCTGGACGCCAGATCGCCCGCATGTCAAGACGCAAATCGGCATCTGGGTAACGAGGACCCGGCGTTTCGGGTCTCATCCCGCACGCGCCAAAACGCCAAAGGAGCGAGCACCGGTCCCGCATCCGTGGACGGAAAGTAGAGAAACGCCGCCCCAGCCGGGCGCGTGCGGAGGCGTGGGCGTAGACGCCAGGGTGGGCGCGGAGGTGGGTACGAGGATCCGCCCAGGTCATCCCCGGTGTCGCCTAGGAATCCAAAGCGGAGCCCCAAGGGACGGAAGCTCGGTCTCGTACCGAGGGCCGGCTCGAGTCGAGACCCCTCAAAGTCAAGGGACACCAGTGTCCCGCTTGACCGGACATGCCTGATCGGATGAAGCCGGGGGCGCCTCATTGTCGTTTGAGGCACTCCCTGCGCTTGTTTGCACAAGCCAAAATCGTGCGGGTGCCCCAGGTTCATCTTCGTCTCCTGCTATGAGGATAGCATCCTTCTATAACCTGCCCAACACGAATGGTATATCCTGACGATGGCTTAAGTCGAAAGCAAACGCTGCCGCCACTCACACATTCGCCGCTTCGGGATAAGACGCGGGCGATGAAGTGATGCCAAACTCGGAATGTAAGCCAAATGTCAGCCTTGAAATTGACCGCATGGCCCACAATCGCTGATCCTCCACTACCCCGCCTGGGTCACGCCGATGACCCCATGGTAGTCTGATGCCCATGCGAGTCGACAGCGACAACTGGGACATGCCGAGCGCCATAGAAGCTATCGATCGACCAAGAATGAAGTCAATCACACCTCGCACCCTAATTCCTTGAGATATGGGAAATGTATATTGGCTTAAAAATTACAAGACGACATTATCGCCGGCCGATCAGGGTTGGCATGTGCCACGCCCACCCCTAGCCTCGGAGCTAGTCTTTCTCAAGAAATCATCTGGGTGATGTCCTTCTTTTTAACAGAACGAGCTGCTTTTGCAATGAAAGCAACCGCTTCATGCACTCATATTTCAGTAAAACCGCGAGTGATCATCGGGAGTTTCCGGTCCCTACTGGCCGACTGGGCCGTGGCAGCAACTCGGGCTTCTCATACATATTGACTAACACGCGGGTAAGGTCTCCAAAGTCGTACCATCGACTGGGACAAAAACACAAACACCTAATGTGTGCTATTAGGTAAACTAATTTAAGAACGCATGACTCAAATCTTCAACTCAAAGACTCAAGACCCTACTTAGACCGGCAAAAATACCTAATGAACACTTATAAGCCCACAGCAAACCACCCTCGAGTGGCAGATTTCTTGCACGTGACCTACAAGCTAATCCAGCACGGGAATGCCACAACGCACCCAAACCAGTGGAAAGGGTGGTTTGTAGGGGGACACAATGGGTGGTCGGAGAACAATGTCAGGACTCGACCACGTGAACAAAGGCTCGACAGTGTCCCGAGGCCGTGCTCAGCAGGACGCCGTGGTTTCCATTCAGCGTGTGAGGTGAAGAGCCAAAAATGAACCGCTTCGGCTGGTACGAGCAACGCGCGACGGCGGTCAAGACCGCTATTTGGCGGGTCACGTCGCGACGGACAGAGCTTCATTCGACGCCGCTGACGCGGGCGCGACAACGCCGCTGGACGCGGATGCAGAGTGGAGGCCTTTAACCCACGTCGCGACGTTAGAATCCCACGTCGCGACGTGACAGAGACACGTAAAAAACGACGTCGCCAATGCGACAGAACATAGAAAATGACGCCAAGGATGCGGAAATCCCACGCCGCGACGCGGACGTAGACATGTAAAACGGACGTCGCGACGCGAAATCCCAAGCCCATACTGACGTAGATCATAAGTAAATCCATCGCCGCGACGTGAAAAAGATATCGTCAGCTAATCGACGAGGAAAATTGAAAAGCATATTTATGATTTCATGAACATGAACTCTCTTTATCGCGACTACGAGTCAAATGCCAGCTGGAACTGAATCCCTCCCCACTCGCATCCCACGATCCTGAAGTAAATAACAAACCGAATACCAGTAATCAAATAGTTTGCAAACCTAAAATCGCAAAATAAACAATAGAACTGGAGCCAAACAAAAGGGAAAGCTTGGTACCACTCTGCTGCCTCCCAAGAAGCACTATGTTTAATGTCGTTAGCTCACTTGACCTAATCTCACTCAAGATACTTTAGACAAAACCGAAATGCTTACGCATCCTTATGCTTGCTCACACCCAATGCTCAAGGTGGATGAAATACTTTTCCGTACATGCCCTCGCTTCTTCGTGTCTTTTCGTAAGTAATAAGGTTATCCTCGAATTTTTCTCATCGCCTTGCACCTTCAAAATTGGTTCCAGTAAATACTTATCGACTATTGGTTCTGATGCGTTTCATGGTTAAATACATGGAAAGCAATGTGCCTCGACTCTCTAATTTGAGCCACCCTGCACATTGATTTGAGCCTTCCCAGAGCTGTGAAGGGTCCGCCCAAAGATAATGGGAACTCCAGTCAGTTTTCTTCCATGTCCGTAATGACAAAAGCCACTGCAGACTAATTACCAACTTCTTTAGCTAGGACATTTTCATTATACCCCGAGGATGCGCTGCACCCGTCAAGTAAGCTGTTTACTCAGAGCCGATTTTCTGGGTTCTCCCAACTTAACCTTTAAACATCGAAAGCGTGCATCGTTGATGTCGCCCTGGGGTCACACAGGCTTTCCGGCTACCCCATCCCCTATAGAACCAGATAGCAAAGCTACTCGTGATCTCTAAGTTTTGGGGAAGCTTCTTTGCAGATGGCACCGCATTCCTCGCCAGTGCTGATGGTCCCATATCTTCCAAATCTCTTCATCAAAGATCTTTCAAAGTAAATTTTTACGTAACCCTCGGGCATGTTCTCCAAAGGCTCCAAAAAGGGTATGGACACTCATAGCTTCCCCGAAGATGTCAAGAAACCCTGCAAATCGCTTAATCCCCGCTCTTTCTTTTAACCTCCTGAGACACGAAATTGGTATGATGATTCATCTGATTTTAACTGCTTCGTTGTTCCTTCCCGACTTTATTATCTTGAACGCTTCCTGATTCAGATTGTTTCATCTTGGTCCTGTCCTGGGATAAAAGCTGGTCTTGCTCCCAATTTTCAATTTCTGATCATAGGTGGCGGCTTCGATTTCCAACTCTTTTTCCACCTGAAAGAGATAGCTTCGCAAAGATTTTTCCCTTCTCCTTGTGGCTTACTTCTCAATGCTCAGGGCTAAACCTCGTTTTCTCATATAAAAGTTTGGTTATTTGGCCCATTTGTGCTCTAAACTCTCACCGTTTCGCTGATCGTTTTAACCAGTTGTCACGCCAGATGTTTGCTTTTGGCCTCATTCATGCGCCTTTAAATTTATAGTTAATGATCCGTGCAAGAGTCGCTTCAACCAACTTCTTCTGAGGCCACTCAGTTCTCGCCTCAGATCGCAGACATTCTACACCCGCCATCCATACCCTGCTGTTTTGATTATTCCGTTCTGATTGTTAACGCCACCCGTCCCCGCTCGATTCTCGTAGTCAAGCACCCCCATACCTGGCCCTGCCGCCGTGATTGATTCCGCATTAAACCTCGACACGCATCAGCTTCGCTCCCATCAGAGGGTTTGATCGACCGACATTCCGTCGCCAGTCGCTCCACAAAATTGCATAATTCTAGCGGACAGTTTGTATGGCGTCACGCCCTCGCCGCTCATTCAACCGCCAGTTAGTCAGGCACATGATCGCCCCGTGTGTCATATGACCTCATTATCTCGTGCCACTTACCGCACTCAATTCAGCCTCTAGGCCACTACTTTAGTTAGTCACAATTGCCTTCAAGATCTCATAGGCTCGTCCGTGGTTTTCTTCATCGGCTATGCTCCTCCCACGTGAGGTGATCATCATTGTTCTAAGTCATACTTCAAAATTATCATAGGCGACTTGCAATCCATCCCAAGGCCTGGTGAGGACACTCACACACCATGAAACTGCTTCGCATGCCTCCTCGTCAGTTCTCCCCAGTCGACCAAACGTATTGACTTACGTCAGGCAATTTTCGGTTGGTGAGTTAATTTACCTAAACTGTATCAAATCGCTCCAGGTGTAGTAATGGAATCTGTGGTCACCTGTTAGCCAATGTTTGGCCTCTATCCCCGAGTGAAAGTGAAACAAACCCGTGACCTTGGGAGCTTCAAAGAATCTGCTTGTACTACGTATCGCAAACTCGAGGAAGTCGGTCAAATGCATGTTCGATTCTCTGGAACAAGATGCTCGGGCGATTCAGATCGTGACCACTTCAATTCAAAATACTGCTGAATCGGTGGCCGCCTGACACGTCAAATAACCGCGGTGCGGTAAAACGAACTCATCTAATACATGTGGCGATCGCTCGCTGATAAATGGCCCTCGGGCGCTTGATTCGTCCTCAGCATTCTATTTCGCTCGTGTTCCAGCGCTTTGTTCAACGCCAAAATCTTGTTCTTCGCGTTTCGTTAACAGTGGAATTTAATCGTTTCGCTTCGCTTCGGGCAAGAATCGTAAGTCTTTCGCTCGCTCGTGATCGTTACGTGTGTTGATTAATTCGCATTTTGCCGTCAGACGTACTCATCAAACCCATCATAACAATACCTAACAAACTAAACATTGTGCGAATAAAATAAATAAAAAGTAATGAAAATTCATCACTATCTATGTGCTCGCTATATCATTAACTTTCCTAAGAATCCGCCAACAAAACTCTGACAGCCGAAACGCTGTGTAAAAATAATGCCTATAAAGAAGTGCAACGCCAGAGTCTCCAAGCAATATAGTGTACTAGCACGAGACGCATCCACACAGTGAAAATGTGAATTGACTACGAGGTTCTCGTCGCATAATATCTCAATAAATGATTTGTGGTAAAAATTTGGCATGAAACTCCAGAACGAGCTATTGATTCTAGTGAATTAATGGTGTTGCGCCTGAAGAATCTCCCCTATCACGCTCAATGGATTACTTTTCTAAAGATATGTTGTTATTCAATATATTTGTAACATGTCAATGGCGAGAGGTGACACCCTGTCTACATGATATCCTCTCTCGAGGTATATCTTCCCATCTCGTGAATAGAATCCTGGTGCATATCTCTATCTCGTGACCCAGATTCAAATGTGTTTCAAAATGTTCTGAACCCCAAATGCCACCTTTCAAAGTTCATCTCTAATAAACTAATCGTTAAAGGTCACTCTACCCCAGATCCCCGACACCTCATCTCGAATCTCATCCCATGGAATAAAAGACATTGGTTTACGACAACATATAATCAAATGCAGGCATGAAATAGATGTGAGAAATTAATAACAAATCAATAACAATATGAAAGATCAAACTTCTTCTTAATCCATTAGGCGTGACAGTGGGTTTGATAAACTCCTAGAAAGAGATCTAGAACATCATCAGAGAAAGGATCAAACTGTCTAGTATTAAAAACATCATCATATTACCCAAGAATAATATCTAACTATGAGAAACGGTCCAAAATCCCAGTACTGGCGTCTCCGCCGATCTGCCCCGAATTCGCGCCTTCCCTCAAAGACGCGCTTCGACACCACACTTCTTCGAGCCATTCGGCCCTTAAATGATGAGGTGCAGATTTTTCGGGAAATGACGCCGCTGACGCGGTGACACATGCACGTGGTGACGCCAAGAGATGGTGACGTCAAGGATGCGGTGACGCCGCGATGCAGATGTGGCCACTTCTCGTCAAGCTCCTCATTGTGTTCCAAAATCGCTTCCAAAAGCCGCCCTACGCCCAATGAACCCGTGAATCACGTCTTGTACACAAAATCAGGATCTAGCCACAAACCATATAGAATTATTATAAAATAAATGAAAAACATCGAATCGACGCTGAGCGAAGATGAGTGTTTGTAAATTCATCATGGCCGCATGTCGAGTCTGATCACAACCTGGGATGGATTACTGGTCGCCACGTAGTCATATCGATTGTGAGCTGAAGGCTATCGCCACAGACGTACCGTTGTATTTCAGGGGGACAAGAATATTTGCCCACAAATGCACGAATCCGTGTCAGGACAAGAAGGGTTGGCTTAGCGAGCCTTACTTCCTGGTAGAGACGGTGTGAGATCGACTACTAGATCTACCAGTAGTTTAAGTAGTATGATAGATGTTTTTCCGATGAGCTACCGATTGCCCGCAGCTGGCAAATCTCATTGAGTTAAGACTCGTATTTACCATCTTAGCGACCAGATAGGGCACTAGTCGCAGAACTTTAGCGTCCAAATACACGAAGCCATCGACAGGTTCATTAGACCAGACTTCACCTATAAAGTCTCATTCCTATTTATAAGAAGAAGGACAAGACTCTCATGGGTTAAGAAGGACAAGACTTCGACCGGCATTGATTACGCAAATAACAAGGTTAACATCAAGAATCGATACCCATTGCCTGTGATTGATGACTTGTTTGATCTAAGCCGAGAAGAGCGCAAGTCTACTCTAAGACAGACCTTCGCACTCGCTATCATTAGCCGAGGGTTGTGGAGACGATATCCCTAAGACAAATATAGACGCTGCTACGGGCACTTTGAGTTTACTGGTGATGCCTTTGATCGACACGCGCCAAGAAAGATTCATGGACCTCATGCATAGGGTGTTCCAACCCTATCTAGACTGGGCTTGTCGTAGTCTTCATGGATGACATTTTGATCTAATTCCCAAATAAAGGAGCATGGAGTGTCACTTCGAGGATTGGTTCTATAGTTGCCGAGATCATCAACTGCACGCCAAGTTCAAGAAGCGAAGTTTTCAGCTTAATGAGGTGAGGTTTTCGACACGGGTTTCAAAGATCGCGCGGCCGGGTGACCTGGAGAAGGTCGAGGCCGTGATGAGTCAGGGGAGAGGCCAAAGCCGGTGACTGAGATACGTGAGTTTCGATCAGCCGGGTACTACATGAGATTCATTGAGATTTCTCCCTTATTACGCAAGCACCTATGACGCAGGTTGACTCTGAAGAGTGCTTTAATTTGATTGGGATGACCGATGCGAGGAGGCATTCAAGGAGTTGAAGAGGACGCTTACTTCAGCTCCTATCTTAATAGTCTCGAACAGGGGACAGGGGTACACAGTGTATTGTGATGCCTCGAGGGCCATACTGGGATGTGTTTTGATGTAGTTCAGGAAGGTAGTAGCTTATGGTTCCCGTCAGTTGAAGAATCATGGGCAGAATTACCTCACACACGACATGGAGCTACACGTAGCTCCGCCGAGATTCGGGCGCTACTATTTATATGGCGCACAGCTGAGGTACTGCATCCACAAAAAGTCCGGGCGGTATATTTTCACGCAGTGGAACCTCAATACGAGGCAACACAGATGGATAGAGTTCCTAGAGGATTATGACTTCTCTTTGCATTACCACATAGGTAAGGCAAATGTGGTGGCTTATGCACTCACCGAAAAGTCACTGGGAGCATCGCTAGTATAGCTTCCCTGAGTGGCGAATGCCTCGAGACCATGGGACAAGCCAGGGCTACGACGCGAGCGTGCAATGTGGTACGTCGGGAGTTTATGGGCTACACCGCCTCTGTCGAAAGGTGAGTGATCGAGTCCGAAGGGCGTGATCGCCGAGATAAAGCGGTCCATCGTGGATCGGCATGGGCCGCATGGGTGACGAGGGCTGGACCATCCACGTAGATGGTAGTCTTCGGTATAGAAGAAAAGGTAGTGGTTCCCCAATTGACCGATTTGAGAGAGGAGATTCTCGTGTGGGAGTTTCACTCCATTGCCAATTTTCTCTCGTGGCATCCAGTGGCACGTAAGATGTTCTCAGGATCTTCGTCACTAAGATTCACTCTGAGCGGATGGAAGAGACACGTGAGGACTTTGTTCGACGATGTTCACGTCGCGAAGTTAAGGTCAGAGCACCGTAAACCAAAGTGCGGGCTACTTCAGCCATCGGCGTGGCCGAGTGGGAAGTGGCACGTCACGATGGATTTTATGACCCACTCCGCCAATAACACCGTAAGGACATGATGCAGTATGGGTGATAGTGGATCGACTCAATGGCTTCCAGACATTTTCTAGCCGTATGGATGACCTTTACGTTGTAGACATTCTGCCGGTTGTACATTCGAGAGATAATCCAGCTACATGGAGTACCAGTATCCATAGTGTCGGATAGAGACCCAAGGTTTACGACACACTTTTGGAAGAGTTTCCAAAAGGCTATGGGAACATGGATGACCATGAGCACAGATTTCCACCCACAGACGGATGGTCAGTCCGAGAGGACTATACAGGTGTTAGAGGACATGCTGCGAGCATGCATCCTGAATCATAAGGGTAGTTGGGAAGAGCATTTTCCCTTAGTAGAATTCGCCTACAACAACAGTTATCAGGCGAGTATACAGATGACACCATATGAGGTATCAGGCGAGGCCATGCATCACCGATGTTGGATCGAGGTGGAGAGAGCTCCATCGGGTCCCGATCTAATTGCAGACACCCGAGAAGGTGACCTTGATACGACAACGCCTCTCAAGCGGCTCCTGGAGCCGAGTAGGAAGAGCTATGTCGATGTACGACGTCGACCCCAGAGCCCGAGGTTGAGATCACGTCTTCCTTGAAGGTGATACCGGCGGAGGAGGGTCGTTCGCAAGCGAGGAGCTTATCGCCGAGGTTTACCGCGCTCCTTCGAGATACTGAGAGTATAATCAGAATAAGTGACTCTAAGTAGCTTTACCGCCGAGCATGTCAGGTGTCCACGAGGTATTTCACGTCTCCATGCTCCGGAGGTACACTCCAGATCTAGCTCATGTAGTGGATTGGGGAGAGATTGAGGTAGACACGGATGGGACCTTCGAGGAGGGACCTGTGTGCATTATGGATATTCTGAACATTCAAGGTTTCTTCGGACATCTTAGCGGTTATCTCCTCGAACCATCCCGTTCACGTAATGGCGTGAAGCTCCTAGAGAGATGTTCAACCCAAATTTTCATGTAGAATCTTTACCACAACTCCATTTCTCGCTTGCAGAAACGTATTTGAGCTCAAGTTTCTCAGTCTACCCAACAGAATGCACTGCTATCTCTTCAAGCAACTTATTTCGCTGTCTCCAACCTCCCACAACCATCATCTCCCTTCTTCTTTCACTCTTTTTCTATTCTCTTTAAATAGTTCTCTCGAACTCTTTGCCCGAAAGGAGTTTGATAGGAGATACCGAAGCTCAGGAGGAAATAAGGTCAGAGCATGATGTTTTGTGGTCGTTGATACTACTCCCTTTCGCCGCTGGAATAAATCATCCCAACCTAAATCCGTGAATGCCGAAACTTGATAGACTGTGATAATGTGTAAATTTACTCCAAAGGTCGGTTTTTTCAAGTTTTCTATTAATAATTGCTTCGATTATGCTAATGAAACTCGGATTTTCAAACACTATGCCAGAAAAGATTTCATCACTTATTAAGTGGATCTTCTTGGCCACGACAAAAGTGATAAGCTCGTCTAGCTTGACATGGCTCATTGTTGTCCCTAACGGATTTGAAGGATTGGTGATGAACACTCCTTTTACATTAAAGCTCAGTTTTTGAGCTTGCTGGTAAGCTTCTTCTAGTGCAAATTTTGTAATCTTGAGCTTCACAGAGCTCGAACAATGTATAGGAACAAGCTCAATTCCTGTTCTCCATTTAAGATCCCTATCATATCTGTCATAAACAAAATTATATATATATATATGTATATATATTTACAAAACATAATTATGTTAGATTTTCTAAAAGGTAACGTTATGATATAATGTAGAACCCGGGAAAATTCAAATTTTCTGAAAAAGGGTAAAGTGGTCATTTCGGTAAAAATCCAAAATTTTTCTAGATCTCGGATGACTAAACGGACTTCACCGTTGGAATCTTCTCGTGAAATCTCGCTACCACGTTGACTTTTGTCGAATTCCGAGGCAGTCGAAATTTCATGTTTTTCGAGGCACCAGGTGTTGGGTGCCGTAAAACGACTTGTGAAAGACATGTGATGTGACAAAAGTCACCAACTACATGTACTTATGTGACACTTGTTGCATGATTAGTGAGATGATGGAGATGAATGGCTTAGATTAAGCCATGTGTCAAAAATCAAGACAAAAGAACAAGATGGGAATTATTGAAATGTTAAGTGAATAAAACAAAAAAGGAATAAATATCTTCTCCATCGAAAGCAAAAAATCGGAAGTGAGGTAGATTTGAGGTTTAGAGAGAGAAAGTGTGACTTCTCTCTAGGATTTCCCGACGTTCGACCGGGCCGATTCGACCGAGCAAGAAGCAAAGCAGATTTCACGCCGGGCAAAGCGGCGCGCGGACACCGATTGGGTAGCTCCGACAACTCCAAGAGCTAGAGATCTTTTCCTACTTGGTTTATTCTTTGGCTAAGAGCCATTTTATGGATGGGGATTTGTTGAGACCTGAATGGCCGTGTTTTCTTTCTCAAAACCTTTGAACTGAGTGAAGAAATCCCCACTTGTGGCCGCGGAAATGCTGTCGACCAGGTTTCACCGCTCACATGAATAGTTGTGTTATTTTGTATGGTTCGCGATTCAAAATGAATCGCTTGATTTGTTAATTAGCCCATGCGAGCTAATTCACAAGTATCATTGTAAATTGAATAATATGAATTATATTAGTATGAGTTAATTATGTTAAGATATACATGTTTTATATTAGCATGAGTTGTCAGATCGACATAATGCATTCCATATGCACTAGGCACCCTAGAATATTAGGAGTGAGTGCATGACACGGAAATGAAAGAAAACAAAAACGAAAAATGTTTGTGGAAAGAAATTTGATTCGAAGATTTTACTGAGAATCAGGTTGGGAGATTGTCCAACAATTCACACGGAGGGGCCTATGAATTGCTTTCTCGGGAGGGTTATCCAACATATTCGCCTCTCGAGGGTTAACTAATAAATTTTACCGAATCCTAGAGTAAGTTTTCGAGAACAAAAAGCTTTGTTTTGAAAATCGTGGATTTTACCGCATTTGGCTTGTGCATGTGTGAGGAGCCTGGTGAAGGACTCGAGACATGGGATCGACACGTAGACATCAAGTAGGATCATGTATTTGCTTGAGTGTGTTTGTTTTACCATGACATGTGCGCTTAGGTGGGGAAGTAACCCGTGAGGAAATTATCCTCTTGGGAGCTTGCTCACCACGTCGAGATCAGTATTTCGGTCTGAGGAGTGTCTGGAGGACGAGCTCATTGAGGCCTCGATTTTCTTTTAGAAGAAAGATGACATGTGGCTTTGGCATTTCATTTTGTATAACATGTATTAGAATTGTAAATTTTATTATATGTTTGAAGTAAGATTGATTTATTAACTCTTGAACCATGTAATATTGTTGGTTGGATATTTTAGTGAGTATTGATGCATGGGTCCACGTGGCCATTTTTACTCATTTTAATTGTATATGGACCCGGTATGGTCTTAGTAAAATATTAGGATGAATTTGCCATGTGATTGGGACATGTTATTGTTTTGGGTAGACGCGTATAAAGGAGGCTGCTTTCGATTTTCATGAGTGGTGTCGGTTCTGACGTCAGCGAATATTCGTAGTGTGCGGTTGTCAAGCGGACCCGGGTTTGGGGCGTCACATACCATAATATATATAGTGGATAGGCGATATGCAAATATATCGACTTACCAAGGGTAGTATGGCGTGGAAAGCAGGAAAGCATCGCCATGTTCGGCAATGCAAAACATTAACGTCTCACTAGCCGAGGTAGCCCCAGCCATTAGAACAAGCTTTCTGGAATCACGTACATGTTTGGTGATTATTATACATATTTTATATTTGGACAAAACCATCTGACGAGGACATGACCTCGCTCATGGCATAAACATGAGAGGAAGCCACTTGGGGATTACATCAGAATTCAGCAGATTCTAGAGACCAGAAGGGGAATTCTGCATGCTAGCATCTTTTGGGGGACCATTGTAAGAAAGTATGAGAGAATTATTTATGTGTGAATTGTGGCATGGCTATACAAGAGAATCAATGAATCATCAATTCTTTTTTCCTCTCTTTGTAACTGAATTTGGAGCCCACCGTACTTCTCATTCGTGAAGTGAGATGTTACATACAATTTGCATAATTCCCAAATTGGAAGACCTGCATAAAAAGAGTAAAAATTAAAAATCAAATAAGATTCTTACTTTTTGGCTCATGATCCACACGATTGCACTCAAAAATTGAGTTTTGGCCATAAATAAATTATTTTTTAAACAAAATTACTAATATAATTATGGCATTGAAAATTTTGAAAAATGACCTCTCTATACCTCTTTCGATATTTTTCTTAATAAAATAGTTATTCAATACATATCTAGGTTTTTATTTTTATTTTTTTGTGATTTAGTCATCGCCTTAGTGCAATTTTTATTTTTGTCGCCTTGGTGTGCATGTGATTGTTTTCACCTTAGTGTGCATGTGGTTGTCGTCGTTTTAGTACGACGGATGGTTGTTGAAGGAATCAAACAGCGGAAGCCAGGAATCGCACAGTTAAATACAATGTATGATAGATATATTTTCATCACCCATTACTAACTTTTGTAGTAGTGCGGGAAAATCTCTTACAGAATCGCGGGACATATTTATTCTCTATGTGACAGAATGCGCGTGTGAAACGCACTGATCACAAAAGAAACTAGATACGAAAAACACTACGAAACCTTTGGTTTGTTTCTCTCTCGAGGTGTTTTCATAAACACAGAGGCTAATAAACTATTGAAACACAGAGGCTAGGAAGTAGTGTATTTATAGGCCCTTTAACCCCGTTAGGGTTTTATAACACCTTAGGCTTTATAACACCTTGAGCGATAAAAATGGGCTCCATCTTGTATCTTAATAATCAGTTAAATGGGCTCTGTCATCTAATGAGCTAGCTTGGGGATCTATGGCCCATTATCAATTAAGGCTCTTGATCAACGGTCTAGATTGCTTACGGAGCATAAATCGACACAATCTCCCACTTGTAGAGACGAGTCTAGGACCGTAATCTTATCAGGAACTACTCGACAAAACCGGATGAAATTCCCAAAATTAATAATGTTTATATTACATGTATTTCCTTTTGTAAAATATCGCCAATTAATGATAATTTTTTTTGTAAATCAACTAATTATTTATTCTCTTTACTTATCGAGTTTCTCTTGGATCCCATGCAACGCAGGTGACTTATCTCAGAGTCTCAAAAACATGTCAAGGATATTTCACTCTAATTCCATTTTGTATATTTCATAAATACTTAATAATCAAAAATACCATAATCCCAATTATCAAGATATTGGTGCGTTTAAATAGGCCTCACTTATTGATAACTCGAAGAACCATAGTAACTTAATTGTATATTTATAATATACCGAGATTAAGAAAATAACATATCTAATATCACTGAGATTTAAATCCTTTCACATAAATTTATCCTTGATTAAATCTTTCGATCCTCTCGAATGACCATAATTCATTCCAATATTTATAATGGCAGGCCAGTCATTTCATGGCTTGCAGTCCTAAATAAGTCTTGACTTTGTTATGCTTGTGAACAATTCATTAGTATGAGAACACATGATCATGTGTGATAAGACGTATCAGTATGATCATATCTTACATAATTAATGCGGACCTTATGCGTAAAAATATAATGCGAAAAACTTCATATTATTATATCGAGAAAATGAAATTACAAACTTGTCTTGCTCTGAAGCACAAATGTAACGACTCCCACTCACTCTAAAGTAAACTGGGACCCTCTTGGGCCTTGAATTTGTATTCTCAGGCACGTTCGGAAGAGACTTAGTAAAAGGGATTATAGCTGGGTTCCTCCTCGAGATTCTATTTTAGTAACCCTTTGTATCTCCTCTGTCAGTAAAATCACGGATCAGTGGTACTTTCTTAATAATATTATTTACGCTTTTGTGAGACCTTGGTTCTTTAATTTGTCTCTGACCCACTTTATTATCACGATAGAGGTAATAGGCGATCACGCTTGGTATCACATGCCGAGATCCAAAAGGAATTTCTTAAACCATCTGACTTCCTTTGCGGCTTGGTCTGACCACATATTAAACCGATCGTGGAGTGACAACATGAGTCTGTTAACACTCCTCCTTAAATGGCTCCCCGTTTAGAGATAAACATATCCGATGTTGATTTACTTGAGTCAATATCACGGAAATGCAATTCAGGTATAACCCGAGTGTTTTAAGACTCCTTTGGAATACAACAGCACCATATCCCTACGTTCTCTTTAAATGCTTGGTATATGTTTCAACGTTGTCAGTGTTCTCGAGGATTTGATTGGTGCCGACCTACTCATTTGCATAGCAAATATCTGGCACGGTACATAGCATAGCATACATGGGACTACCAACGGCGAGCATGGGTTTTTTTACTCATGAGTTCTTTCTGCCCGGGATTTTTGAGTGGATTGCTCTTGAAAGGATGATTTCATGTGGAAGGGATGGAGGTCTTTGGGTTTTTCATTGACTGATCTTCATTTTATCAATGTAGGAGGCTTGGGATAAAGCTAACTCATATTCTTAGGTCATTAAAAGTTTGATTCCTAGAATATAGTTAGCTTCACCCAGTCAGCCGTATCAAGCGCTTTTCGGGTAATCCTTTCGTGCGATAACACTTTCACACTGTTCCAATTAACAAATATCATCTACGTAAGTACCAAAGACTGCCACTATTCATGAATTTTCTTCATACACACATAGTTCACTTAGGACTTTTCTCAAATCCATATAATTTGATAGCAGTCAAACCGATGTTCCATGACACGGATGCTTAGCAAAGCCCGTAAATAGACTATGCAACTTATGGACACATTGACATGGGACACTTCCCGGTTCTTGCATATAGATCTCTTCTTCCGACTCTCCATTCTGAAAACGTTTTGGCATCCCCATTTTCCAAATCTGTGTCGAGAGAGCTGCTGCTTCTGACTAGATAATCAGACCAGTTTAAGCACAGCTGCGCGAAAAAAGTTTCATCATAATCTATATCCTCTTTTTAGGTGTAACCTTTTGCCACCAATCTAGCTTTGAGTTTCAACCTTCCCATCACAGTCTCTCTTTCTCTTGTAGATCCACTTGCACCCGATTGGTTTACCCCTTTAGGTGCTTCTATAAGAACGAGGCGAGTTGAACCCGTAGATTCCATCTCACGGTCCATTGCCTTTCCATCTTGCACATCAACATCCTCAATGCCTCTTCGGTATGTGGTAGGGTCGTCCATCAGGATTATCCAAAAGCGATTTGATAAGTCTCTCTAACAGGCATACCTTGCGGGGTTTACGTATCGAGTCTCCTATTCTGAGTTTGTTGCATTGGTTGTTGTACGTATGCGGAAGGATCAAAGTTTGCGGTTTAGGTGGATTACCAATCTTTTCATTATGTTCTTGTTCTTGAGTTTCTTGAATTTGGTCTGAGGTTGTTTCTTGTGTTTGGCTGCCTTCCCGGATACATTTTGTACATTTTCCCCTCTTTGAACATCAACGAGGAAGCGATTGGAAAAAATAGGGTTTGTGGAGGATCTCCCCGAGGCCCGAGTTAAGCTCTTCAAGAACCACTTTACTCTTAGGTTTAAAATTGTTCTATAATCCTCTTCTAAGAAAGTGGCATGAGTACTCACTATCACCTTCTCGCTGGATTATAGAATATTCCACACTCGTTCCTTAGGGTAGCGATAAATGCACACATTTACATTTAGGAATTCCAACTTTTATTTGTTACATTACCAAGACGTGTCTTCCAGGCACGAATCCTAATAGTTCAATGCGGGCTTATTCCTTTCCATAATTACGTGGGTGTTTTGAAGCAGTTTAGATGGAACTAAATTTGAGTATGTATCACGGTTGTTTCCTAAGGCATATCCCGAGCGATTCGAGGTAATGATGAATATTGACATCGACCTCACCATATCTAAAAGGGTTCTATTTCTCCTTTGGAGACTCCGGCCTGCTGAGGCGTTCGGAGATGATAATTGAATGTTATCCCTCTTGAGCCAAAGTAAGACTCCAGACTCTCAGGACAAGTATTCCAGCCTCGGTCAGGCCAGGAAGTACATGATGGACTGATTGCTTTTGCGCCTCGACCTTATACTCTCGAAATTTATCAAAGCTTGGACTTATGGCGCATTAGGTAAACATAACCATATCTTGAGTAGTCATCGGTAAATGTGATGAAATACTCATGCACCATCTCGGGCTTGAGCGGCTTATTGGTCCGCGTACATCGGTGTGTACCAATTCAGTTGTATAGTGGCACGATTTCCCTTTGGCCTTGAAGGGCCTCTTTGTCATTTACCTTCTAAACATGATTCACATACTGGTATAGGTTCAAGATCCAAGGAATTTAAAATTCCCACTTTTAACCAAACCATGAATTCTACTAGAATTAATATGACACAATCGTAAATGCCACGTATAGGTTTCATTTGAAACCTTCCTTTTCTTGATAAAAATTGCTCATCATCAGTATTTTCAATAGCATTAATCTTATAGGACATAGGAGTTAAAAATATAAACCATTTATCAATCGAGGAACAAATAAAACGTTATTACTCTTTATTGAGCGAAATTAAAGCGCAGGTAAACCATGTTCGACTAAACAAGCCCAACATAAACGAATTCTCTTACGTCAGGAACAAATAAACGATCGATAAACATAAAGTCTTATTATTAAAAACATAACTCCACTAGTCTACGCCATTACGGAACATATTCCCGGATTTCCCAACTAGCTTCTTTGTCCTTTCTTGGGTGGGGTACCTTTGTTGAACCAACGCAAAGAGTAACAAGCATGGTTAGTGGCTCTGAATCAATGATCCATTTATCATTATAATTCTCCACTAAACAAGCCTCAACAACATTTATACTACCCATACCTAGTTTTGGGCAATCCTTCTTCAAGTGACCTTTCTGTTCGCTCTTGAAGCACTTGCCTTTCGGCTTCTTCATTGCAGTTGGTTTGAAAGCTGGACCTGTTTCCTTCTGCTTTTTGTTCTTTTTTCAGCCCTTAGGTTTCCCTTTAGGTTTTGAAGAACTTTCAACATGATAAGCACTTCCCTGCTTCACGAGATACCTTTCAGCACTCTCAAGCTCGTGCATAAGTTCAATAGGAGTAAGCTTTAGTTGTTCATATTATAATTCAATTTGAGCCCGACCAAAGCCCTGTGGGTAGAATTCTAGGATCAAGTCAATCTTCATCTCTTGATCCAGCTTAGCCCCCGTCACCTCCAGCGTCTTGATGTACCCCATCATTTTAGACAATGGTCCAGCATTTCCTCGGTCATCTGAGTGTTCATTAGTGCCCCATGGGTGCTTGTCTAGCGATGCGCTACTTTTATAAACATCCCATCTAGAGTCTGGATTATTTCTAATACACTCTCGGATCATTAATTTGCTTTTAGGATGTTACTGTATTTGGCAGAATATATGTGGTATCGTATTTGCAGTTGACAATCTTGCAAATTGCTTCTTAGTTTCCTGAGGAAGCATTAGCGGTGGAGCTCGCAGGTTTTGGAGTTGTTGTAATGAATTTTATTCTCTCGAAATCCAAGGACAATGAAAAGATTGGTTTTTCCATGAGTCGTAGTTATTTCCATCGATGGTTTTGACTCAAAATTGTAGCTAGAGTTAAATGATGTCATTTTAAAAATTTTTTTTTAAAAAAAGCACATATATTAACACGTAAATCACCTGACAAACATACAAATATGCGTCCTTAAACTACTTATTATTAATGTTTATTGCAACAATAATTTAGTTTCCATTACAAATACTTACGTCGGGCAAGACATTTGTAATAAACTAAACTTTGAACGTTTATGGTAAGAGGGCGAATGCGTTAAAGCCGTTATAAACGTGTGGTCGAATAAGCGTTCATATAATAAATTATATTTATTATAAATAACGGATTCATATAATAAATTATATTTTATTATAAATAACCGTTCATATAATAAATTATATTTATTATAAATAACCGTTCATATAATAAATTCTATTTATTACTCTTAGTTCTTATAATAAATTCTATTTATTATAATTTACCAGCTCATCGAGAACACCATCGTTTCAATATTCTTTTGGGCTTTTAATAACATTGTGAGCTTAGTTGGGAGGGTTATTAATATTATTAAAATTGAATGTAATAACCATTAATTTTAATTTCAAAATTATCTTTAATAACTAAGTATTGTCGAAGCGTTGGGCCGTCTGATCTTATTAAAAATTTGAAATTATTTTAGATCTAATCGATAAAATCTATTACATGCTTATCCAGTTGGGGTATCACATAACCATTTTATTATTGGACCCTTAATGGGCCGCGAGGTTTTCAAATTAATTAAATTAATTTTAACCTTCATAATTCAATATTTTATTATAAATTAATTAGGGTTTCCATAATAATATTATCTAGACAAAATAAATATTGTATGCACATGTATGTATCAAATGATGCAATTATATGGCACCACCTATTCTAAATGGCATGTTAATATATCACATATTATATCCATATAATTTAAACAATTATAAATATAGAATAATTAATAAGCCATAATCCATGGTTTCTGAAAAAATTACAAGCCCGATAGGGCGAGAAGCCCGACTTGATATCTGCAGGTAACTTCTTCTTTTCTTCGAGGTCTTGTAAGTCAATGGGATGTGGAGACGAAGTTAAATTGGCTTTTTAGGGTTTTGGCCCAAAAGCACTTAAAACCCTAACATGTCCCTATTGAATCCGAGCATCAAACGGTACAGGCCGCCACCACAAAAACTCGGATTGCCACGAAATTTCTGAAGGAGGTAGAGCAATACGAGGAACCACCTTACCAAAAATCAGCCATTCTAACAACATAGCGCCCCTTTTTATTTTTTTATAATAAATCGAATTTACATACAAAAATTACAGAAAAAATAAATAAATAAATCAGGAGGAAACCTAATCTTATGATTAGCCTCCTTGTTACATCTAAAAAAAAAAAAAAATATCTGAAGCAAAATCTACCATGGATTAAGGCGAAAACCAAATCATTCATTCCTAATACAAAAATTATAAATAACATAAATAATAGAATTTTTTGGAATTGTACCATATATCTAATATACATCATATATACATGAAATAAAATTATGGATTCAATCCTATCGCTTTACCGATTCAGCGGTGCTCTGATACCAATTGAAGGAATCAAACAGCGGAAGCCAGGAATCGCACAGTTAAATACAATGTATGATAGATATATTTTCATCACCCATTACTAGCACAGTAGTGCGAAAATCTCTTCACAGAATCCCGCGGGACCTTCCAAGCTATTCTCGTGGCGGATGCGCGTGTGGCGCTGATCCGCAAAAAGCCGTCACGAAAAACGCCTCAAAACCTTTGGTTTACGTTTCTCTCCAGTGTTTCATAAACCCGGAGGCTAATAAACTTCTCTAAAACCTGGAGGCTAGGAAGTAGTGTATTTATAGACTGCTAACCCTAACCCCATTAGGGTTTTATAACACCTTGGGCTTTATAACACCTTGGGCCCAATAAAATGGGCTCCATCTTGTATCTTAATAATCGGGTTAGAGCTCATCGTACAATGAGCTAGCTTGGGGATCCTATGGCCCATTATCAATTAAGGCTCTTGATCAACGGTCTAGATTGCTTCTGGAGCATAAATCCAACAGTTGTGTCGTCTCGATAGGAAGTTTTGGTTCTTCGTCGTTGTGGTGCGGTGTTTGTGTTCTGATTCAAATGAACAAAAGTATATTCGGTGAACAAAATCAAATTAATGATCGTTAATATACTACAGAACTTGAGTCATAAGTATTCTAGTTATAATAGTAATATTTAATGTGTAGGCTCAACTATCAAATATGTAGGTTTTGAGGTTCAACTATCAAATGTGTATGCTTTGAGCCGATTCATTATATTATGAATTTGAATGGTGTTTCATCTTTTATGGTTTTTAGCTATTTTGATTATATGTTTATATCAATGTATTAGTAGTTTGAATGAATGAAATTAATTCTCTTTTAAAAAATATAACTCTTTAGTGCCGCAATAATGTCGCGACCAATTCTTTGCGGCATTGAAAATTTTTAAAGTTATCATGATCGACTACGGCATTAGTTTTTTAAAAAAAAAAATTCAATGTAAGTAGTTACTAACTATGACATTACAAATGTTTAAATTTTTTTTTTAAACCAATGTCACAATTATTGACTACGACATTACTGTTCATACACTAGATTGAGTATTATTTTCATTTTCAAACAATTTTAGTAATTTAAAAAAAAAAAAACTAAATATTACAAAACTCCAGCCCTTCTTTCATTGACTTTTGCACTAGTACGAACTAGATTAGAAAGAACACTATACTTACCTATTAAGTCCTTTGTAGTTAATTGTCGTCTGGGTTGTAAAATGATGGATGTTTTTTAAGTATGAAATAGAGCTCATGATTCCCATATTAAAGTACTACTTTCGCCTTTCAGTCTATTTTCTTTAAGTTTTTTTTTGTCAAAATAGCTTTAGTTCTGAAAAGAAAAATACTTTTAATATTTTTTACAAACACATGTTCAATGTAAGTTGCCAGGTTTTATTTTTGTATTAAAACCACAATTGCCACTCCGATTTCATGTTTGTACTAAAGTCATTGTTCCAAACTACAGATTTAGTTTAAAAATGAAATTGATATGCAACTTGGTTAGATTAAAAAAATAAAAAGATTTGAACATCTCCTATGTGGCATCATTAAAACTTAAGGTCATTTTAACCCAAACCCATTTCTTTTCTCTGCTCTGCTGATTTTACATTTTGAAAGGTGACTCCCACTCGAGCAATTTTGAAAACAAAAATATCTTTATAGATAGAATGATCCCAAAATTATCTTATTTAAAATATATATATAAAATAATACATGTTTCAAAATAATCATCATACTAATCTTGAAAACCACTTTCACCAATTTCAATTTTAAAAATTAACCATAAAATCACAATCAATGAACATGGTTTTAGAAATCAACCTTAAAACCACATTTGACCAGTACGATTTGAAAGACTAGTTAAATGATTATTTTGAAACATGTATTACTTTGAATTTTTAAAAGAAATATATATTTTGAGATGAAACTTATGATTTGTATCCAAAGTCCCACACTTTGCTATTGATAATTTACACACGTTGGAAACTACTAAATCCTTTGATGGATGGTGGGAAATGATGGCTAAGCACTACAATTTTTTTGCTTTCTGAATTGAGATTATGAAATAGACATAATCTTGCCAGAATGATAATGGAGCGTTAAGAAGTTAAAAAAAAAAAAAAAACAAAATCATTTTGTTATATTATATAGAACTTTGAAGTAGACATCTCACTTTCTCACTTTCCTTCACTTCCCTTTGTTTATATATCTATAATGATTAGTTGTAATTAAAAATATTCTACAAACAAATGACCCATCTCAGTCTCTTGTTTCATTATCACGGATCAATTTGGTATCTTATCTCAAAACATCCAACAAAACTAGTTAGGATAAACATTTTATATACAACAATGGAGAATATCATATTATGTTCAACTAAGAAATTTTTACATCCAAATAATTTTTTTTTATGGTTTTATTTATTTATATACATTAAAAAAACAAACTCAACATATATGTGGGTTAAATTAATTAAACTCAGGAAAAAAAAACTAGGATAGTATGACATGGGAATCATAATTAAGTAATAACACCTAGTAATAAGGCCAATTGTGTATGTTGAATGGAATGTTTAGATTCCATTCTCCAATCATAATCAGTGAATCAATCATAGATTCATAATCACGGATTGTTAGTTGAATTTAAAAGTTGAAAGGTCAAATCACATAATTAATTGACATGACAAGTCCAATTAGTGGTCTTTATTTGTCCTTGTTCATGCCTTTTTTTTTTAATTGATGTCTTTGTTCATGCATATGACATATGTGAGTGAATTTCTCTTCGTTTATTGGATATTTATCTCATTAGCAAGGAGGTAATAAGATGCATATTTGAAAAAATCTCCAAAAATATATGGCTTATCAATTAGTAAAACTGAGAGCTAAAACAAAATAAATATTATTGCAAGAAGAATAATGTGATAGCGCAGGTGAATCTAACACCTCTCTTGATAAAAATAATTCAATACCCATTTATTTCTGGGCGTTCCTCTTAATCTGGTCTTCACATTTTGATCGATAATTTGCAAGCAACAAAAGTTCCAGCGTTCATTCATTTTCTTGAGTGATGAAAATAAAGTAAATTACATCTTCAAGACAATACTCTTAGCACGAAAAATAAAAATTAAAACTTTTATTTACATATTCCCTTTGACCTCCACCTTCTTACCACCACACCGCAATGGTCGGAGTGCATTTGAAGAACATGATTAAAGATAGAAACTTCGCCAGTGAAAGAAAAATGTCGAAAACACCTAAATTAGGAGACAATCATCTTCATAATAGGTAAAGTACTATGATTTACAAAAAAAAACAGAAAATAAAAGGTAATACCAAGGCCCCAGCGACCTTTCCTTTTCACATTCCTGAAACATACAAACATATATCCAAAGCGAGACACCTCGCGGCTTGGATGATTTAATAAACTTCTTTCTTCTATCATTAGTCAATCTCAAGGAAAAAGCCACATTCCCCTTACTCGAATTCATGATGGATATTTTGCCAACACCTCTCCCTCTTAACAAGATCTTTTCAAATTACGCTTTGCAAGCCCTTAAGGGTGGGCATGGAGGAAGAAAGAAAAAAAAGCTTATTAGGTTTCCAAATAGAGCAGTAGGCCTTAGATTTTTTAATAGAGAACACTATTTTTCTAGGAACGGGACTAAAAATTTATCAGAACAAAAAACAAACACTTACGCTACACATTCCCATCAAGTAAAATCGACACCAAACTCATTGAATAGTGAAACACATTTTATGAGTGGATTTCTATCTTTATGTCACATAGAAAATGGAGGTTTAAGAAATCACTCGAAAGAAAATGGCAGGCCCATGGCAAGAGATCAGATAGGAACTAATCACAACTTCTTGGTAAGCCAAGAGTTGGATCGACAAAGGATAAAATTGTTATAAGTTTGCATCAGTGTGCTTTTGTGGAAATGTGGATCGAATAAAACCTGAGTTAGTCATTGAAGCAAGTCTTATTTAGTTATTTATTCGTGTTAGGAACAAAATCGTCATTGCATAACCATGTCTTTTCACATCAACAACCTAAAAATAGCATAAAGGTATGAGTCATCAATGTCAGATAACATAAGCAAAAATATTACTCCATCTCACATCCACAGATAACATTTCACCTAATTAATTCTAGAGATATTTGTCATTCATGGATCAAGCATTTAATATTACTGTTAAAGATTTCAAAGAAAAATCCCATCACCCCAGGCTAGGACTCATCATAAAAATGAAGAGAACATAAAAGGTCTATCAATCTAGTGTTTTAAGTCACATACATTTGTGTGACTTTGCAAGTAATATTGTACATTTGGTGCATTGTAAAAGGTCTTAAATTGAGAAACTCCTCCTGAGAGTGAGCTTTTAGTTGGGATCAGTCCCAACCAAAAGTAAGACTAGGTGCAACCTGCGAGTATAGATGCAAAAATAGTACAAACAAGGCGTTGCTATAGAGGGCATAACTATAAGTTATAGTTGCAATTTTAGTTTTGGCTCATACTAAAGGTGGTTCGGCCTATGGATGCAGTCATTTTCTAGCTGCAACTAAAAGAGATGACTACAGACGAGGGTCATTTCTTGGTCGCAACTATAACAGATGATTATGGATTGGGCTATTTCCTAGCTGCAGCATGAATGATGGTGGAGATATTTCACGGCTAAAACTATAAAGCGTGACTATAGGGTGGGGTTATTTCATTGTAGCGTAAGGGTGACTATGGGTGGGAGCGACTATAAGGTAGTATGGATGACATCTTTATCAAGAGGGGAGATATAAATGGGGTTTGTAATTAGCCACAACTATAGGAGATATAGATGGGGTGTTTTGTTGAGTCGCTACTAAAGTGTAACGGAGGGGTTTTTATTGGCCGCTACTACATGATGTTTTATTGATGAGGTTTTTCTTTTGGCCACTACTAATAGGTTTAATCTCAATACGACTATTTTTTTTAAATGAATTTTTCAAAACAAGTCTCAAAATATTTATTTGATGTATTGAAGTGGTGAAGTTTGCAAACATAAGCAGTTGTAGAAGGTTTTCTCTCTAGTTTTAAGTTTGCAAACATAAGTGGTGAAGTGGTGCAGATTACACACCTGCTCTTTGCAAATGATACATTGGTGTTCTGCAGGGACTCTAAGGAGCAGATGGCCCATATGAGCTGGATCCTTTTATGGTTTGAAGCCTTTTCAAGTCTGAATATTAATTTGGAAAAAAGTTGTGTCATGCTTGTGGGAATGTGGAGGGGATGTGGGGGGTTGGCCTTGGGTTAGGGGAGAAAAGCGAAACCCACCCTTCGACCTCACTATTTGGAGTTTTACGCAGGGATGCACCATAACTCAACCTCGGTATGGGATGGAGTAGAAGAAAGATTTAGGAAAAAGTTAGCCATTTGGAAGAGACAGTATATCTCGAAAGGGGGAAGGTTGACCCTTATAAAGAGCACTCTTTCTAATATGCCGACTTACATTATGTGTGACGCCCCATTTCCCTGGGGTCCGTTAACAACCCGTCTACCCGCGGAATACTCGTGGATGTCGGGTAACTCGATACCACTCACGAAAATCGGGTAGAGTCTCCTTTGTACGGGGAGCTCTACCCAAAGTACAACATGTCCCAACATTTTACAATGACCACAACGGGTCCACATGCGAGTAAAAATGGCCACTTGGGCCCATGTATCAATACTCACAAAATATATATATCAACTATTTAACAATAGTTCAAGAGTTAATAAGTCACTCTTAATTCAAACATATATTAAAATTTATACATGTTATACAAAAGTATCTACCAAAGCCACATGTCGTCTTTCTTCTCAAACGCGGCCTCTAGTGAGCGTCGCCCTCAGCCTCCTATGCAAATAATGATCCTGAGCAAGGTAGGCAATGCCCCGGTGGTGATAATTTCCTACATGGATTACTCCTCACCTTAAGTGCACATGTCATAAATGACAATCACACTCAAAAAATACATGATTCTGCTTGAATGTCTACATGCGATCCACATGTCGAGTCCTCATAGAGCTCCTCACACATACTAAGTCAAATGTGAGCAAAAATACTAGTTTCAAAACAAAAGCTTTTTTTGTTCTCGAAGGAACTTACTCTGAGGATTTTGTTAAATAAATTGGACTACCCTCCGGCGTGCTGGATAATTTTTAGAACGATCGTGGTCGCCTCTAAGATGGCTTGTTGGACCACTCTCCGAGGCAATTCTTGAAAATCTTCGATTGAAATTCCTTTCTGTCGTTTCATTTTCTTTTATTTTCTTTCATGTCATGCACTCACACTTACCATCTAGGGTGCCTCGGTGCATGTGGAATGCATTATGCCATTTCCAAAATATTCATGCTAATATATTTCTCATGTATATATTAACAAAATTTATTCACACTATTCTGTGTTGGTCACCTTAATAACACCAAAAATTAGCTCCATGAGCTAATTAACAAATCAAGAAAATCATTTTGAATCTAACAACACAAAATCACACAACAATCAAGTGGCAGGTGAAGCCTGGATGACACTTTGTTCACGGCCACCTAAGTAAAGGGATTTCTTCCCTCGGTTCAAAGATTTTGGGGCTAGATAACCACGGCCATTCGGGCTCAAAAAATCCCCATCCATAAAATGGCTCTTAGCGAAGAATAAACCAAGTAGGAAAAGATCCTTGCCTCTTGGAGTTATCGAACTCCACAAAATAGGTGCCCACACGTAAACGACTTTACTTCTTGCTCCGGAAGTCGAGCAGAAGCGGTCCGAGCCAATAGAAATCTAGAGAGAAGTCTCTTTCTCTCTAAATCTGATTCCCACCTACCGTACGTTCTCTTTCTCAAAATAAGAAGAAAACTGCTCATTTTGTCTTATACACTTAAACTTTTCAAAAATTCTCATTGTGTCCTTTTCATTTAATTATTTGACACATGGCTTAATCTAAGCCATTCATCTCCATCATCTCACTAATCATGCAACATGTGTCACATGGGTACATGTAGTAGGTGACTTTTGTCACATCACATGTCTTTCACGAGCCGTCATACGGCACCCGACACCCGGTGCCTCGAAAAACATGTTATTGTCTTAAATTCAATGAAATTCGGCGTGGTATTAATTGCGTCAGAACGATTCAACGGTGAAATAGTTTTGTCATCAGTCTGAAAAATTTGGGTTTTGGCCAAAATTACCATTTACTATTTTCAAATTAGAATTTTCTCGGATTTTATATTCTCCCCTCCTTAAAATTTAGTCGATTACGGACAATCAAACAACTCACATGCATATGCAACGTGCACTATGCCATGCATGTAAACTAGTCATTTAAGTGATGAAGCGACTAAACCCATACCTTAATCCTAAGCGAGAGGGATGGTGGCCCGCATCGTGTCCTCGGCTCCAAGCGTTGACTCCTCCACTCCCGCGGTCTTTGCCCGCCCTCACTAGCCTCACCAGTCTTCGCGTTGCAAAACTTGATCCCGGCCCATCCACCAATGCACGCGGTCCTCCTCGAAGGTCCCATCTATATCGACCTCGTCTCTCCCCGATCCACTACATGAGATGAATGGTGTACCTCGAGCATGGGACGTGAAATACCTCATGGACTTTTTGACATCTTTGAATGGGTAAGCTAATAGGTATGCTACAGTGCCCTACCCTCTCGAGGCATCTTGAAGGGCCCGATAAACCTACGGTGATAGCTTCCCTCGCTGTTGGACTGACCACTTCTCTCTTAGGCATCACGCCCCGAGAAGGGCGTGATCTCGACCTTGAACTCTAAGGGTCGATGTCGTCCATCAGCATAGCTCTTCTGCTGGCTCTGAGTCGTGAGAATACGTTGTCGTATCAAGATCACCTTCTCGGAGGTGTCTCTAATCAGATCTGGACCAGTGATGGAGCTCTCTCCCACCTCGGTCCAACATATCGGTGATCTGCATGGCCTCCCATACAATGCCTCATATGGTGCCATTCGTATACTCGCTGATCGCTGATGTGTGGCGAATTCCACTAAGGTCAAGTCTCTTCCCGGCTACCCTTATGATCAGGGATGCATGCTCGACATGTCTCAACACACCTTATGGTCCTCTTCGGCCCGACCATCCATGCGTAGATTGGAAAGTTGTACTCATGGTCAGCCGTGTGCCTATAGCCTTTTGGAAACTCTTCGAAAGTCGCGGCGAAATAAACATAGGTCCTATCGAACACTATGGATAATGGTACTCCATGTAGCCGGAATATCTCTCGGATATACAACAGGCAGAATCTCTCCAATCTGAAGGTCATCCGCACGACTAGAAAATGTCTAGGCTTTATGGCTGGAATGCCTGCTCGTCATCTTAGCATCATGTCCTTGCGAAGGTGTTGGTGCCAAGTGGGTCACAAAATCCTCGTAGCGTGCTCCACTTCCATAGCCACCTCGATGGCTGAAGTAGCCCATACGGCTTCGTCTTTCGACCTTAACCTGTGAGTACGTGAGACATCGTCGAACAAAGTCCCCTCTGTGTCTCTTCATCCGGCTCGGTGAATGCGCGGCGAAAGATCTTTGGTACATCTTCGTCTTTACTGGATGCATAGCAAATCGAGAGAAGTGAAACTCCCTGAGAATCTTCTCTCTCAAATCGGTCAACTAGGTAACCACTACCCGTCCTTTATACTGAAGACTACCATCTGCATGGAGGGTCCAGCCCTCGTCACACATTTGATTGTACCGTCCACAGGTGGGAGAAGCGCTATCTCAGCGTCTTGCCCTAGGACTCCGTCACTCACGGTCCAATAGTGACGGTGTAGCTACTAAAATCCCTGCCGTACCCGGAGCCTGCTCGCGGTATTGTAGCCCAAACTATCTCATAGTCTCGAGCATCCGCCATTCCCGGGAAGCTATACTATTGTCTCCCCATGACTTGGGTGAGTCATCGGCCACGCGTTGCCTTGAATAGGTGGTAATGTAGGGTGAAGTCACGCAATCCTCCTGAACTCTATCCATCTAGTTGCCTCATGTCGAGGAGTCATTGCAGCGTGAAAATATGCTTGAGTGTGGTGCAGTACCTGGCGTTCGCCATATGAAGTGGTGGCGCCGTCTTCAAGGCGAAGACTATGGCGTGACTCCGTATGCGTGTGTCGGGTGATGCTGCTCATGATTCTTGGTAGCGGAACCATAGCTACTACCTTCGTTGCATCCAAAACACATCCCGGTCAAGCCCTCGGCATCCTGATACTTGTGTACCTTGTCCTTAATAGGGACTATCAGAATGGGTGAAGTAAGCTCCTCTTGACTCTGGAATGCCTCACGGTATTGGTGTCTGATCAAAACTTGACCTCCTTCGGGTCGATCACGTGCGTAGGTGCCGCTAATCGGAGAAATCATGTAGATCTCACAGCGAGTACTTGGCCGATCCCGAAAGCAGCGTATCTTGAAGACTGACCGGCCTCTCCCCAACTCATCACGGCCTCGACCTTCTCGGGGTCTTGGCACGCGATCTTGGCACGTGTCCCGAAAATCTACGCCTCGATGGCAAAACTTCGCACTTGCGGGCAGGCGTAGAACTAATGGTCTCTCGGCAAGCACATAAAAGCGATCCTCAGATGATCTCATGCTCCCACTATGATTGGGGATGAGTCAAATATCATCCACAAAGACCCGACAAACTTATCCAAATAGGGTTGGAATACCACATGTGGGAATCATGAATGCTGGCTGCGCATTCGTCGATCTAAAAGACATCACCATAAATTCAAAGCGCCCATACTTGCGTCACGAACCTTTATCTTAGGGATATCTGTCTCCCTAACCCTCAGGCGTGGTAACCGATGTGAGAGGTCTATCTTGGAGTAAACCTGTGCTCCTCTCGGCCCGATCAAAAAAATCATCAATCCTTGGCGGTAAAATTAGATTCTTGATCGTAACCACCATTCGAAACTACACATGTCAATGCACAGTCGAAGGGTCTTGTCTTTCTTCTTCGCAAATAGAAGCAGGGCACCCCATGGTGAAGTGCTCGGTCTAATGAAGACACTTATCCCGATGGCTCCTATAGCTGGGCTACAGTTCACCGCAGCTCAACTAGTGCCATCTATGCGAAGTCATAAAGAGAGATGGGCGAAATACCAGGTGTAACTTCGTCACCGTCCTGACCCTCTCTGAAGAAATCCCGGTAGCTCATCTGGAAAAACATCCCCATACTCGTAGACTACTAGAGGTAGATCTAAGTCTAGTCTCACCTCGTCCTGCCAAGTGGAGCGCTGGCCAACCCACCAAGTTGTCCACTGGCTTTTTGGGCTCGTGCAGGTGCGAGGCGAGAATATCATCTTGCTTACGAAACATAACACGATGCGGAGTCACTGCATGTAGGCGGTACCCTCGCGCTCTGTCGATATTAACAACTTTATAAGATGTCAACCAATCCATCCTAAGGATGACGTCGAACTCTGACATGTCCATGACCCTTAGGTCCATTGTGAGTAGAATCTCCGAGATCTACAACTACGACGTATCATCCTATCCTCATGCAATCCGCAGGGGAGAACTCACGTGCGAGGGCTCCTCCAGGCCTCGACCTCTAAGCCCAACTCTATCTAAGTGATGCATTAATGAATGAATGTGACCACACCATAATCAAATAACACTCTTGCCCATGGCGAGATAGCAAAAATGTAACACATTATAGCTGGGTGATCTTGACTCAGCGGGTGGTGTAGCAGCATAGACAAGCTGAACCCTTGCGTCCACTGCTGTGGGCCCTCGTCCCTCTGCCTCGGCCCATAATGCGGCATCTCTTGTCTTGCACAGTGTAATGGGAGGTGGTGCGGCTCCCTAAAGTATCTTGGCTCCTCGCTGTACTAGGTTGTGAGGAATAAAATGTATCCTCTCACGTCCTACTTAGTGGCCCGAGGCCCATGCTTGTCCGAAACCACAGGATCCTATCTTTGGAAATGATTCCTCTGATATGTTGGGTTCTTTGGCAATGGTAGCCCACACCATCTGCCCGACGGCCAGATGGCACGATGCGTCACGCTTTGCGGATGGCGACAGCAGCCTGGAACCCTCATGAGCCCAGAGGCCTCACTTCTTTCCAGGAACTGAAGGCGGCTCTTCTTCCTCTTGCTACTAACACCCGCATCCCGGGTGCTCCGAGCATCCTCGATCTCTCTCTCTATGGTCAGGGCAGTCCCAACCATAGAGTCCATGTTTGGTAGGTGGAGTCCTACAATCTTACCCCAAATGGACAACTTTAGTCCATTCTCGAATCTCCTAACTTTGGCCATGTCTAGTGTCACGTGGTCGTCGAGAAAAGCGGAATAGCTCCACATGAATCTGCGCCACGCTACTCCCGCCAAGTCATAGTCCCACAGCCCGGCTCTAGGAACTCCTAAAGCCGACAAATTAGTATCGAGAAAATACTTGCCATGAAAAGATCATGGAGCTGCACTTGAGATTATTGCCTCTGAGTCTCTAAGAGGTCTTTGCCCAGTTCCACCTTACTTGGACCTCACCCTTTAGTTGGAATGCCGCTAGTCTGATCCTAGTCGTATCAGAGGCAATCTCCATAGCCTCTAATATCTTCTCAATCTGCATGAACCAATGGTCTGCCACCATCGGATCTCCTTCCCCTATGAATATCGGAGGATGATGTGCCCTGAACCTCTGGAGGTTACTTGGACCTCCTTGGCTACTGTTGCCTTGCTTTGTGCGATAAGCGGCAAGTAATACCTCGGCCTCGGCCAAAAGCCAAGCTGATTGATGCGGTGGTGCGGCCGGTACCCCAAGGCGACCCCTCGTCCTTGTCCTCGCCCTCGCCTCGGTAGCCATCTATACGTCGAATTACAAGTTCTGAGTTCAATGCGTAAACACGGCCCTAGAGACCTTTATTCGCATCTTAAAGCATTTCATACAAAATGTCCATGCATTCTTAAGTAATGCAAGACAATAATTCAATATATTAAATCATATGCAACAATATTTTATTTTATTTTATAAAATTTATTTTATTTATTTATTTATTTATTTTGAAAACCTCGTGAATAGTGCTCATAAACAGTGTTCATGAACAGTGTCCCAAGCGGTGACTGAGCGGTGCTGGTCGAGCCGAGTCGAGTGCAGTGCACCCCACCCTTGGCCCAGGCGCCTGAGGCCGCTCGGCATAGCTAGCGGTCGCGCACACAACACCATATCGTGGGCGCGAGTTGGTGCGATGTCGTGAGCATGTCTTCTGGGTGTTAACGCCACGCTGCGTTCGCGGCGTCTTGGTGTCGCGACCTCGCGCACGATACAAAATTGTATCGCGACCGCGAACCTGCGGCTGGCGTGCGACTCGTAGCGCCCTTCTTGTGTCTCGGGGTGCTGGCGTGTCGACCACTGGGCGCACTATATCGTGACCTTCGTGCGCCTCATCACCATACAATCGATTGTATCATTACACACCTCAGCGGCTAGGCGGCCTTACTGTCACGATAGAATTGATTGTATCGCGATATCGCTCCAACGACCAGGAAATGCTGTGGCGTTATTTCGGCCGGTGCGCGGGCCGTATCATGGCCCCTTGGTTGGTAGGTGTCTTGAGCGGGTATCATGGCCATGCCACGCCCATCCATGCGCTCTGTGAATTGCGCCTTGTGTCACGATATAGTCTCTTGTCATCGTGACTCGACCGCCTAAGAGAAAATGGGCGTAGCCCATTTCGACCTCATTTGCATTTTTTCTTTTTTTCATAATTTTTTTTTCTTTGTTCCAACTATTGCAAGACCACCAAAGAATATATATATATATATATATATATATATATATATATATATATATATACCTATATATATATATATATATATATTTTTTTTTTTTTTTTTTCATGTCTTGATGGAGACAAAATAAATTCATTAAATTTTTTTTCTTGTTTTGCTTGTAAAACCTTAGAAAGAAAAATTTCTCATAACATATTTATTTGGTTCTGCGAGTTTTCCTCGACACTTTTTTTTCCTATGTGCTATTCACTAAGCACACAAATCACCACCGATATACCTGACACATCATCACACATCAATCATCAAAATGCATAAGAGGAATCATTGATCTAACTTAGGTGCCCATCAGGTCCTAGGTAATCGTATACCTAACTTATTGATACTAAGCTAACTACTTAGTATCGGCATTAAGCTCTAGGTATTATAAACCTAAGCTACGATGCAGTACATTGCCCCATTTCAGGGGGTCCGTTGACAACGAATCAACGTGGAATACTCGTGGATGTCGGGCCAACCTTGACACCACATTCACGAAAATCGGGGCGAGGAGTCTCCTTTTTGTGCAGGGAGCTCTACCCAGTACAACTGTCCCGACATTTCCTGATGACCACACTTAGGGTCCACATGCGAGTAAAAATGGCCCTTGAATCGCATGTATCAATACTCACAAAATATATATATCCACTATGTAACAATAGTTCAAGAGTTAATAAGTCACTCTTAATTCAAACATATATTAAAATTTACAATTTCTAATACATGTTATACAAAAGTATCTACCAAAGCCACATGTTGGCTTTTTCTTCTGCTGTGACCTACAGTGATGGCTAGCTGTACTCTGTCTGACTCCACATTTTTGAAGTAATGATCCCTCGATAGGGTGAGCAATGCCCATTAGTGATAATTTTCTACATGGGTTACTACCCACCTAAGTGCACATGTCATAACTGACAATTACACTCAAGCGAATACATGATCCTACTTGAATGTCTGCCGCGGCGCGATCCATGTCTCGAGTCCTCCGCAGACTCTCACACATGCACACAAGCCAAATGCAGGCAAAATACGAGTTTTCAAAACAAAAGCTTTTATTCTCGAACACTACCGAGTTTGGTAAATAAATTAGGATACCCTCAGGGTAAATTCTTTGGATAATTTTTCGAACAATCATGGGTCAAAGCCTCAGAGATGGCTTGTTGGACCACTCTCGAGGCAATTCTTCGGAAAATCTTCCTTGAAATTCCTTTCACAATCGTTTTCATTTTTCTTTTATTTTCCTTCATGTCATGCACTACACCTACCATCTAGGGTGCCCCGGTGCATGGGGAATGCATTATGCCATTTCCAAAATATTCATGCTAATATATTTCTCATATATATATTAACAAAATTTATTCACACAATTCATGTTATTCAATTCACAACAATAACACCAAAATTAGCTCACATGGGCTAATTAACAAATCAAGCAATTCATTTTAAATCACCCAACAACACAAAAATCACCGCGATAATCACGTGAGCGGTGAAACCCTCGGGTCGGCCTTGCTTGTTCCGCGGCCTGTAGAGATTTCTTCGCTCGGTTGAAGATTTACGACCCGATGCTGCGACCATTTAGGCCTCAACAAATCCCCAACCATAAAATGGCTCTTAGACAAAGATAAACCAGTAGGGAAAAGATCCCTACCTCTTGGGAGGTTGTCGAACTCCACAAAAATTTGTACTTACGTGTAGCCCGCTGTAGCGTAGAACAACTTTGCTTCTTGCTCCGTCGAGAATCGACGGTCCGAACGCCGAGAAATCTAGAAAGAAGTCACTCTTTATCTCTCTAGAAATCTGATTTCCCACCCTACTGCACGTTCTCTTCTCAAAATGGAGAAGAAAACTATTTCATTTTTGTCTTATACACTTAAACTTTTCAAAAATTCCCATTGTGTCCCTTTCATTTAACTATTTGACACATGGCTTAATCTAAGCCATTCATCTCCATCATCTCACTAATCATGAAACATGTGTCACATGGGTACATGTAGTAGGTGACTTTCATATCCACATGTCTTTCCTGGCCAAAATTATCACGCACTTGACACGGTGCCTCGAAAAGCATTAAGAAATTTCTCTTGTCTCGGGTCGACGAGGTCGATGTGGTAGCTAGATTTCGCAGAGAACGATTCAACGATGAAGTCCATTTCATCATCAAGATCTAGAAAATTTCGGGTTTGGCCAGAGTGCGAATTTTACCACTGAGAGAAAATTAGAATTTTCTCGGGTTTTACATTATGTCCCTTTTAGTTTACCAAAGGGTGTAAGGAGCAGTTGAAGATTGAAGGGTTTTCTATGAGGAGGAGGAAGTAATTTAGGCAGGAAAATTCATTCAATTAAATGGAATATCGTGTCTTTAGTAAGGAGAATGGTGGTTTGAAGCGATTTAGAAACCTTTGTTGTCAACGAGGGGCTGATAGGAAAATGGGTATGGAGATTTGCAGAGGAGGAATCCATTTGGAAAGAAGTTATCAGGTTGAAATATTAGGTTGAGGAAGGGGGTTGGTTCACCAAAATCAACATCTGACTTGGTTGTCCGCAAAGGGAGCAAGGGAGGCGTGTTGGGATTTCTCTTGGGTATGGATATTTGAAGAGGAGGAGGAGGAATCCATTTGGAAATAAGTTATTAGGTTGTGAAGTGGTTCTAAAAATCAAGGGAAGTTTCCACCAATGCGTGCAAACTAGGTTGTCACAAAGAGAGGCGGAGTAGCTGATGTGTGGGATTTCTCTTTGGTGGCAGGGAAGGGGCTTGGGAAATGGATGAAGCACAAAACTTTTTGTGTTTTCTTAATAGTAGACATGTCAGGAGGAAAGAAACTTTTCTCTGAGAAGGGAAAGAGAGCGGAGATACCTTGTTAAGGATAACGTGGCTAGGTTGGAAGAAGTTTCAGGTAGGAAAACTCCTGTGAATACACTTTGGAATAGTTATGTGCCTCCTAAAGCATGTTTCTATGCTTAGGAATTCTTGTGAGGAAAAGTTCTTACCATGAAGCATCTTAAAAAGAGAGGTTTCCAATTGGCCAGCAATTATCCGTTGTGCGGAAAGGTTGAAGAGGAGTTGAATCACATTCTGATCCATTGCCTCTCGGTTTGGAGACTGTGGGAGGGGCTCATTCTATCCCAGGCATCAACTGGGAGTGCCCTTTGTTGGATAAGGTCCTATTATTAGGCTGAAGTTGTTTCCCGTAAGAAGAGAGCAAGAGGATCGGAAGAATTTGCACCTTTCTATTTAGTGAATGATTTGGATAGAAAGGAATCGCATAGTCTTTGATGATGTGCCCTTTTCTTTATCAAGGATAAAAACCTCTTTTGTAAGTATGTTATCTCTTGGGCAGGGTCCATTGTAAGGGGCAAAAAACCTATCGATTTTGTAAGTATGTGCTCTATTGTAAGAATTCTTTTGTGCATTCTATAGGTTTTCTTGTGGGAGGTAGGTTTTTTGCCCCTTTTTTGTATCGGCCAGGTTCTTCCCTGTATACTTTGGGGCTTCTTGGCTAACTAATGTTTTGTTTATTTTTATATTTGCTCAGTTTACCTATCAAAAAAAAAAGTATTGAAAATTCTACATTTTAGATAAACTTCCCACTATTCATAAGTAACCAACTAAGGTTGTCTGGTTGGTAGCACTTTAAAGAGCTAAAAAAGCACATTATCTAAAGAAGACCCGATGGGGTCACATTAAGGAAGTCATTATCTCAATGCTCAATAATAAGACCATTCATTGTGGAATCTTTGTGGGAAGGACAATCACAGTTCTCAATAAGTTTCACCCATCTGGAATACTAACATCAAGAAAGAATCCTAAACCAAAACACCGAGTTAGTATCGCGAATGCAGGCAACATCAATGACGAGTTCAAATAGAGTGATAATTTGCAAAATATTGTTCATCTCGAGGGGAAAGCTCTTTGTCGAACAAGGCAGAAACCCATGTCCTTGTCACTCTCTTCCTTTGGTTCCTCCCGTAGCATTTTGGCAACAAACCACACATTTGAATTAAAAAACAAGGCGAAACCATAATGAAAATATTATATGCATCACTAAAATAAAAATCAAAGTAATAGCTCCTACCTTCTTCTCCTTAGAGTGCGGGTGCGGCCGACACACAGAGCATCTCTGCCTCGATAGGCTGACGGCCCGCGGTGCGCCACCGCCTGAAACCAACATTCATGATTATTAGTGTTTGGACCTACACATATGTGGAAAAAAAAAGAGAACCCCATCCTCTCAACAACTAGTCTAAGTCCAGCATATCCACCTTATTTAATAGTTTTTCTACTAAGAATGTTGTTTCAACCTTATTTTTATTATTAAACTTCTCTTACCGAGGAGAAAGAGCAGAAAAAAAGACAAGTAATGGGTTCTCATTCAATCAAACAGAAAAAGGTATTTAAGAGGTAGACACAGAATTCCCACTTTTTCAATTCATCTTCCAAAATTTAGATCAAGGAACAGGCATATGATCAAGAACACATCTTTCAAACCCTTGAAAGATGTAGAACCTAGAACTTAGTCAAAGATATAAAAAAAATGAAAAGCCAAAACGATATTATTTTTTTGCTAAAAAGAGCGGTGGAAACTTGCCTTTCTGATCCATATCCTTTGTCTTGTAGATCCTCTCCTAATAATTTGTGTATCATAATTCAAAAAGGAAAGAAAGACAAGCAAAAAGAAGGGTAGAAGAATTGAAAAACACAAACAAATGTTCATATCGGTCTACTTCACTAGCTCACTCTGTTGGATCCACTGATGTTTCAAGGAACTGTGAAAGTGAACCTACACACAACTAAAAGAAAAATTCCTTCAATTAATTACCAAAATAGAATGCAAATTCACAAGTGGAATGCACTCATAGTTGTGAAAGGTGCAAGGCGCATAAAGGCACAAAAGCCTCTAAAAGCCTTTAGGAGCACTTAAGTATAGATGGCAATTTCGAGATTATTGGGTAGCACACCGATCCGCCCATATTAAGGACAGTTTAGATTAAATTATTAACTACTGAATCGGGTTCGAGGCTTGATGTAGGTTTCAATATTTTACTGCCTAATATTAAAATTACAAAAACCAGCCTTCATATATAAATCTAAGTTTTGTTCAGCTATCTAATTTCTATCCCCATAGGTTTCATATAAGCTCACACTCCATGATCTCATCTAGAGTTACAGCTACCGCTGACCTTCTCCTCCTCCTCATTTATAGTGGTAGCTACCAGAGAGCAAAGCCTGAGCGAGATGGATTCGACATTTCTATGGTTCATTCGATTAATTTCTCTGAGGAAGGTGTCTTTTTCACTCTGCAACGTGTGTCCAGAGATATGAGGTTTTTTGGTTTGGGACGGGAATGGGATAGGAGATGTCTGTCCCATCACTTACCTTTGCCATCTACAGTGGGCGTGAGAAATTGAAAGCGTGAGAAAAATGAAGTGATAGGACTGCGAGAAGAGAGGATGACTGGATGGTGTGACACCGGATCATCCCCTCTTCTTGCAGTCCTCTCTCTTTTCTTTCGCTTCGACTTTTCTTTTATCACGCTTTCTATCTCGCCTTTTCGCGATCACCCGATAGATGCGCACCCTTTATTAAGCCTCGAGCCCTTTCGGAGTGAAAGTTGCCTTTTGAGTTTCCATCGACATGGCGGCACTGGGGATGGAAAACTGGATTCTTGAGTAATGATTTTTATACCTCTTCTTTTGAAGGAATCATTGATTTCTTTAGAAAAGCAATTATTAATTTTTGTTCTTTATGGTTAAGAAAGTATGGACATGGTGTGAAATCGTGTTTTAGTTCGAAACCTAGCAGAGTTGAACGAGTTAACTTCCGGAACTCAAGCTGATCATCATAGTTTTCCGAGTTAGGCGGAGTTTGTGCTATATTTTATCTAGTTTCGAACTCGGCTGACAACTTGAGGTGGATCTCACGACTTGCGGTGTCTGGGACTACATTCTGTTTTCAAATCATTTGTGAGGTATTATAGAATGCATTTCAAGAACAGAAAAGAACAGTTCGAAATTTTGGTGATGATGCTAAATTTCCTTATATTTGCGAATGCACTTGAATTGTCACTGAGTATTTATCCATAAAGGACTACTGACTTTTACTATAGATTCTAAAAGGTAATTCCCCATTAGTTCTTACATTCACAATAATTATTTCATTTTATTTTATTTGTCTTCCCTCTAGAGTTTTTGAAATCATTAATAGACCACAAAATAACTGATAAGCAAAGATGGGCTTGGTTGTTTTCAATAGCTCCACACAAAATTGTAGTATTTAGTTCCACAGGAATGTGCCTTAGAATACATGCATTTCCAGTAATTAAACAGAATATATTTTCTGCTATTACTCCCTACAATTTATTAGATAGGTTTCTTTGTAACTAGAGTCTTCAAGAGTTAACTTGACAAAAACACCTTGGCCATTGATCACTACGATTACTAATAAGATATCTAAAATTATTCGAAGATGTTCGTCACGTAACAAGTGTGGCATATTTAACGAAGGAAATACTTTCAACTATTGGAGACTTGGGTTTTGCAAAATATTTTTTTTGTATTTGGTTGAATATGCCCACCTCCCGAATCTAAAGAACCATTAATTAAAGCCTGAAAATTTTCTCTATTTTCTCAAAATTGAGATCCTCAAAAAAACACTTCTTCAGACTCAATGAAGGAATTTATGAAAAGCCCAACATGTGCACCAGTCTTGATACTTCTTTGTTTGAGTGTCGAACCAGTCTTTGCTTTGATCTTTAATCTTCTCAAATGGTTTCATCTTGCATCTCGTTGATGTGAACATTGGCATCTGAAATTTATACCACATACTTCTATGGTTCTTGTACCGCCACAGCACCGCGATTAGGCAATACCCGACTGCTTGATTTTTTAGCAGTTCTTATATATATATATATATTCTTTCAAAACATATTGAAATGGCGTCGTTTTGCTTAAGTTATTTAAAACCTGGCAAAACGGTGTTGTTTTAGGGCTTCCTCTATAGCAGCCTCGATAGAAGAAGAAGAAGAAGAAGTAGTAGAAGACGAAGAAAAAGAAGAAGAAAAAGAAGTTACTGGGATCAAGAGGCGCTCGTTTAACTTGTTTTGAACCTCCATACTATTTCTGAGTGCTGTAATCTCAGAAAACCTTAGCTCATCCCAGCCCCTTGTTTTCAACATAGAAGATAAGAAGAAAAACACTAAAAAGAGCCAAGAAATTGCAAAAAAATAACATAGAAATAGGAAACAAGCACACCTCAAGCTAGTATTTGATGATAAATGATTATTATATTTGATTATATTTTAGAAAAATATATATGTAACATGGGTGCGCCATAGATAAAAAAGCTCGTGCCTTAAGTGCCTCTTAAGGCTTTTGGAGGCTTTTGTGCCTTTGTGCGCCTTGCACCATTCACAACTATGAGTGTGTTCATTCCTTTACGTGAATTTGCATTACGATTATTATTAATTAATCAAAATTTTATTTTAGTTGTGTGTTGGTTCACTTTCCCGCGTTCACTTGAGCGATGGATCGACAAAGTGAGCTAAGTGAAGTGGCCGTCGAACATTTGTTTATGTTTTAAATTCTTCTACCACGTCTTTGCTTGTCGCTGCCTTTTTGAATTATGATACACAGATTATTGGGAGAGGGTTCTACCAGATAATGGATGTGGATTAGAAAGGCAGGTTTCCCCCCCTCTTTTTAGCAAAAAAATAATATCGTTTTGGCTTTTCATTGTTTTGATATCTTTGACTAAGTTCCAGGTTCTACATCTTTCAGGGGTTTGAAAGATGTGTTCTTGATCATATGCCTGTTCCTTGATCTAAATTTTGGAAGATGAATTGAAAAAGTGGGAGTGCATTGTTTACCTCTTAAATACCTTTTCACATTTAGATTGAATGAGAACCCATTACTTGTCTTTTTTTCGGGTTCTTTTCTTTTCTCTGGTAGTAGAAGTTTTTAATAATAAAAATAAGGTTGAAACAACATTCTTAGTAGAAAAACTAGTAAATAAGGTGGATATGCTGGACTTAGACTAGTTGTTGAGAGGACGGGGTTCTCTTTTTCTTCCACATATGTGTAGGTCCAAATACTAATAATCATGAATGTCAAGTTCTATGGTGGCGGCGACCTCGTGGCTATCGCTTCTTCATTGGGAGGCAAGTAGATGCTCAAGAAAGGCACACCTACACCTAAGGAGAAGAATGTAGGAGCTATTACTTTGATTTTTATTTTAGTGATGCATATAATATTTTCATTATGGTTTCGCCTTGTTTTTTTGTTCTAATGTGTGGTTTGTTGCCAAAATGCTACGGGAGGAACCAAATAAGAGAGTTGACAATGACACGGGTTTCAATGATTGATTAGAGCTTCTTCTCGTATGAATAATATTTTGTAAATTATTGGATTTTCATTTGAAGCTGCTCATTGATGTCACGACACAAAGGATACTAACTGAGAAGTTTTGGTTTAGATTGTTTCTTGATGTTAGTATTCCAAATGGGTGAAACTTGTTGAGAACTGTGATAGTCCTTCCTTAATGTGATTCCACAATGAATGGTCTTTATTATTGAGCATTGAGATAATGACTTCCTTAATGTGACCCCCCACTGGTCTTTATATAATATGCTTTTTTAAGCCTTTAAAGTGCTACCAACCGTGATAATGCAAGGAGCCAGATGAATAGTGGGAAGTTTAACAAAACGCAGCAATTTTCACTACTTTTTTTTTTTTTGATAGGTAACCGAGCAACATAAAATAAACAAAACATTAGTTAGCCAAGAAGCCCCAAAGTATACAGGGAAGAACCTGGCCAATACAAAAAAGGGGCAAAAAAGTTACCTCCCATAAGAAAACCTATAGAATGCACAAAAGAATTCTTACAATATAGCACATACTTACGTAGGCAGGTTTTTCGCTCTCAGCTAAATTCGACCCTGCCTAAGAGACTAACATGCTTAAAAAAGAGGTTTTTAGCCTGGATAAGGAGAAATGCACATCATCAAAGACTATGTGGTTCCTTTCCATCCAAATCGTCGCACTAAACAGAGTAGCCTTCCGTATTTTTCTTGCTCTCTTTCTTATGGGGAAACAACTTCAGCCCAATAATAGGACCTTAGCCAACAAGCGCACTCCCGCTGATGCCCGGGATAATGAGCCTCCTCTACGCCTCCAAACCTGCGGGCAATGGATCCAATGATCGAACTCTTCTTCAACCTTTCCGCACAACGGATAATTGCTAGCCAATTGGAAACCTCTCTTTTTAAGATGCTTCATGGTAAACACATTTCCTCACAAGACTTACCAAGCATAGAAACATGCTTTAGGAGGCACACAACTATTCCAAAGCGTATTCAAAGGAGTTGTCCTACCTGAAACTTCTTCCAACCTAGCCACGTTATCCTTTACAGTGTATTTGCCCTCTTTGTTCCCTTTGTAGAAAAGTCTGTCTTTTTCCTCCTGACATGTCTACTATTAAGCAAATACAAAAAGTTCTATGCTTCATCCATTTCCTAAGCCCCTTCCCCCCCACCAAAGAGAAATCCCACACATCAGCCTACTCGCTTTTGTGACAACTCCACAGGCGTATTGGTGGAAACTTCCTTGATTTTTGGTGAACCAACTCACTTCATCAACCTGATAACTTTTTTCCAAATGGATTCCTCTTCCTCATCTTTAAATCTCCATACCCAAGAGAAATCCCACACATTAGCTCCCTTTGCCCCTTTTGTGACAACCAAGTTGCATGCTGATTTTTGTGAACTAACTCTTCCTCAACTCCGAGAAGTTCAGCCTGATAACTTCTTTCCAAATGGATTCCTCCTCCTCTGCAAATCTCCATACCCATTTCCTAATAGAGCCCTGTTAACAACAGAAAGGCTTCTAATGCCCAAACCACCATTCTCCTTACCCGAGCACACGATATTCCATTTAATTGAATGAATTTTCCTGTCTAAATTACCTCCTCCCCATAGAAAATCCCTTTGAATCTTCTCCACGTACCTTACACCTTGGTAAAACTAAAGGGACATAATGTAAGCTCAAGAGATGAAAGAGTGCTCTTTATAAGGGTCAACCTTCCCCCTTTCGAGATATCCTGTCTCTTCCAAATGGCTAACTTTTTCCTAAATCTTTCTTCTACTCCATCCCATACCGAGGTTGAGTCATGGTGCATCCCCAAGGGTAAACCCAAATAGGAGGTTGGAAGGGTTTTTGTTTTGCTCCCCAACTCCAAGGCCAACCCCTTAAGATCCTCCACATTCCCCATAAGCATGACACAACTTTTTTCCAAATTAATATTCAGACTTGAAAAGGCTTCAAACCATAAAAGGATCCAGCTCAAATGGGCCATCTGCTCCTTAGAGTCCCTGCAGAACACCAATGTATCGTTTGCAAAGAGCAGGTGTGTAATCTACACCACTTCACCACTTATGTTTGCAAACTTAAAACCAGAGAGAAAACCTTCTACAACGACTTATGTTTGCAAACTTCACCACTTCAATACATCAAATGGGGCTTTGAGACTTGTTTTAAAAATTCATTTAAAAATAGTCACATTGAGATTAAACCTTAGTAAAGGGCCAAAAAAGAAAAACCTCATCAATAAAACATCTTGTAGTAGCTGCCAATAAAAACCCCTTCTATATCTACCCTTAGTAGCGGTAATTACCAAAACACCCCATCTATATATCTCCTTATAGTTGTGGCCAATTACAAACCCCATTTATATCTCCCCTCTTGATAAAGATGTCATCCATAGTCACCTTTATAGTTGCCCCACCCATAGTCACCCTTACAGTTGCAGTTAGGAAATAACCCCACCCATAGTCACCCTTATAGTTGTAGCCAGGAAATAGCCCCACCCATAGTCACAATTATAGTTGCAACTAGAAAATAGCCCAATCCATAATCATCTGTTATAGTCAGGCCAAGAAATGACTCTGGGTCTCGTAGTCACCCTTTAGTTGCAACTAGAAAATGACTCGCATCCATACAAATGAACCACCTTTAGTATGGGCCAAAACTAAAATTGCAGCTATAACCTATAGTTATGCCCCCTATAGCAACGCTTTGTTATGGCCTATTTTCTTTGCATCTATATCATATGGTTGCACCTAGTCTTACTTTTGGTTGGGATCAGTGTTCCGAATGAAAAGCTCATTTCCCTGTAGTGAGTTTCTTGAATTCAAGACCTTTTACACTATCTACAATGTGTACAATATTACTTGCGAAGTCATGAGTGCTCGTGTATGTGAGGCATAACACTAGATTGATGTGACCTTGTGGTTCTCTTTTATTTTGCGGATGAAAGTCCATCTGGGAGGATGGGATTTTTCAAATCTTAAATGAGAAATATTAAATGTTTTTGATCCATGAATGACAAATATCTCTAGAATTAATTAGGTGAAATGTTACCTCAGATGTGAGATGGCAATATTTTTTGCTTATGTTATCTGACATTGATGACTCATACCTTTATGCTATTTTTAGGTTGTTGATGTGAAAAGACATGGTTATGCAATGACGATTTTGTTCCTAACACGAATAAATAACTAAATAAGACTTTCTTCAATGACTAACCTTGTGTTTTATTTGATCCATTATTTCCTACAAAAAGCATAGCTTGGATGCAAAACTTTGGCAGTGATTTTTATCCTTTTGGCCGATCCTCAACTCTCGCTGCCAAGAAGCCGTGGATTAGTCTTACCCGATCTCTCACATGGGCCTGCCATTTTCTTTCGAGTGATTTCTTAAACCTCCATTTTCTATGTGACATAAAGATAGAAATCCACTCATAAAATGTGTTTCACTATTCAATGAGTTTGGTGTCAATTTTATCATGGAAGATATATGCATTGCAGAGAATGACCTGGAAGCATTGTAAAGTTTAATGGTCGGGAATGTGTAACAGAAGTGTTTGTTTTATGTTCTCGATAAATATTTAGTCCTGCCTTTGTGAAAAATAGTGTTCTCTATTAAAAAATCTAAGGCATGCTGCTCTATTTTGAAACCTAATGGGTGTTTCTTTTTCTTTCTTCCTCCATGCCCTACCCTCAAGGGTTTTTGTAAAGCAGAATTTGAAAAGATCTTGTTAAGAGAGAGAGGTGTTTTAGCAAAATATCCATCATGAAATTGAGCAAGGGGAATGTGTTTGCAAGCTTTTCCTGAGATTGACTAATGATAGAAGAAAGAAGTTTATTAAATCAATTAAAGCTGCAGAGGTGTCTGGCTTTGGATATATGTTTGTATGTTTGAGGGAATGTGAAAGGGAAAGGGTCGCTTGGGGCCTTGGTATTTATTATTTTTATTTTCTAGTTTTTTTGTGTACTGCTAGTACTTCTACCTATTATGAAGATGATTGTCTCCCTAATTTAGGTGTTTTCTGACATTTTTCTTTTTCCTGATATGAAGTTTCTATCTTTTGATCATGTTCTTCAAATGCACGGACTGCTGTGTGTGGTGGTAAGAAGGTGGGAGGTCAGTGGAATATGTAAATAAAAGTTTTACCTTTATTTTTCAGGTTAAGTATTGACTTGAAGATGTAATTTATTTCCTTTATTTTCATTGTCTCAGGAAAATGAATGAACGCTGGAACTTTTGTTGCTTGCAAATTATCGATCAAATGTGAAATATCTGTATTGAAGAGAACGTCCAGGAAATAGCGATATTGAATTATTTTTATCAAGAGGTGACAGATTCACCGGTGCCATTGCCATTATTCTTCTTGGTAATAATATTTATTTTGTTTTAGTTCTCTTGTCTTTATTAATTGATAAGCCATATTTTTTTGGAGATTTTTTTCAAATATGCATCTTATTACCTCCTTGCATGAGATAACATCTGAATAAACGAAGAGGAATTCACTCACATATGTGATATGCATGAACAAAGACATCAATTAAAAAAAGGCATGAACAAGGACAAATAAAGACCACTCATTGGACTTGTCATGTCAATTAATTATGTGATTTGACCTTTCAACTTTTAAATTCAACTAACAATCCGTGATTAAGTGATTATGAATCTATGATTGATTCACTGATTATGATTTGATAATGGAATCTAAACATTCCATTCAACATACACAGCTGGCCTTATTACTAGGTGTTATTACTTAATTATCATTCCCATGTCATACTATCCTAGTTTTTTTTGCCTGAGTTTAATTAATTTAACCCACATATATGTTGCGTTTTTTTTTAATGGATATAAATAAATAAAACCAAAATTTTTTTTTATTTGGATGTAAAAATTTCTTAGTTGAACATAATATGATATTCTCCATTGTTGTATATAAAATGTTTATCCTAACTAGTTTTGTTGGATGTTTTGAGATGAGATAATTAAAATTTGATCCGTGATACGAAAACAAGAGGCTCAGAGATGGGTCATTTGCTTGTAGAATATTTTATCATAACTAATCATTGTAGATATAAATGTGGAAGTGAGAAGGAAAGTGAGAAAGTGAGATGTCTACTTCAAAGTTCCTATATATATAACAAAAATGATTTTGCTTTTTTTTAACTTCTTTATTGCTCCATTATTGTCCTAGGGCATCATAAGTCCATTCTCACCCCAATTCCTTAGAGGAAAAATATATTAGAAAAAAGTGAGTTCATCAATTTCCAATTATCCATCAGGGGTGGATTTGGTTGTGAAACCCTAGAAAATCCAAATTTTCGGATAAAAGGTAAAACGGTAATTTTGATCAAAAAACATGAATTTTTGTAAAACCCGAGAAAATTCACCAAAAATGGTAAAATCGTACTCGTAAAAATTGAATTTCATAGATCTTTGATGACGAAATCCGACTTCACCATCGAATCACCTCGGGAACTCCAAATTACCAAGTCGACCAGACCCGAGACGCACTTCACGCTTTTCGCAATCGAGGTTTGGACAGAAACTGGCCATGGAGCATGACGCGACAAAAGCTCAAGATGCTACATGTACCCATGTGACACATGTTGCATGATTAGAGAGAGAATGGGAATGAATGGCTTAGATTAAGCCATGTGTCAAATAGTGAAATAAAAGGGACATGGATGGAATTTTTGGAAAAGATTAATGAGAATAAGACAAAAGAGAAGAATAGTTTTCTTCTCCATGGAAAACACAAAAAAGGGACATTGAGGGCTGGTTTGAGTTTTTAGAGAGAGAGAGAGTGGCTTTCTAGGATTTCCCCGGTCTCACCGTTGGTCTCGTCTCGTGCCAAGAAGTAAAGCTGTTCTACGCGGCGAGGGCTACGTGTGGACACCGATTTGGTGGAGTTTCGACAACACCAAGAGGTAGGGATCTTTTCCTACTTGTGTTATTCTTTATCTACGAGTCATGTGAATGGTTAGGGATATTCTAAGGCTTGATTTAGCCGTATTTTCGGTCTCAAAACCTTTGAACTGAGTGGAGAAAATCCCTATTGTGTGGCCGCGAATAGTGCCAACCCGAGGATTTCACTGTTCACGTGAATAGTTGTGTGATTTTTGGTGTGGTTTGAGTAATTCAAAATGAATTGTTTGATTTGTTAATTAGCCTATGTGAGCTAATTTTGGTGTTATTGTTGAGAATTGAATAACATGATTGTTTGTGAATTAATTATGTTAGTATATACATGTTTTATATATTAGCATGAGTTGTTTGATCGGGCATAATGAATTCCATATGTACCAAGCACCCTAGAATATTAGGTGTGAGTGCATGACACGAAAGAAAACAAACAAGAAAAATGTTTATGAAAGGGAATTTCGACTTCAAGATTTTCCGAGAATCAGGTTTGAGATTGTCCAACACCACGCCGAGGGGCCTAAGAATTGTTTCCTGAGGGTTATCCAACATATTCGCCTTGAAGGGTCATTCCAATAAATTTATCAAACTCTAGTAAGTTTTCGAGAACAAAAAAGCTTGTTTAAAACTGCATTTTACTCACATTTGGCTTGTAGTACGCGAGGGAGCTCAAGATAATTTCGAGACATGGATCAGTACGTAGACATTCAAGTAGGATCATGTATTTACTGAGTGTGATTGTTTGCCATGACATGTGCACTTAGCGGGGAGTAACCCACGCAGTGAACATCACTACCGGGCGCTGCTCTTCCACCTTGTCGAGGGATCACTATGTCAGATACAGGGAGTGTACAAGAGGACGACGCCCACTAGAGGCTGCATTTTAGAAGAAAGTTTAAGTCAGGGTTGCATTTCGTTGTATAAGATGTATTAGAAATTGTAAATTTTGATATATGTTTTGGTAAAGAGTATTGTAATAACTCTTGAATTATGGTATATAGTTGGTGTATTCTTGATGAGTATTGATGTATGGGCCCAAGTGACCGTTTTTACTCATTACATGTCTCATGATATTGATATCAGGATGTGCTCTATGCGATCGAGACATGCTTGCAGCTCAGTAGAGCCCCCGTACAAAGGAAACTCGCCGATTTTCGCAGTGGTGCCTGCCACCCGACATTCAACAGCATTCCCGCTGACCGGGTTGTCAAATCTGACCCCCGTGTCTTTGGGGGCGTCACAACTTGGTATCAGAGTCTAGGTTTATAAATACCTAGAGCTTAGTGTCAATAAGCGTATACATTACCTAAGATTTTGGAGGAGAATATAGGGTTAGATCATACATTCCTTGTGCACTTTGATGATTGATGTATGATTGAATTGTGTGTGGTATGTTGTGTGATTGTGTGCTTAGTGAATAGCACATAGGAAAAAAAAAGGGTTAAAAAAAAATTAACTCATAAAAATTTTGAGTTGTATGAATTGCAGTGGTCTAGGCTACTGCATTTATGAAGTAGCAAGGAGGCTACTAGAGATGAAAAAAAAAATGGTGTGTTGAGGAGGAATTTTTTTTTTGGGTTTTACAGTCTGTAAAAAAGGAAAAAAAAAATATTTAAAATAAATATTTTTGGTTCTACTGGAAAATGAAGAAATTTTTTTTTTTTGGTGGTATTCCAATAGCTGGAATGAGAAAAAAAAAATGGCTAGGCCGGGAAGCCGGGCTACCGCCCATCTTCCATCTGGGTCATGATGCTGGTTTGTATCGTGATTGTGCATGTGGTTAGGCGTGGCAAAGAGGTGCCACGACACTCCGCCGAGATGGGTCACGATACGCCGCCTACAGACAAGGGCGCGCGGGCACACAAGGCACGAGGTCAGGCAGCTAGGTGTGTCACAATACAGGCACGACACGACTAGAGGAAGCGCCACGATACGTCTGCAGGAAGGCCACCATACCACGCCAAGCAGGAGCCGCGATAATCCGCTGCAGTCACTGCGGGCGTAGCTGCGCTTCACTCACGGCGCGGCGCTCAACGATATCGCCGCCGGCGTCGCGACACGGCCGGCCAAGCCTACTAACACGACCACGATCACGACATCACTGGCGCAGGCCGGCCACGGCATGGCGCCGGGCGCGCTGTTACGACAAGGCCTACCGGGCGCAAAGGCACTATCAGCCGCAAGGGCAGCCTAGGTACTGGTGGCACACCGTGCACTGACCCAAGCCACTCCCAAGCAGACTGTTTCCGAGTTTCATTGTTCATGAACACTCTCATGATAAATGTTCACGAGGTTTAAAAAAATTACTTTAAAAAATGAAATAAATAAAATAATTTTTTTGTTGCATATGATTTGAAAATTATATTCATCGTTTCAGATTTAATTTATGAATGCATGGACCTTGTGGTAATGAAATATTTTCTCAGATATGAATAAGGTCTTGTGGTCAGGTTTAAGCTTTATAGATACCGCATTAGAATTTAACTTGCCATTTGACATGTGATGGCTAATGAGGCGAGACGTGAGAGGTCCACGAGGTGCTAGCCAAGCACCACCAATATTTGACCAAGACAGGCCTTGGCTTAGGTCAGTACGCGTAGCTCTACACTGCACACAAAGAAAGAGGGTAGCCAAGGAGGTCCGAGCACCTCCAGAGGTTCAGTGGCACATCATCCTCCGACATCTCTCACGGGGAGGAGATCCACGGTGGTGTACCACTTGTTCATGCAGCCGAGAATGTACTGGAGGCTGCGAAGATCGCCTCCGATACGACCTCAAGAACACTAGCTGCATTCCGCCAGAGGGTGAGGCCCAAGTATGGTGAAATCGGGTTAATCCCAGAGATCTGTGAGGCAATGACATGTGGTTCCAAGGATCTTTCATGGGCAAGCATTTTCCCGACATCACAATACGCTGCTAAGGAGTCTTGCAGAATCAAGCAGGGACGATGACCCGTGATGGGCGGGCGTGGCTGTGATTCACTCGCCAGCCCGCTTTTTTTGATTTAATTGCTTGGCCACTGACATGGCCAAGGTCGAGATTCAACGGCCAAGCTGTCCATTCGTATGTGATTGGAGGACTTCGCCTACCAAACATGGACTCTATGGTCAGACCGCCCACTATAGAGAGAGAGAGATCAGGATGCTCGCAGCACTGTAGATGCGTGCTAGTAGTAAGAGGAAGAAGAGTCACTCTTCTAGTTCAGGGAAGAAGCGTAGGCTCGAAGTCCACGTGGGTTCTAGGTCACGCCATCCCGCTCGGGACATATCGTGTCAGTTTCTGGTCAGCCGGGTGACAGCGTTACCATCACAACAACCCTATATACATATGAGGAGGACTTCTCAAAGAGGTAGGATCCTGTGGTTTCGAGACAAACAGAGTCCCAAACAATGGGACAGAGAGGATACAAAGATATTCCTCCACAACTCTAAGACAACCTGTGATAGAGCCATTCAATCTCGTGGAGCCGCACGGCACCTCCCTGCTGGCACGCTGCACTGTAGAGGCCAAAGCAGCGGGTCGAGGCAGAGGACGAGGCCCACAAAAGGGGTGGACGTCGGTTCAGCGTGCCTACGGCAACACCGGGCCGAGCCGGCCAGACCAACTAGTTATATAGTGGTACATTTTTCGCTATCTCGCCTATGTGCAAGAGTGTTATTTGATTCTAAGCAGCCGCATTCATTTATCGCTACATCAATTGTGATAGAGTCAATAGAGGGTCAGGCCTGGAGGAGCCCAGAGTGCAGTTCCTCCCCTAGGAATTGGGCAGATGGTGGATGATACGCGGCCGTGGTTGGGCTAGAGATCTCAGGATCTCACTCACAAGTGGATCCGAGGATCATGGACATGTTAGGAGTTCGACGTCATCCTTAGATGGATTGGGCTTAATAAATTATTGTGGTCGTCATCGGACAGGAGCTGCAGAGAGTTACCGCCCACACTAAGATGGTACTCATGTTGTATTTCAGGGGGACAAGCATGATATTTCATTCCGATGGTGTACGAGTCCGTATGTCATGATCAAGGTCAAGCAAGCCTTGATCTTCAGAGGATCGAGGTGATACCGACCCTAGATCTCTCGAGTAGTCCGCGAGTATGAGGATGTTTTTCCCGATTTAAAGCATCGGGATTGCTCTTCGCAGTGTCAGACTGGGTATCGAGTTACACTGGTACTTCGTCCATCTCATGACTATAGACGGCAATTCCAATTTAGTCATAGAATCAGTCCACACAAGAGTTACCTGATTGAAGGCCCATTAAGACCAGTTGTTCACCATAGGGCACTTCTAAGATCGCTTGCGAAGAAGAAGTGATAGCACCTTCTAACGTGCATTGATTACGATAATCGAACAAAGGTTACGATCAAAGAATCTACCCACACCGACGATCGATGATTTATTCGATCAGTCGAGAGGAGCGAGTCTACCCAAGATAGGTCTTCTGACCGGGTTACCATCAATCGAGAGGGTTAGTGGAGACATGTATATCCCTACACAAATAGCTCGTGACATGTTATCGCACTTTCGAGTTTGACTGCGATGGTCTTGATCGACGACGCAATGGATGATTCATGGACCTCATGCATAGGTATTCCAACCCCATCTAGACGCTTTGTCGAGTCTTCGTGGATGACATTTTGATCTACTCCCGCCGAGTGGGAGCATGAGTATCACTCAGGATCGCTTTTACGCTTAAGAGACCACGCCCACGCCAAGTTCCGCAAGTGCGAGTTTCGCTTACCGAGGTGAGATTTTCGGGGACACGTAGGTCGCGATCGCGTGTCGTTGACCTAAGAAGGTCGAGGCCTAGATTGTGCCAAGTGTCAAAAATCAAGAAAAATGGACAAGATGTGAATTATGAGTAGAAACGCACGAGAATAAGGACAAAGCAATAAAGGTCATTCCTCCAAAAATTCAAAAGACCAAAACGTGAAGGCAATAGTGTCATCTTCTCCAAAATTAAAATCTAGATTTTCGGCCATTCAGATCGGCGGCCGACCTTGTTAAGAAGCAAACGATTCACACGGCGAGGGCCACGCGTGACACGCATTCGTGGAGTCTGACACCTGAAGAGGCAAAGGATCTTTCCTACTTGTGATATCTCTTTCGCCAAGAGTCGCGGTTTATGCCAGATATTCCGAGGTGCTTGATTTCCACGCAAATCTGGTCCTCAAAACCTTTGAAACGCAGCGGAGAAAATCCCATATTTGGTGGTCAGTGAATTGCATCCTGAGGGTTTCACTGCTCACAAGAATAGTGACGTGATTTTTCGGTGTAAAATGTACAGAAGTGATTAATGAATTGCTTATGTCATGAGCTATTCTTGGTGTTATTGATGTGAAAATTGAATAACATGATTTAGTAGTAATATAAGACATGCATGTGAATCTCGTATTACATAAATTATTAATCAGCATAATGCATTCCATAGCATGGAGCCTAGAATACAGGAGTGCATACAACATGAAATGAAACAAAATGAAAATGTTTGTGGTGCTTAATAAATCTTAAGATTTTCCTCGGAATTGTGTTTGGGAGATCGTCCAACAATTCAAGTCTGAGGTCTTATCTGTTTCGAGGGTTGTCCATTTTTTTGAATTGGTAGTGTTTTCAAGAATTTAAAATAGATTTTGTTTTGAAAACTACAGTTATCAAGATCTCGGCTTAGGCATATGTGAGAAAGTTTCTGCAGACTCGAGACATGGGTTTTTCGGCATGTGAGACATCTTGAGAGCTCAAGAAATGTTTGACGTGATTGTCTGCCATGATTACGTGCAGTTTCAGGCGGAGTAAATCATGTGTAGGAAATTATCTTTACCAAGCCACCATGTCTAGTGATCACTATTTTCAGTACGTATGCGCACGGCGATCTGCCACTAGAGTGTCGTAGAGTGCTTAAGAAAGCCGTCAGGCTTTCTGGGTATTCGATTTATACATGTATTAGAATTGTAAATTTTAATATATGTTGGAATTAAAGTAAATTTATTAACTTTGAATTGTATATAGTTGATGCATTTTGTGAGTATAATGCAGCCTGGCTGCCATTATTTTACTCGCATGTGGACCCCGTGCGGTCACTGTGGAACCTGCTTCGGGGATAGGCTCTGCGCATTTCAAAGAGCTCCCCGCACAAAGGAGACTCCTTGCCCGATTGCGGGAGTGGTGCCTGCCACCCACATCCACTAGTGCATTCCGATGAGCTGCTGTTGTCAATGCACTCTGGGTTTTGTATACATAATCAAGCAGCCAAAATGGATCGAACATTTAAAAAAAAATAATGAATAACAATTTTACAAATTATATATTTTGTAAAATAAAGTTTTCTTTAAAATACTTATAGTTTATTTTTATGTCCTTCAAAGATTATATAAAATAAATTATTTTAGTTATATATATATATATATATATATATATATATATATATATATATATATATATATATAATTATTTTATTTTAAATTATTTTCGTACTAATATTATTTTATTTTATTAAAAGCAATTATTTAATAACTATTCTTTTTTCTAAAAAAAACTAGTTAATATTTTTAATAATTAGCCACGAACCTATTCGGGCTGGACCAATAAGCCATAGTTCTATTTGAGCCACAATTTTCTTAACACTCTTAAAATATGTGTAAATGCCAAAGTGAGCTTCCACCCAATTTATCAAGCCCATATTTCCACCTCTAATCCACTCTATGTTGTTTCACACAAAACACAAACCCAATTCCTTAGTTATGTAGCTATATGTGGAATGGTTCATTCGACCCAAACGGGTCAAGCCCATTAGGTCAGGCAAATGGCTCAGCCAATTTAATCTCACATTTATTTAGTCCCTTTGGCTAGCCTGTTCTTTCACTCACTCTATACTGTCATGGCTAAAATAAAGTTTGACATTAAAATATTAAAAATAATTATAAATAACAATTTCATAAATTTTATATTATGTAAACTAAAGTTTCTTTGAAATACTTATAGTTTATTCTTATATACTTAAAAGATTATACAAAATAAATTATTATAGTTATATTTATATATTTTTTATTTTATTTTAAATTAATTTTCATACTAATGTTATTTTATTTCATTAAAATAATTATTTAATAAATGTTCTTTTTTCTATAACCAACTATGTTATATTTTTTCATAATAGAAAAACTAATATTGTTAATAATTAAAAGATAATATGTAGTTAATAAAAAATTTAAAATAAAAATGGGCCAAGTGGGCTAACCCGGCCCAAGCCCTAATAGCCTTGGTTATGTTTGGGCATTTATTTTCTCAAATTACTCAACAATATAAGAAGTGGATCGCCCATCGCCGAGCCCATTATTGCACCTCTATCTAGAGTTGACAATATGGGTTGAGTCCGATGGGCCAACCCACTTTAGCTCAAATTTTTGGAGGGTTGAGTTGTAAAATTTAAGGTCCGAATAAAACTGGGACCACCTGGGCCCGACTCTCAGAACACCCCAAAACCTGGGGGGTTCAAGTGGACAATCCGTCAACCCGTGAATATTAGTGGAACGTCACCCGACATCATCATTTAAAATTCCAAGTGTAGTCCCTTTGTACGAGGAGCTCTACCCAAGGTACAAACCTGTCCCAACAATCAACAATGACCACACAGGGTCCACATGCGAGTAAAATAATGGCCACTTGGGCCCCTGCATCAATACTCACAAAAACATATCTCAACTATATACAATAGTTCAAGAGTTAATAAATTACTCTTTATTCAACATATATTAAAATGTAAAATTTCTAATACATGTTATACAAAAGTTTATACCAAAGCCACAACCCGACTTTCTTTTAAACGCGACCTCTAGTGAGAGTCGTCCTCCTGTACACTCCCTGTACCTGAAATGGTGATCCCTCGATAGGGTGAGCAAAGCCTAGTAGAGATAATTTCCTACGTGGGTTACTCCCCACCTAAGTGTACATGCATGGCAAACAATCACATTCAAGCAATTTCATGAACCTACTCGAATGTCTACATGACCAACCCATGTCTCGAGTCCTCACTCGAATTTCACAATATCCTAAGCCGAATGCGAGTAAAATCACGCTTTCAAAACAAAACTTTGTTCCTCGAAAACACACTACCGAATCCCTCAGAAAGCATTAGACTACCCTCCGAGGCGTAATGTGTTGAGAACCTTCCTAAACACCATGGCCTCCGACGTGTAATCATTGACCATCTCCCAAAGACAATTCCTCCTGAAATCATCAATTGAAATTCCTTTCACAACCATGTTCGTTTTTCTTTCAATTTCATGTCATGCACTCACACCTAATATTCTAGGCTGCCCTAGTGCATATGGAATGCATGATGCCAATTCCAATACATTCATGCTAATATATTCACATGCATATATATTAACATAATTAAATCACATAAAACATGTTATGCAAATTCTCAATCAATTACACCAAAATTAGCTCACATGGGCTAATTAATAAACACAAGCAATTCATTTTGAATCACTCAACATCATAAAAATTCACATAAAAATATTCACATCACTATTCACGTGAACAGTGAAACCCTTGGGTTACTTTTCATGGCCACACAACAGAATTTTCTCACTTACCTGCTTTCGAGACCGAGTTTACGACTAAACAAGCCTCGTAACATTCCTAACCACTTACATGGCTCTTAGCCAAAGATTAACGCAAGTAGAAAAGATCCTACCTCTTGAGTTGTTTCACTCAACCAAATTGCGCCCATGCATAGTCCTCACCGCGTAGAGCAACTTTCCTTCTTGTTCGCTTAAAACCAACTATCCGACGGTCAACCCAGAAGGTGCCTTCTCTCTCTAAAACCAGAAAATCTTAGCCACCGTGATGAATAAATCCTCTCCTACACGCTTTTGGTTCCCTTTTGAAGAAGATGAACACTGCTCATCTTTTTTGTCTTTTCCTCATTAACAATTTTATAAATTCTAAATGTGTGTCCCTCCCTTCTTCTAGATTTTTTGACATCGCACCATTTAGCTCAGCCCATTTCCATCCTCTCACTCATGCAACATGTGTCACATGTGAGCACATGTAAGGTGACTTTTCACATCACATGTCGCTTTCTTTTACTAAGACCCAACATCCTAAGGCCTCGAAAAACGTGCAAATTCCGACTATCTTCGAAATTCGACGAAATTCGACATGGTAGCAAGATTTCGCGAGACGACCTAACTCCAGAACTGCTGTCATCCGAGGTCTAAAAATTCAGAGATTTTTTTAACAAATGACGATTTTGAAGCATTTTTCAGAAAATTGGAATTTCCTGGTCTTACATTCTTCCTCTCAAAAAAGAATTTATCCCGAAATTCCACGACATACGCATCCAACCACGTGCATATGTAACCTCACCCAACTCAAGACCGAGCCTGCATGACAAGCCTGCTAAGGTCCCACCATCGACAACTCGAGGGCTGTCAACTCATCCATGTCAAGAATGACATCAACACCCAATATGTCTACCACCTTAAGGTCCACCATGAGCAAAATCACTAAGATCCCTAACTCACGATCTCGACACATTTGACCAACTCTCACCCTACATCCTAGGGAAGAATTCTCTCATATTATGGCTTTTCTAAAGGCCTCAACATCTATGCCCAAACCTATCACACTTGGTGTAACAATGAATGAACACGATGCATCCAATTCAAACGCTACTCTAGGTAATAAGTGCAAGAGTAGAAACGTACCCTGCATATCCGGCTACCCTGTATGCTCAGCCGCGGTACCTTGAGACCTCTACCTCCTAAGACAATCTCTCCTCATGTGCCCAGTTACGACAGCCAGAGACACAGCCATCCGCCCGTTAGCTCCGACTCGAACTCTACCAGAATCCCGGGCCCGACCCCGACCTACGCCCGCCTCCCGCCCCATGCGGGCCCGCTTATGAAGTACTCAGTAAGCCAGGCGCACTGACCGGGACCGGTCCTCCGAATCTACCAGTGGTATGGAGAAACAAACGATTCGCTCCCCGTCCTCACCGACTGACCATCAGTCCCAAATCCCTGATCCTGCCTCGAGGCAATCCCTCCTCATACGTCCGGTCACGACAAAGTGGAAACATAACATCCGGTCCCGCCAGCCTGAAACCCTAGCCGTCCCAGCCCTGGGATAACCGAGGCTTTGGAACCTCGCAACCGTAAGCCTTCTACTTCTTCCCAAACTAGAAAAGGTTGATCTCCCTTCCTTCTAAAGACAGCATCCATATTCGATGTCGATAAAGGTCATCCACTCCTCCCTTCCCTAATGGAGGATGATGTGTTTCTAAATGCTTGAGGCCTGCCTGGGACTCGCCCGGTTCACTATTGCACATGTCAGGCGATACACGGCTGATCGTAATCTCCTACTCTACTCAGGGCCCATCGGGGTCAAAAGCCGATGGTGCCTGACCAATATCCCGTGGATGCCCTCTACGTCCTCGCCCTCGACTAGCCATCTACACATGTCAAATGGCAAGAATTCACGCAAAGATTCTAAGGCTTTTAAACACGCCCGAGACACTATTCATATACCGAAAAATATTTTATATACTATGTCGCTGCATTCATAGGCAATGCAAGACAATTTATTCAATATCTCTAATCATATTCAACATCAAAAATTTTATTTGTGAAAATTTTATTTTAAAAGATTTTATTTCATTTAATTTAATTTTTTTTTATTTTATTTTAAAAAATATTTTGTGAACAAGGTTCGCTTAAACGTTGTCCAAAATCCAAGTGACTCGTAAACAAGGTAATCGAGTCCAAAATCAAGTTAGGTGCACAGTGTGCACACCCAACGTACCACGGTTAGCAAGATCGCTACTTCGCCGCACAACGCCGTGTCGCGGGCGCCGTGAAGGGCGCCGTGTCGCGGCTCGCCCAACACCGCCGTGTCACGTGCCTAGCCCGTCGTGTCAGAGGCCCGGTCACTGCAGCCGCAGTTGTATCACGACACACCTGCAAATGCCTCCAAGGCCATGCGCCAAGACGCCGTGTCGCTACGCTACACGTGTCGCAGCCAAGCGCCAGATCGTGGGCAATCGCGGGCCATGTCACAGCCTATTGCAGCCATATTCCGATACAAAGTTTGTATCGTGACCGCCCAGGCGGACCCGGCCTTGACCTACGTGTCCACGATACAACAGCGTCTTAATGACCAGTGAATCTTAAAATGGGCGTAGCCAGCCTTTCTTGGTTTTTTTTTCACACGTTTCTTTTTCCAGCTACTGGAAAACCATCCCAAAAAAATATATATTTTTCTCATTTTCCAGTACACCTAAATAAATTTATTAAAATTTATTTTATTTATTTTCTTCTTCAGTTTTACACACTGTAAAACCTTAGAAAAAACTACTATATCTACTATTTTTCCTCATTTCCCACTACTAGAAAACCTCCCAAAAAAAAATAAAATAAAAAAAAAAAAAAATATATATATATATATATATATATATATATATATATATATATATATATAATTTTTTTTTTCATTTCTAATAACGAATAAATTTATTAAAATTTATTTTATACATTTTCATAGTCACGGACCATTTTGTCCAAAATTTCTCGAACACCTAAGGTTACATTTTCTCGACCCTAGTGTTCAACATTTTGTTTTTTTCCTATGTGCTATTTACCTAAGCACACGATTCACACAACATTCACAACAATGACACAATCACATAAAACACAGTGCATGTAGTGTTCTAATCCTATCCCGTGATTTCCTAGGTAATCACATACCTAAACTCTAACATCGAGCCACCAAGTGGTGATGTTCTTACACCTTTCGACCATGGCCTAAGCCCAAGTCCCTCAAGCCCTAGGTATTCGTATACCTAAGTTCTACACTCTAAGACCGTGACCTAAGCCCAAGTCCCCCAAATACACAGGTATTCGTATGTCTATGCTCTAATACCAAAATTTGTGAAGGTAGTATGAGAACTAAACTTATAACTAACCCACCGAGGAGCTCTAAGTGTCGTTTACCTTAGCTCGTGCAAGCTATGATGTTCTTTGTGCGGGAGCTCCAAGGGGAGTACAAATACATCCCAATAATCAACAATGACCACACAGGGTCTACATATGAATAAAAATGAGTAAAAATGACCACTTGAGCCCCTGCATTAATACTCACAACAAACATATCCCAACCAAAATATACTACATGGTTCAAGACTTTTTACATTACTCTTAATTCAACATATATTAAAATTTACCATTATAATACATGTTATACAAAATCAAAGCCACAAGTCGGTTTTCTTCTCAAACGGCCTCTAATGAGTTCCACCTTCAGGTAACCTATACGAAATAGTGAGTCCTGACGGGCAGACAAGGCGGGTAAAGATAATTTCTGGTTTGCTCTGCTTTAGTGCACATGCATGTGAAAAATCACATTTAAACAATTTCATGAACCTACTCGAATGTCTATGACTGACCCATGTCTCGAGTCCTCACCCAGGCTCCCTCACATATGCCTTAGGCGAGATGCGAGTAAAATCACAGTTTTTCAAACAAAAAACTATTTTGTTCTAACGAAACACACTACCAAGCCCGGTAAAAATATTGAACTACCCTTTGAGTCGAATTGGTTGGAGAACTTCCATGGCTCGGTCATGGTCCTGTCCGAAGTGATGCGTTGGGCTAGTCTCCTGACCCAATTCTCAGGAAAATCTTTCCATCGAAATTCCATTCCACAAACATTTTCATTTTGTTTCATTTCATGTCATGTACTCACACTTAATATTCTAGGCTGCCCTAGTGCATATGGAATGCATGATGCCAATTCCAATACATTCATGCTAATATATTCACATGCATATATATTAACATAATCAAATCACATAAAACATGTTATGCAAATTCACAATCAATACACCAAAATTAGCTCACATGGGCTAATTAATAAACACGAGCAATTCATTTTGAATCACTCGACATCATAAAAATTCACATAAAAATATTCACGTCACTATTCATGTGAACAGTGAAACCCTGGGTTACTATTCACGACCACTCAAATAGGAATTTTCTCCACTCGGTTCAAAGCTTTTGAGACAGAGTTTACGGCTAAAACAAAGCCTACGAGAACATTCTAACCAGCCATAATTTCTTAGCGGAATTAGCAGTGGGAAAGATCCACACCTCTTGGGTTGTCGAGCTCCACGAATTAGTGCCCATAGCGTGATCTCGCCGCGTAGACAACTTTCGCTAACAACAGTCAAAACCGACGTCAGATCGTAGAATCCTAGGGAGAAGGTGCTCTCTCTACCACAAAAACAAAAAATCCAGCCCTTTGCATGAACAGTCCTCTCCCACACGTTTTGGTCTCTTTTAAAGAAGATGAACATTGTTCATCTTTTGTCTTTTCCTCATTAACAATTTTATTAATTCCCAATGTGTCCCTTCTTCTAGATTTTTGACACTTGGCACTATTTAGGCCGTCCATTTTCATCCTCTCTCTACTCATGCAACATGTGTCACATGAGTACATGTAGTAGGTGACTTTTGTCACATCACATGTAGTTTTACGGCACCCGACACCCGGTGCCTCGAAAAACATGCACATTTCGACTGTCTCGGAATTCGATGAAATTCGATGTGGTAGCTAGATTTCGCGAGAAGATTCCAACAGTAAAATCCGTTTTGTCATCCGAGATTTAGAAAAATTTCAGATTTTTTTACCGAAATGACGATTTTGCCCTTTTTCAGAAAATTGGAATTTTCTCGGGTCTTACAGACCTGTTTTGACTCATGGCCTATGCTATTGAGGTTAAGCTTGATTGGCTTGAAAATTTTATTCTACAAATTTTTTAAGCAACTAGCTTAGTAATTGAGATTTTCAAGTGATATAAATTTGATATTTTGCTATCTCTTTTATAGCATAGGGTTTTAAAAATAATGATTACTATAATACATATGATTAAAGTATTAAACTTTGTTGTTTTTTAACTATTTTATTTTCAATTTCTAAATGTATATTTTTAATATAATTTATATGATAATTTAATATTTGAAAAATCTTGTATGAAAATTTACTAAATGTATTTGAATTAAATAAATTATAGTTTTAATATTGAATGTATTTTTATTAATCTCATTCATCCTATTTTAAATATTTACATTTTCATTTTTATTTATCCCTTTAAATTTAATTCAATCATATATGTTTTTTATAAAATGAAGTTGTACTAGTTTATAAATTAAATTAAATTTAATAACTAAGTGCAGTACATTTTAAATAATTTTATTACTTAAACTAGTGTTAATAACTAAATAATGTTATTTTAAAAATAATTAACAAAAATTATACACTATTTCTGTTCCTAATATGATTATATCTTTTAGTAAGATGAATTTTCAAACAAATAGGATATTTTGTTATTATATGTATTTTTGGAAAAAAATATTTTCTTATTCCAAGTATAAGTGAAAATGAATTAATAGATAATGATAACTCAACCACCATTGAGGATATACGACTTTTGTAATGTGGAATCATTTAATGTGAGATAAGTATATTTATTTTGGATATAATGAGGATGATGATGAAGATTAGAGACATGATATTTCATTTGATACTGGGTTATTTTCGGATATGTTATTAAGTTGTTACTTTATTGTTTTTGTACTATTAACTAGTTGGTTTGGTACTTTGGTTATAACGGTGTTCTAGCATTATTTATTTATTTAAGTTTACTTACTATTAGCCATTGTTTAGGCTCAATAATGTGAGCCCTAAAATCAGGGGTCCGTTGACCCGGCTGTCGACCGTGGAAAACTTGTGGATGTCAGGTAACCCGATACCACACTATTGTGTCCCCTTTACTGAGACCCATAATTTAACAAAAATCATACAGGGTCCTTTGTACAGGGAGCTCTACCCAAAAATACAACATGTACAACAGATAATAGCATGGCCCATCCGGGGCCAAATATCATATCATGACCTCTCGAGTGATGGTAAAAATGACCACATAGGGTCCATTTATCATACTCGAACATAATGCACAAGGCTATGTGTCAAAGTCCTTGAGTTTAATTACAATGCTTTTTTACAAAAACATATATAAAAAAAAAGTTTATTCTAACATGTTTGCAAAGTAAGAATCAAATCCACATTCGGCTTTCTTCACAATGGCGTACTCGGTGGCGTCGTCTCCACCATTGCACGAAGGGGGTCCCGCGATGGGGTGAGCAATGCCCGGTAAATTAAACTACGTGGGGCTACTCCCCCGACTAAGTGCACATGCAATGGTCATGTCACCAAAAACACATTTCAATCAAAATTATGCAACCTAGAGATAGATTCTACATGCCATGAATGAGATACGACTCACCATGTCCAGTATCTTAGGAATTTCTGCTCAATCAAACCAGGAGTCCCAACCAACTCCTATCACACTGTCTAGAAACCATGCGTGATAAAATCCATCATTCTTGGATTACACATCCAATGATCATTTACAGCTCAATTTCTTTTGTTTTAAAGCGAAGCTTTTGGATGTTCACTTGTGATCGTTTGTTTTCAAAATCCATGTGTCTTTTATGGGTGTAGATTTACGGGGGTCCCGGTGTAGGCTTTACAAACCTTCCCGCACTTTTACAAGCTTTCTGATGGATCCATATACATAACAAAAGATAAGCAGACTTTCACCCGACACATAATTTCATTTCCATTTTTCAAATGCGTGCGACTCGTTGGACTTTGTCTATTTTCCGGTAGAAATAATCCCGACACGAACACGGTGGTAATTTACAACCATGCAAGCGAGTGGAACTCTATTGGACGATCATCTAGGTACCAGTATCCACCATTCAGGAACGGTGAATGACAATAACCAATAACACACACCTCATTTCATGCGATGTCCCACGTGCATATAAATTACAATTATGCAATTTCATGCTTATGCCATGTCACACACACACACACACACACACACACACACACACACACACATATATATATATATATATATATGGATACTATATGGACAATTTCATTCATGCATTACATCCATGCATCATTTGGACAATTATATCAATCAACATACAATTTCAATAAATCACACAAATCATGTCAAAAGCTTATACTCATACACCGCATTACATACTCTCCACGTGTTAATACATTAGGACACACATATTAACATCCAATCAATTACTACCAAGCATGTCATTCAAACTTAAGCAATGACAACCTCATCCTCAAGACCAATTGTGGCATAGAGATGCCCACAAAACATTCCACACAACAAGTCATAATAGACCCTGGGATAGTTAAAGACTCGGTTGAAAACTAGCCCTAACGATCCAATCTGGACACAAACCATTAAACAACCTAAGTTGTAGCAGTCCCGGAAAACGGACAATAACTTGAGTTATAGAGGTCTGATTTGGGTGATTCAAAAGCCTAACATCAAGTTCTCAGATAGAGCTACAATCTCATTCAAGGATAATAGTCCAAATTCTCACTTTTTCCCAACTGAAAATCAGTCCCAAAAATTTGGACAGTAGGTTCAGCCAAAACAGGGCAGCCTGTGGCAATCTTGGAAAACGGACCATAACTTGGGTTATAGAGGTCTAATTTCCATTAAACATTTATAAAATTTCTAAAATTTCTAATTTCCATAACTTTGTCTTTATTCACTTAAACATTTCTAAAATTTCCATCTTGTCCTTTCATTTCACTATTTGACACATGGCTTAATCTAAGCCATTCATCTCCATCATCCCACTAATCAAGCAATATGTGTCACATGGGTACATGTAGTAGGTGACTTTTGTCACATCACATGTCTTTCACTAGCCGTTTTATTGCACCTGACACTCGGTGCCTCGAAAAACATGAAATTTCGACTGTCTCAGAATTCAACAAAATTCAACGTGGAAGCTAGATTTCGCGAGACGATTCCAACAGTGAAGTCCCTTCGTCATCCGAGATCTATAAAAATTGATTTTGACGAAGTACCATTTTACCCTTTTTTCAAAAATAAATTTTCGGGTTTACATTCTTCCCTCCTTAAAAAGAATTTCGTCCCGAAATTATGTACAATCACAACGAATCACATGCATATGCAACGTGCACTATGTCGTACATGTAAACTAGTCATTTAACTATTACACGACTAAACCACGTACCTTCATCATGTTTGTCCCTTTTTATATAGACTAAAAACCCCTCAAATTCACATAGTTGTTAGAGCCTTTGTTCTCTTACATCTATGTCACTTTGGATAAATTTTCTTTGTAAATATTTCTTTGGAAAGGTTCATGATTTAAAAATAAGGGTTTTAGTCTATGACTACTTTGCAAGTGCCGCAGGTCATACAAGTAGTAAAATCTGAATGTAAGTCCGGGTATCATTCCATAGAGATTGGTGAATTAAGATCAACTACCTAACTTCACTAAACTTCCATGCTATTTGGACTAAAGACTCGAAATGGAAGTTGTGTCTAGAAAAATAAAAGGTTCTAGACTATTAACTCTTTTATTTTGCTAAAAGCTAAAACAAATTAAATGACTTTAAAAATAAATCGTAAAACTATCTTTGAATTTTGAATCGGTTTCTTGTGGCTTGAAAACTATCAGTGAATTACAGTAAACAGTCAATTCTGTTAAGCCATTTCTGTTTTGTGTATGGATGCGGATTTGTCGAGATTTGCTAAATTTTAGATTGGATTTCTCCATATTCGGTAGGATACCTTGCTTCTCGAGAAGACAAGCAGATCAAAATAGCGCTCACTTGTATTCCCAATCCTCTTGCAGGATCACGGGTATTTTCTTTCTCAATACTTCACACCCATTTCTTGGAGTGTGTGAAAGCCACCCCACATTTCCTTCTCAGGATTTTTTGCAAAGTTTCTACCACTTAAAAGGTGGCTCAACCTCCAGATCTATTGGGTCGTTCTTTTCCCTTGATTAGATCTCAGCTAACACGGGGTTAAGAACTTGCCTTTAGATTGAGATGAACTCTCTGATCATTTATATTGTTAAATACTCCCCTCCAACTTCAATTATGAGCAAATGGGGGATTTATCAAAATGAAAGCTCAAAGCTCAGCAGTTCGTCAATGGTAGTCAAGCATACCCGAGAAAAGAATGCTCTCGGCTCGAGGAATCTCCGTCTGTGTCACGTGGGGGCATCAGGTCTGGGGAGACGGATCATTCGCGAGCTTGTATTGGTACTCTTAGGAACTTGTAGTTAAGCACTGAATAAGTAATCCCAAGAGACCCAAATAAGTTTTCCAAATTTATGCAGGAAAGACTATAACTAAATGTAAGTCAAATCCGGTAATTTCAACTCTGATTCTTGAATTCACGAGTGAAATAGATGCGATCACATACAAACATTGTATTGCAATAAAACGAGAGAGAAATGAATTCAGAGAATTTGCACAGTTCTATGAATTTTCGGGCCGAAATTTTAAGAAGAAAATAACATAAATAAAAATACGACTCCACTCGTTTTACGCACATAGTTCATGATTCAAATCCAGAGAAAAGAAATTAACTAAAAAAATAAAAGTAAAAAATAAAAATCTACTCTAAACTATGCGAGTTCTCTCCTTTCCCCTTTTTTGGGTAGTGAAGCGGAAGGCTATTTACTATTCTAAAACTGTCTATTTATCTTGTCGAAAGAAATTGGGGCGAATCAGCTCCAGGTGGAATCTGAGAAGGCTGGCTCACGTCACATGTTGCGACCTCAAGTTGATGTCGCAACATGAATTTCCCTTGTTTGCTCTAGTTCAGTTGCGACCTTGTTGCTTCTATTGCGACCAGTTTTCTTGCAACTGCTTGGATCAATGGTCGCAACATCATTGTAGTCGCGACCTTGTTTGTTCAGTGTTTCTCCAGAGTTGATGTCGAGACCACAGTTTCATGTCGCGACCCACGGTTTCATAATAGCGACATCGGTATGCTCTTATTCGAAGCCTGAGTTGCGACAGCAGTTTTAGGTTGCGACCACCTTTCCGTTTATAGGATGACTTCATGTTGTGACTTTGATTTCTTGGTCGTGATTGTGTTGGTGGTCTTCTGCCTTCACAGGTTTCAATTTGATGTCGCGACCTCAAGGTGATGTCGCGACCTCTGCCCATTTCTTTTCTTATGGTCGTAACCTCAGTTCTTTGTTGCAGCTAATTTTTCTCCTTCCCACCTTTATTCCAGGTCGCAACCTCAAGGTGATGTCTCGACCTCCTTTTCCCACCTTTCGAGCTCTTCTTTGGTCGCGACCTTAGTGAAATTAATTCGCGACCGTTTAGCTGGTCCTTGATTAATAAATGGTTGCGACGGTCTTCACTGGCCAGGACTTGGACCCGTTTTATGTCAGCGGCGTCAAGCGTAATATCCGCGACCTCAAATGGTGCCTTTCATTTAAAAACTAGATTTACACAACCGTTCCTGCTTGCAAGACCTCTCTTGTGGCTTCATTTACGGATCATGTGCGACATCGGTAGCGTCGACCTCGGTTACATTCAATTGGCGTCGCGACATAGTGAATTAATAGCGACATGCGGATTCTTCTTTTGAATAATTCCTTTAATTACCGACCACATTTCCTTTGTCGCAACCTCTTTCTAAGTCACAACTTCACTTGATAGGTCATCTGTTTCTTCCTCGAAGTTTATTTGGTGATGTCGTGACTTGGAACTGGCTGACAACTAAGCTTTACGCTCGCGACTTAATTTTCGATTCTGACTTTAGTGCCTTGTAGGCTGAGATTATAGCCACGGTTTCTGCGAATTTTAGCACTCTAACTTTGTATTTTCTGCAAAATTAAATTTGAGTAAAATATCACATTCTGCATACAAATCCCAACATTTATCTTGTATATGCTCGGAAAAATGGATTAAAAATCAAATGAGTTTTGGACTCATTAAATTCCCCGAACTTAAAATTTTGCTTGTCCCCGAAGCAAGAAAAGAAAGAATTATTTGTCCTCGAACAAATAAGCTTAAAAATTTTAAGGACATTTTAAATTCTTACAGTCTTTCTTATTCCACACTTATTGGAAATAAGAGATACAGTATCATTCAAATTCGATTTCGATTGAGAATAAAAATTGGTACACTTTTATCACAATTCTTGATGAACTAATGTATTTAAATAGTTTATTCAACAAGTCTTGTTACGTCTTGTATTGCAGGTCTTGATCCTTTTCATCTTCATGTTGAATTTAGTTAATCTTACGGGAGTTTTCTTGGAATTTGTTGTCAAAGTCCCATAGGCTTGTTTTCATATTGATCTCAGCTGTGTAGGTAAATTCAACCTTCCCAAGATCAATGAGGTCTTTCAGGCTTATGTCTTGGGCTTAGGTAATTGGGTAGATAATGGGAAAATTTAAGTTTCAAATCACCCGGTTCCACGCTTTTCTTGTGCTTGTTGCCTTCAACTTTCACCTTTTTCTTCTTTGTACTTTGTTGATTCTCTCACAATCTGCTTGATTCATCTTTTTGAATTCTTTTTATGAATTTTAATTTCCATATACACTTTGTTCGAGCCGGTTCCTTTGTTTCTTGAACTCTTTTGCTTACATTTTCAAGGTTAATTGGGAATAGTGCAGTAATTTTGTCTTCTTAGGCTTTCCTATTACTCCTAGAGAACTTTGGGCTATCAACTCCCATACTAGTTGGTATTAGGGTACTAGGTGTTTAAAACACCCCTACGAGCTTTATTGTTCAAGGGAAATAGGCCACAAGACAAAACTTATTTCCTTTTTCGTAATTTACGCTTCTTTACTTCTGCTTGCTCCCTCATGCCTCGCAACATTTGGAAATATTTTCCCCAGACTTGTTCTTCCTTTATAGTGGATTTTTCAGGCTGGAAGCTTTGGATAATTTGGGCTCTTTGGGTTTATTGCAAGGAATGGAATTTGGGTTTCGATTTGCTGTTTATTGAAAATAAGGCTTATTTGGCTCAAATCAAAGGCTAGGGATATGCTTTAGCATATATTGAGGTAGGCTTAGAAAAGCTCAAACTACGGATGGCTCTGTGAATGCTTGTTAGTTGTTTTTACCTAAGATTTCGCCTCCAATCCCAATAATCTAACAAGTTCTAGAGTAGACTCTGTTCAATCACGAATTTCCCAGAAGATGTTCCTAATTCCTCTCAAAAGTTTCATAGGTTTGTTGTGAGTGTATTATTTCTTCAAGACTTTTACTTATTCACTTGTCCCGACTTACATTATTTCAACAAAGTATTTGTTCCATCAGCAATAACCATTTCCAATTTTGCAATCTAAAGCTGAATTTAAACAATGTCACGGTACGCAACTCTAATTTCCAGGTTTACTAATCTAAGCCCTTAACTTTTTTACGCAATTTTGTTCTTGGGAAAACGGAATTATTTATTTGATCCTTACTTTATACAATGCACTTATTCTTTTCATGCTAAACAGAAAATGACACAAACACAAAATTTCAGTATATCAATTCGTGAACTCAAAAACAACTAATTTGTAAGTCAACCAGAATTTTATTCAGTTATCAAAACATTTCGATATTGTACAATCTTCTTTCTCTACAAATAAGACTATAACTAAATTGAGAAAAGCCATTTCTTGATCTAAAACTCCTTATCTTCCCTCAAGAAGGTTGTAAAAACACATTTCCATTTTGGTTCACGGACCTTGAGCTCGCGCCCGGAGTGGTCGGTACATTAACAGGTCATTCAACAAATTGACGCCTTCCTCTATTTTTTCTTTGGAGCTTCTGGATGATGGGTTCTAATTAACCCTTAACGAATTCCTTCCATCGACCACTCTCTTGATTACCTGACGTTTTATGGGATAATGAATGGAATTGGTTTGTTTTAAGGCTCCATTCATTCCATAAGCTCTGTGTTTATTCAGGAGCTCTTCTTTTTCTCTCATTCTCCCTTCTCTTCATTCTCGTTGTTTATTTTCCTTTGTTTTCCACATCCTTTTATAGTGATTTTCGTCTCTTGGGACTAGACTATTTATTCTTTCTTTAAATTTCGAAGAATGAATTAAATGAAGTTCTCGGTTATACATTCTTTGCTATTTCAAAACGGAGGTTTTGGGAATTTGGGTGGGAATTTTGATCGTTTTTCTTGATTGATAAATTCCCTCAATTATTCCCCCTTTAATGGCTTGGAGACAAAACCAGTCGTTTAATCGAGACATTGGTTTGCAATTGCATTAATAACGAATTTTATTTCGAGTTGAATGAATGATGCAGAACTAGAAGGGTTAAGATAATTGGAATTATTTAATTGGGTGTTTTGTTTCAGATGTTTAAAATCATCAGTGCCGCCTGGTAATGATTTTCCAATGAATTTTATTTTAATCTTTGGGACACCCCAGTAAAAGTTTAAAAACGTACATTGAGTTTTGGACTTTTAAATTGCAACCTAAGAGTTTTGTTCGCGACCTAAAATGGTCACGACATAGGACTTGATGTCACGACTTGTTTTCTACTTTATTATTCCATTCCATTCATAGTTTACAACTTTTGGATTAATGTAAGGCCCGGAAAATTTTAGGTCTCCACTGAACAATCAAATTCATAATTTCAATTTATTCAAATCCAATGAGGCAAACACAACTCAATTCATCTTCATCATGCAACTATTCAACAAAATCATCACTATGCATCATATTCAAATTAGCACGAGAACAAAATAAATTTCCCTCAAACTTTCAATCATGCCATGTCGAGCCAAATTTAAATAAAATCAAAGATTATCTGCCTTTTTATCTTTGATCACGGATTTGAAGCTTGATTGGAGTACTCCCCACTTTGCATAATTTTCATTGTCTATAAAACTAACAAAAAATATTTACCTACTCTTCAATCAATAATGAATCAAATTACACAAAAAGCTATTGAAATTTAAACATAAAAAATATAATATAAAATCTTAAAACAAATGATGTGGTTACTTCCTGGTACAGCAATTTACTAGTCTTTAGTGGACTTCTTCTTGCCCATCGTTCATTTCTTTAAATTTTCTCATTCCAGAACTAAGAGTCATTCTTCCATTTGCTTTCTCCCAAGGCAGTGCTTTAATCTCTAACCATTAACTTCCTCATGTTTACGGCTCTAAATTATCTTGCCCCGAATTGTGTGCTTGATCTTTCTTGTATATAGTACTCCATTGGTTAAGCTTTCTGGAAAGAGTCTTAGTGCGGAGTTGGATAACAGGACGATCTCCTACATGAATTCCCTCTCAAAATTCGTTGATCATGCCATTTTTTTGTTTTATCTTTGTAGGTCGCACTATCATAGGCTTCGTTTCTTAACTCTTCCAATTCATTTAATTTGGGTAGCCCTCTCTTCTTTTACTTGACCTTGAAATCAAAATTTAGCTTCTTGATGTCCCACATAGCTTTATATTCTAGCTCAAGAGGTAGGTGACAAGGTTTTCTAATGACAAGCCTGTATGGTGACATTCCAATGGGAGTTTTAAAGCGATTCACGTATGCAGGTGCGTCATCTAGCTTGAACCCAGTAACAAAATGGCTCCATCAAATCAAGCGATTATAGTTAGGTGTCCCAAATCTGCGAGAATATTTCTTCGTAAAATCCCCTGGCTGGCATTAGCATCATTCTTGGGACAAGCAACTGCCTCAACCCATTTGATACATAATCGAGGCTAGGGTATGTATATATTTCCAAATGTAAAACAAAAGTTGGAAAAGGCTCAGCCAAAATCCATTCCCGTACATCGAGCAATTACACCACCGGAGGATGATACCTTGCGAAGTTTCATGCCTTTTCTTTGATATTTCCATTCTTTGGCATTGATCACCTGCTTCACCCATTCAAAGCAGTCCTTAAAATAGTAGGCAGGTAAAATCTGTGGAGAATTTTGTGAATTTGTTTTATCTCTTCTGGAAATATCCTCCCATTATGGTGATGAATGACATTCTTGTAAAATCTTTCTTTCTCATATACAGTGCACATCTCCTTATAATCCATATCAGCTCCTCTTTTAAAACGGTAATGGGTCATCCCAGATGTAGTATATCTTTGTCGGTCCTTAGTTTTTCTCTTGGTATGTGTTGGATTACGGTGGCATAATTCCATGGCTAAAGTTCACAATATTAGCATACAGGTGTTTGGGTGACGGCTAGAATAGCACTCATGCGGAAAATTTTTACGCTATTTCTTTCCTTTTCTTGTTCAGCAAGTTTCTCCACTCTTGACAAGTGATCGCGGCTATCACATTGTCACAACCTTTCTTGTCTAAATCAAATTCTATGATAACAATACCCACGATCCCGAGTCTTGGCTTTGCTTCTTTCTTTGCCATTAGATACTTAATTCTTTGCATGATTAGTGTGTATAACATGGGACCCAAAATGTATGGCCTAAAAATTTTCACATGCAAAATGCTATCACAGCGTCTCCTTTCGATGGTAGAGTAATTTTCTGAGCTTCATTGAAGGTTTCTTGTATAGTATATGGCCTTGATCACTTTTTGACTTTACGTCCAATCGGCTCCATTGCGAAATCACGGCATCACACGAGATTTCAAATTCTACCATTCCAATGCGGTTTTTCCATGATGGGAGCTTCAACTAATCTGGATTTGATTTCTTGAAAGAATCATGGCAAGATTCATCAAAAATAGAACTTAGTATCCTTTTCTGGCAATGCATAGTGGTCTAGCAATTTTGAAATCTACGATAAATCTTACGCCAAATCTAGCATGTCTGAAAACTTCTAATTCCCTTAATTTGTAGTGGGTGGCATTAGAATTTCTTATAATTGAAACTTTGCTTGGTCTACCTCTAGCCTAACTGCGAAATCCTGTGCCCTTAAGACAATTTCTTCTGTAACCGTAAAATGGCATTTCCCAATTCGAGGCTAGATTCTTGTCCTTGCACCTTTGGAAATCTTGTCTGCAAGTTATGCGAGCCTTTGTTGAAACTAGATCCATACAACTGTAAAATCATCCATGAAGATCTCCATAACTATACGCTAAATCAGAAAATATAGACATCGTGCATCTTTGGAAGTTACGGGAGGCATTACACAAACCAAATGGCATTCTCTAAGCAAAAGTACCAAATGGACATGTAAAAGTGGTTTCTCACAGTCCTCGGGTCTGCGATAGATTTGGTTATATCCAGTATCCATGAAAACAAAAGTGAGGGTGTCCTACCAATCTATCGACATACGATCAATGAAGGCGAGGGAAAGTGTCCTTTCTTGTTGCGGTATTCGGTTTCACCGTTCAATACACACCCTCCGTCACATCACGAGTTCTTGTAGGAATCGGTTCATTCTTTTCATTCCCGATCTGATAGATCCATCTTTCTTAGAACCACATGTACCGGGCTCACCCAGAACTATCTGATATAGCATATATAAAACGCATTTAACCATTTGAAATTCTTATATTTCTTTCATCACTGGGTTCAGCCTCCTTTGATGCTCAATAGAAGTTTTGCATTATCATTGACAATATTTTGTGCATGCAAATGGAGGCCCGATACCCTTTAGATCCTCGATTGACCCGACAATAGCTTCCTTGTATTTTCTCATAATTTCCGAGCAACACGTTCTTGACTTGATCAATACGGTGATATGATGGCGGTTTCTTTTAAGTTTCTAAGAACTCATATTTCAAATATTTAGGCGATTCTTTCAATGTTAACCCTTCTGCGGCTGGTTTTTGCTTTGCTCATGAGTTTTTACGTTTTACATTTGCATACTTCATCTTATTTGTTTTCATTTATGCTTTCGAGATTGTTTCTCACGGTAAACAAATTTGAAGAGGCGAGTATTTCACAATCAAGACTCTCAAGATCGAAAATTCATCTCAATTTCATTGATAGATTGTTGAAGAATTGATCAGAATTCAATTCAACTTGAGGAAAACTGTTGTTTCTGACCATCTGACTTCTGCATCTACATCGGGATGTTCCAAACTCCTAACTAAGATTAAAGTGCAGCACTTCATTTCCCCACCCTTAGTGTCAGTTCGCCTTTCTGCATATCAAGGCAACTCCAGTTGCTAAGAAGGGTCTTCCTAGCAGTAAAGGAACTTGGTATCATAAGTCCGTCTTCATGATAACAAAATCCCTTTGGGAAGATGAATTTCTGACAACCCAGGAAAGTACATCTTCAAAGAATACGCCGGTTGTTACTTAATTGATGCATCGATGATTTGCGATGTAATTGTTGTTGGGGTAAGTTCCCCCAAACTAAGTCTTTTCACAATTGATAGTGGCATCAAATTTATACTAGCACCAGAATCACATAAAGCCTTCTTGAATTCATATTTCCCTATGGAGCAGTGAATGGTGAAGCGCGAGGTCCTTCATTTCTTTGGGAGCTTTTCTTTGAATACTTTGCTGCGGGTTGCGAGTCAAATTCACTATCCCCTCCTCAGCTATCTTCCTTTTCTTGCTCAATATCTCCTTCAGAAATTTTGCATAAACAGGCACTTGGTTGATCACCTCTGTAAATGGGATATTGATTTCAATTTTCTTGAAAATGTCGAGAATCTATTTGCTCTTCCACTTTGCTTTACGAAGCCTCTTGGGAAATGCTGCGGGTGTATAAGCTGAGCCTCCTTCCCCTTACATTTATGCTCATTACTTCCCTTCGGGCTATTCGATTCGTGTACTCTTCTCTCCTTATTTCCTAGTCTCTTCTTGTTACGCCTCAATCTGCTTCTTTCCTTTCTTTCCTTCTATTGTTGCTTTCGCTAACCACTTCTTAAGCCAGATTGTCTATGGAGTCTTTTGGATTCTTTTAGCAGGTGTCACAGGGAATGTACACTTTCTACGATTTGGCATATTCGGGGCCGGCTACCCTACTTGTGTCTCAAGTTTTCAATGAGGCACTTGTATTCTTGAAACACTTGAGTGTCGGACTTGGCTTAAGTCGGACGGTTTCTATTCATGGAAGTGTATAAGTCTCTTGTTGTCCCCGTAGCGCAGCATTTGTTCTTCCAAATGGTTGAGTCATCCTTGACCTTGATATTCATTACTGCCTTCACCCTTGATCTTTATCACGGAACCTTGGTGGGCTGGCATTATCCTGATGAGGATTACATCCGTACCTTAGGCCTTGTAATGCCCCTCCACCATATGAGAAATTCTCATGGTTCCTCAGTCTTGGTTGTAATGTGGGCGCAGGTTAGGATTTGGCTTGAAATGGTAATTTCTTGGTTCTTTCACGTATAACCTCCTCGGCACCATAAGAATCTTCTTGTTTGTACTTGACACTTCTTCTCATCTGTTCTCTTTCCACTGCTCCTATTTCATGAGTAGTGTGCATTTTTCTTTCTTGTTTGTCCATCCTATGCATTATGGCATCCAACTTTGCCTCCATGGCTGTCATTTTGCTCAGCTCCATGACCCCTTTTCCTCTGCTATTACCTTGAAAATTCAGATGGAGCTTTCATATTCCATTTAACTGAGTCTTCTATCGGATCTAGCCTCTTGTACTTTTCTTTTGAATGCTCCACGGCTGAAGCATCGATAATGCCTTTAGATGTATCATTTTAGGCACTTGATACATAATCTATCTGGGTTTTAAATCAATTCCATCACATGAGGCACCTCTCGGCAACCTCTTGAATATCTCCTAGGCTATATAGGCTCTGTCTTCACTGTTGGAACCTTATTATCTCTTCTTCTCTACGAGGTGAGAGATGGGGAAAGAAATACGCAGAGTATGCTTCTGCCAGCTCTTCCCGTATCAACTGAACCATATGATAATGATTCATACCAAGTGGGCTATATCTCTTAAAGAAAATGGGAAGGATGCGGCTTTATCACCTCTAGCCTCACACCATTGACTTAATTTGTATTTGCCATCTTGAACGGAAATCACCCGGGTGCTTTCGTTTGGGTCTTCGGTGGGGTGACCCGATTGAGCCCCGTCTTTCATATTATTATCAAAGTGGCTTTAGTTCGAAGTTATTTGCATTCCGTGCAAGGTGGCCGTTGCAGAATATTCTTCTTGAATAATAGGCCTCGGAAATCCTCCATTGTCGATGTGGAGCCTTACATTTTGTGTCCCCTCTGTTCCTCTGTATCTGGTCATGTCTCTCGTGCTACGCCATAGGCCTGCGTTTTCACGCTTTTTTGTCTTTCTTAAGCTTAGGTGTTCTTTCCAATTGGTGTCTAACAGGAAGCAGTCGAGGAATCTGTTTCCTATGCATTAAAGGATTTCCTGAAATCAAAACTCACTCAGATTAATAGGATTAGTCAAACTAAAAAAATATTTTCAACATGGCTTGTTAAAGATCAGTGGTTGGTGTAGCCACTGCTTGAAAAGATATTTTTGTTCTTTTTCTATATAAAATGTCCAAATTAGCATTTCCATCTTTTGTCAGAATATTGATCTATTTAATTCTTTCAATCCCCGGCAACGGCGCCATAAAGCTTGTTTGTCCCTTTTTATATAGACTAAAAACCCCTAAAATTCACATAATTGTAAGAGCCTTACATTTCTCTTGCATCTATGTCACTTTGGATAAATTTGCTTTATAAAATATTTCGTTAAGAAGGTTCATGATTTAAAAATAAGGGTTTAGTCTATGACACTTTGCAAATTACCTGAGTCATCTAGTAGTAAAATGAGATGTAAGTCAGTATCATTCCCACGAGAGATTGTAGTGCGAATTAAAGATCCAACTACCCACAACTACTAAACTTCATGCTATTTGGACTAAAGACTCGAAAATGGAAGTTGTATCTAGAAAATAAGGTTCACAGACTATTAACTACTGTTTTAACTAAGCTAAAACAAATTAAATGACTAAAAATAAATCATTAACTAAAATACTGGGTAGATGAGTTTCTGTGAGCTTGAAAACTATCAGTGAATTACAATGGCTCCAGTCAATTCCTACATTAAAATACATTACTTTCTGTTTTGTGTATGGATCTGGATTTGTCAAGATTTCTAAATTTTAGATTAGTTTTCTCCGTATTAATTTGGTAGGATACCCTTGCTTCTCTCGAGCCGAGACCAAACCCGGTACTTGTATTCCCGATCCTCTTGCAGATCTTGGTATTTTTCTTTCTCAATACTTCCATGACATTTCTTGTTGACATGACCCTTTGCATTTCCTTCTCGGGATTTCGCAAAGTTTCTACCATAAAGGTGGCTCGACCTCGAATCTATTGGGTGTTCTTTCTGATTAGATCTCGGTATGAGGGTTAGAACTGCCTTTAGATTGAGGTGAACTCTCTGATCATTTATATTGTTAAATACTCCCCTCCAACTTCAATTATGAGCAAATGGGGGATTTATCAAAATGAAAGCTCAAAGCTCAGCAGTTCGTCAATGGTAGTCTAGCATACCCAGAAAAGAATGCTCGGCTCGGGAATCTCCTTCTACATGTCACGCGAGAGGGCATCCTAGATATCGAGGAGCAAGATACATTCCCTCAGCTAGTATTGATTACTACTATTGGGAGCTTATCATTCAAAAATGACACCAAATAAGTAAATCCCGGGCCCAAATAAGTTTCAAAATTTATGCGGGAAAACTGTAACTAAATGTAGTGAATCCAGTGAGCTGGCGCTCAGGTCTGCATTCTTGAATTAAGAAATGAATGCAGATAGCATACAACCATTGTAATTGCAATAAAACTGAGAAGAAATGAATTCCAGAAATTTGTCTAGATTTCATAAATTTTCAGGCAGTAATTTTAAGAAGAAAATAACATAAATAAAACTTCAGCTCCACTCGTTTATGCACAGTTCGTAGATTCAAATCCAGAAAAGAAATTAACTAAAAAAATAAAAGTAAAAAAATAAAAATCTACTCTAAACTATACATTGAATTCCTCTCCTTTCCCCTTTTTCCTGGGTAGTGAAGACGGAAGACTGCTTTACTATTCTAAAACGGTCTATTTATACTGTCAAAAGAAATTGGGCCAAATCCCCAAAAAGCTCCAGGTGGAATCCTAAAAGAAGGCCCAACTCACTGTCCTATGTCGCGACCTCAAGTTGATGTCGCGACATGAATTTCCCTTGTTTGCTCCGATTCGGTCGTGACCTTGTTGCTTACATTTGCGACCGGTTTTCTTACCATTGCTTGGATCAATGGTTAGACCTTGTTTTTCTTCGGTGTTTCTCCGGAGTTGATATTTGCGACCACGATTTCATGTCACGACGCCGTTGTCTCATAGCCCACGGCTTACGAGGTTGACAAAGTTTTGGTTCGACCACCTTTCCATTTATAGGATGACTTCATGTTGTGACTTTGATTTCTTGGTCGCGGTTGTGTTGGTGGTCTTCTGCCTTCACAGGTTTCAATTTGATGTCGCGACCTCAAGGTGATGTCGCAACCTCTTTCTTCGCCCGTTTCTTTCTTACGGTATGACCTCGGTTCTTTGTTGTAATTAATTTTCTCGGCTACCTTTATTTACAAAGTCGTGACCTCAAGGTGATGTCGCGACCTCCTTTTCTTCTGCTTCACTCTTCTTCCGGTTGCGACCTTAGTGAGTGGTCGCGACATCGTTTATGGTCCTTGATTATTAAATGGTCGCAACTTTAGTCTTCCTGTTGGGACTCCAGTTCCCGTTTTTATGTCGCGACCTCAACTGTATGTTGCGACCTCAAATGGTGCCTTTCATTTAAAAACTAGTTGCAACTTCGTTCTCTTGCAAAGACCTCTCTTGTGGCTTCATTTACGGATCCACGTCGCGACATCAGACTGACGTCGCGACCTCAGTTACATTCAATTGGCGTCACGACATCAGAGTGGTGTCGCGACATGCAGATTCTTCTTTTGAATAATTCCTTTAGTCTCGACCACATTTCCTTTGTCGCAACCTCTTTCTTCAAGTCACGACTTCGCTTGTTAAGGTCTTATATTTCTTCCTCAAAGTTGATTTTGGTGATGTCGTGACTTGGAAATGGCCCGACAACTAAACTCTATCGCAAATCAGATTTTAGTTGCGACTTCAATTACGCTTGTAAATTTTAGTCTCTTCTTGTTTCTCTTTGAGATTTTAGCATCTATTTGTATTTTTCCTGAAAATTAAATTTGGAGTAAAATATCCACATTTACTCTAAATCCAACATTTATATTGTAATATGCTCAGAAAAATGGATTAAAAATCAAATGAGTTTTTGGACTCATCACATCCCTAAACAAGAAGGGATATGTGGCCCACATCGTGTCCTCGCGCTCTCACGTTGACTCCTCCACTCCACGGTGCCGCCATAGCACCCTCACTAGCCTATTTGTCCCCGTCGCAAGAGCCTTATCCGGCTATCCCTAATGCATCGGTCCCTCCTCGAAGGTCCCATCAGGTGTCGACCTCGATCTCTCCCGATCCGCTGCATGGGGTACGGATGCGGGTGTACATGCGGAGCATGGAGCGTGGATACCTCATAGACACGACATGTGGGGCGGTAATACTTAGGTGCCTTCTGATTGCCTACCCTAAAGTATCTCGAAAGGCCCAATGAACCTTGGCGATAACTTCCCTCGTTTGCCCGAACTTGACCCTCTCTTGGCATCACCTTGAGAAGACGTGATCTCAACCTCGAAGCTATAAGGGTTGAGCGTCACACATGATGGGCTTAAGTCATCTATTTCAGTCCATTTTTCGATTTATTTTTATATAAAAGACGGATTTATATGCAAGAATATGGAATAAACTTCCTGGCTAGCATGCGGCGAGGAATGCAAAAAGCGAGAATTTGCGGTGAGGAATGAAGTGTGGGTGAGCGATGCGTATAATTGGTGAAGGAGTTCTTATTGAGGAGAAGCCTTGAGTTAAGGAATTTGATGTCGTGAAGCTTTAAATCAAAATGCATATTCGAGTTGCAAGCTACCAGCTCGGTCGCCCAAATGAAGCGTATTGAAGACAAAAGCAATTTGGCTGGGTGAAATTTCAGTCAAACAACGAGTGATGAAGAGAAGACATGATATTTGCTATCCTTGAGTGTGACGAAATTAAACTTGATATAGTGGATAATGAGGTCGCGACACCCGACAAGAGTCGTGACGGAAGATAAACAATGGGTGAACAAGTATCTTCGCCCAACATCTGGATGTGGTCGCGACATGTAGCGAATCGAGAAGCGATCGCGACATGAAACGCAAGGAAATAAGGTCGCGACATGGCTAAAAGAGATAGTCCGCGACATCAACTGCGGAAAGGAAGTCACGAAATCATTCGTGATCGCGAACGCGGTTGTGGGAAAGAAGGTCGCGACAACGCACATTTGTGTGACATCAATTACCGCAAAGACTAGAATTCGCGACGTCATTCGCGGTCTACCGACGCGAGCGGGGAAAGAGGTCGCGACACGCCCGGAAGTCGCGGCGATACTTCTGAAGATTGAAGTGCGACAACATTTAGTTGTCAGCGACATCAAATACACCTGCGATTAAAGGTCGCGGCGTCCTTAAGGTATGCGACATCAGCTTCACAAAGACACGTCGCGACGAACAAAGGCTCCAGCGACATGGCCGAAGACAACGGTCGCGACGAGAATCTATGTCGCGACTTATCAGCTGACGGCTTGGGCTAGTTAAGCTGGTCAAAAAAAAGAGGTGCATCGAAATTAGGAATTTGACCCGAACCCTATAAATACCGCAGTACTCTTGAAGAAGCATGGCTTCGAGGCGACTAAAAGAGAGATGGGTTTATTTGAAGGCTCCTGTATTTTAATTTTCTTTTATTTTTAGTTTTATTTTAGATTAGTTTGTATTTCATTCAAATTTGGATCCTAAGCGTTCTTTGTTAAAGTTTCATTTGAATACGGTCTATTTCTTCAAATTCTTATGCAGTTTGTTTGAATTCCAAGACAATTCACGGAATTCGGGTTCCAGGTTGCGATTCTGATGGCTTCATTGTCGGCTGAGCCAATGTATGGTGTAATCTAGTGATTTAGAAACCCGACTATTGAATTAGCGCTATCGTCATAAATTATCTTTCTGTAGAATTTTATTTAGTGCTGATGAACCCGGTTTGAAGCTACTTCTTTGGTCTTATGTATTTTATTCATGATCCCGATGTCGGTGTCTCATACGTAAATGGGGTGTCTCGACTCTACGATTTCCAGGAGACCCTCACGAGTGACCTGGAGGAAGAGATTCACGAGGTGATAGACGAATTTTGAAGGTATGAGAACCTAACAATAGTGATCTAATGTGCTCGTGTAATTAAATCGATGATCTTCGCAGGCGAGCGAGAGGAGCAATTTATCAGTTTAGGCACACTGAGAGTTCACCTCCGATTCGATTAGTAAATCCAATCCATTAGCTGAGATCTAATCAAAGGAAAGGGTATTCATTCTAATTTGGAGGAAGAGGAACCAGTACAATTGTAGATGCAGCACTTGAAGCTATATCTTAGGAGCTCAGATTTGAGTCCATGTAAATGGGTATGAAGTATTGAAAAGAAAATACGAGAACAAGACAGCCCAGTTAAGTGGTTATCTAACACTCTGTCTTCGAGAGAAACAGTGAAGTTTAGATAATGAATTGTGGGGTTTGGAGAAATCCAGCTACACTATTATATTCCTTGGACTAGTTTTAAATCTGCGGTTCAATAAGCAACAGATCAGTGCATTCTGCCGGAATTGATGTTTCACAGTAGCATTCTTTTTAATGTCTCTTTGCAGAGAACTGTTCAGTCTTAATTTGTTATTTTGTATTTCCATATTCAATTCATTCATTATTAATTCAATTTTCTTAGGTTTTATTGTTTTAAGCTTTCAAAGCTGATTCACTTAATACATCGAGTCAGATAGTGTAGAGTTTGAGTAGTCGAATTATTTGATCGGGGAATTCTTGAGATCTACGTAGGTTCGATGTCTGGACTTAAATCCGATTTACTGCTTGTCCGACTGTGCACTTCACGGCATAACGGATCAAAACCACTCAGTAAACAATTTACCCCAATTGAAACAATCTTTGAACTAATCAAATAGTTAAGGCATACGGTCAACAAGTTTTATGGCGACGTTGCTGGGGATTAGACAATAGTCTTTTGGCAATAGTGTTATAAATGCGTACATGTCTTTTTGGTCGGTCGACAAGTTTTGGCGTCGTTGCGGGATCGAAAGAATTTAGTAGATCGATACGACGAGAGAATAAAATGCTAATTTGGACATTTAAAAGAAAAGAACAAAATAGTTTTTGGCGGTGGTTATTTTAGCCACCAACTTTTAACAAGCCATATTGAAAAATATTTTATTTGGCGGCTAATCCCATTAATGTAAGTGTGTTTTGATTTCAGGAAAATTTTAATGCATAGGAAAGCAGAACAACGATCCCGATTCAGATCTTAGGCCCAGAAGAACACTTTCGAAGCTTGAAGGCGAAAAAATTCCAGAAAACTTCCGGGTATAGCGGATAAGGCCGGACCCGGTGAAGGACAAAGCGTGACAGAAGACCTCGATCACTGTCTGATGGAGAACTTGGGGCCATTATTCGGGATGAATACTCACGCAATCAGACTGACTCGGGTGATGCAAATAATTTAGGCTGAAGCCGCGGTGATTACAATGGTTCAGCAACAGCAGTTTCTTGGGCATCCCATAGAAGACCGTGAGCATGCAGGAAGGGTACACCGGAATGGAAAACACGGTAAGGATTGGATAGGGTGAGACCCGGAGGTCATAGAATTGCATTGTTATTTTCTCTAAGAATCGAGCCACATGGTATGAATCTCTACCATATGGATTACATTGATACTTGGGAGAGGAGCTTGTGAAGCCTACTTGGGTAGATTCTTCCCCCATCACTCACCTCGAGAGGAGGAATGATTATGTTCAATGGGGGAAGATGAGAGCCTTTTATGTAGCATTGGAGAGATTCAAAGGTTCTTTGAAAAGATGTCCGTGCATGGGATAGACTTGAAGACCCGGATGGACATAGTGTATCATGCCTTGAATGATACATCACAAGAAATTATTGATGCTTCATCGCGTGGAGCATTGGCAGTAAGAGTGCGAGAAGAGCGAGATCTGATTAGTGACTAGCTAAATGTAATATGAAAACTCCATCAGTTTTCCGGAGTAGTGGTAGGAAGGGAGTCATGGGTGAGCAAGATGGCTGACCATGGAGGCAAAGCTAGATGCCATCATGCATAGAATGGACAAGAGAGGAAGATGCACCTTTGTTCGTGAAATAGGAGCGATTGAAAGGCTATTGAGAGAAGTCTTGAATTTTATTTGAAGAAACGGTTTTATGATCTTGAGGAGTTAAGTACTTAGGAGAGCCAAGAAGTTATCACTTCAAGTAAATCTAACACACCCATTGCGAGGAACCATGAAAATTTTTCATATGGTGGAGGGCCTCCGCAGGCCCAGGCATAGACAACATCTCAGCCCAAGGATGTCAGCTGACCACGAGTTCCAACTGACGGCTTAACAAGGAGGAGAAGCCGAGAAATGAATATCAGGGTCAGAGAGAGCTCCACCATTTGAATAAATCTTTGCAATTCATGGGGGCCAACCAAAGCTTGTTAAACCTTCATGAACAAAAGTTTGCGAAATTGGAAGCCTCGAATGCAATTCTCAAATTTTTAGAACACTAATGCTATAAGAACACGGAGACACAGGAATAGGGCAAGCTGGCCCTAAATGCAAATCAGATGAAAGATGCCTTTCCCAGTGACACAAAGAAGAATCCAAAAGACTGTATGGCGGTGCAGCTTAGAAGTGGGAAAGACTTGGAGAAGAAAACAGAAAAGATGCAAAGCAGTAGGGAGATGAAGGCCCGAGACAATGCGAAACTTTGGAGAAAGAAAGAAAGAAGGAGCAGGCTGTGGGAGAAAGGGGAAGAAGTAAGAAAACCAACAATGCTGTTATTTCCATAAATTTGTAGAATCAAAGATGAGAGCAGGTTTGCAGGTTCTTGAAAACCTTTCAAACTGGAGATCAGCCTTCACAAAAGTGGTTACTCGGATGCCACTTTGCATTACGAAAGACATCTTGAGCAAAAGGGAAGATTCTTTGAAGAAGGAATTGTGAACTGTGCGACTGCGATCTTGTGATCGAGAGGGCTTACGAGAAAAGATGAAGGATCCGGGGGCTTCGCATTCCGCACCATTGGAAGTTTGAGTTTGAGCTCTGTGACTCGAACACCAGTATCAATTTCAATGCCTATTCTATTGCAGTTAAGTTTAGGGAGCTTACTCCCATCATTACTCGAATGGCGAGATAGAACCTACGGAAAAACTTTGAAGGAATCATAGAAGATGTCTTTGAGTAAGGGTGGGGAGCTTTATTTTCAGTGAGCCATGTCTTGGATATGGAGGAAGATTCCACAAGTCCCTCACTCTTTGGGAGAGGAGCCATTCCTTGCAACTTGGCTGACTCTAATCGATATGCGGAAAGAATTCTCACTCCTCGAGGTTGGAGAAGAGGCGGTGACTTCAATTTAATCGAAGTTTGGGAATTACAGACATAGAGAGGGAAGATGTAAAGGTGATAGGATGTATGTCAGCAACTCTTAATTTTGCTATGATTGCAATGCCCGATTTTCAATCAATGAAAAGAGATAATTTAATTATCTTGAAGATTTTGATTCGATTTTACGCACATCGATTTGATCTAGAAGCTGATGAGTCTTGAGCAACGAGGTGAAAAAAGAGAGACCAAATTGAAGAAAGGAATTTCATCGAGAAACCGGTGAAGAGAATTTAGTTTAAAGGTGTTGCCAAGTCATTTTAAAGTGGCATGCCACCTGAAGGCTGCCAAAGAGTAAACAGTAATAATTTACGCTAGACTTGGTGATCTTTGAGGAGCAGAGGTTGCTGGAAATTTTGAGAAATCATAAGGAGTCTATAGCTTGGTCTGGTAAGGAAGAGTTAAAGGTATCAGCCATCAATATGCATGCACAAAATACTTCTAGAAGAAAATGCAAGGCCAAGCTGTTTGAACATCAAAGGAGACTTAATCCATTAATGAAAGAAGTAGTCGGGAAGAATACGAAATGGTTAAATCTTGGTTTTATCTATGCAATTTCGAGATAGTCATAGGTTAGCCTAATCCATGGTTCCAAAGAAGGGTGGATTCTTGTGATCGCAATGAAAGAAATGAATTAATTCCAACAAAACGGTGGTGGATGGAGGTATGCATTGTTGATTGCGGGGAAATTTGAACCACGTGACGGGAAGATCACTTCCCTTTGCCCTTCATTGATCGGATGTTGGGCGGGATGTCGGGACGTCCTCATTTTTTGTTTCTTGAATGGGTATTATTTCTGACAAGTACAATTGTACTTGAGGACCAAGAAGACCATATTCACATGCCTATGCTTTCCTTTGCCTTGAAGGGTGTCATTTTGGGAGCATTGCAATGCTCTGCCACTTTCAGAGATGTATGATGTCGATGTTCTCAGATTTAGTTGAGGAAGTCATGGAAATTTTATGGATGACTTCGCGGTGTATGAATCTGTTTTGAACAATGTGCGAACAATGCGGAGCGGTACTTCAAGATGCAAGGACAAGCAGCTATCACTAAATTGGGAAAAATGCCATTTCATGGTAACAGAAGGTATTGTTCTTGGTCATAAAATTTCTGCTACAGGACTAGAAGTGGACCAATCTAAGATTTCCATTATCAAAACTCTAGCACCTCCGCTGTGGTAAAGAAAGGATAAGGAGTTTCTTGAGGCATCTTTGGATTTTTCTGGAGGTGTAAAGACTTCTCAAAAATAGCCAGGACCACTATGCGATTCTTGGAAAGACCTGAAAATTTAATTTTGATGATTCCTGTAATTTTGCCTTTGAAGAAATTAAGATCAGTTAGTTCGAAGCACCTATCATGTTTGCACGAATAGGATCGAATTCGAGTAATGTGTGATGTCGGTGATTTCGCAATGGGTTTTGGGGCAAAGAAAGAAAATATTGAGCCACCTCACTATGCTAAGCGGAGACCGCCCGATGAATCCTAAGAAAACTATTCCACTGGCCCGAAAAGGAAGATGCTAGTAATAGTGACACTTTATGAAAAAATTAGGGCCATACATTCACGGGATCCCATGTTATAGTTCACACGGACCGTACGGCCATCAAATATCTTATGTCAAAAGGCTAAGCGGGCGATAAGATTGGGTGCTACTGCGCGAGTTTGATCACGGAAGTGAGATAAAAGGAGTGTGGCGATGTGATGGCGATCGCGTCGAGGAATGGAAAAGAAATCAAGCGAAGAGGAGGAGATAAGACTAGAGGAGCTTCTAGATGAGCAACTATTTCAATTGTCATTCCAAATGCCATGGTATGCGAGATGTGTGAATTACTTAGCTTGTGGAGTAGTTCCTTGAGATTCAGCCACGAGAAAGAAAGCTCGGGGTGACGGAGAATTATTATATACAGGATGACCCACTATTATTTAAGAGGGTGCGATATGATTATAAGAAGATGTGTGCCGGAAGGGTGAACAAGCGAAATTATGAATGAATGCCGTATCCTTTATATAGGGCATTTTTTACGGAAGAGCATTTCGTAAGATACTACAATCGAGTTTTATTGTATTATTTTCGGGGAGGGCATCTTGAATGGGTCAAATTATGTGATAGATGCCAAAAGATTGGAAATGCTCCAGCGGCGAAATGAAATGCCCCTACGAGGGCATATTGGTGGTGCAAATTTTTTGATGTATGGGGGATAGATTTTATGGGACCCTTTCCCACGATCATTTGAAACACGTATATCTTGCTGCGGAGTGGATTATGTTTCTAATTGGGTGGAAGCAATATCTTGCCAGGAATGATGTTAATACGGTTGTGAGTTTCTGCAAGAACATATTAGTTGATTTGGAACACCGGGACTATCGCCGGTGATGGGGAAGCCACTTCGCAAAATTTTCACAAAGCTCATGAGCGGATATGGGATCGAACATATAATGGAGCCTAACTTATCATCCTCGAGACTAATAGGCAAGCGAAATTTCAACGGGGAGGTTAAAGGATCACGGAAAAGACTAAGAAGTTCAAGCGAGGAAGGGTGGTCTTCCCGAACTTGATGATGCACTTTGGGCTGCGGGGTTTGTATTCAAAACTCCCATTGAGATATACCCATACAGATTAGTATTTGGCAAGCCATGTCACCTCCCTCTCGAATTGGAATACAAGGCTAGCTATACGGGCCATCGAAGTGAATTTCGATTCAAAATGACGAGGAAGAGATTGCTTCAAGCTGAGTGAGCTGGAAAGGCGAGAAATGAAGCCTATGGCCAATCTTAAGATCTACAAAGACAAAACCAGAAAATGGCATGATCAAAGGATTCTTAGGAAAGAGTTCGAGAGAAGGGGATCAAGTGCATTTATTTAACTCCAGTTGAGGTTGTTCCCGAGGAAAATTGAAATCAAGGTGGAGTGGACCATATACGATGGTGTCAAGCACTACTTTTGGAGCGATAACACTGAGGCGTCTTGGGGAAGAATTCAAGGTTAATGGGCAAAGACTGAAACATTATCTCAGCAAGGGGAAAGAAAAAGAAGAACACCAACCGGTGAATTGATGAAGAAAAGGCTTAAAACAGCAAGTCCAGCTAAGGACTCAAAACTGAGCAGCTGATGGGAGGCAACCCATAGGGAATTCAGTTTTTGATTTTAGACTTAGATTTTTTTTAGAATTTACCTTGATTTTGTTTTCTTTTAATTCTTATGATGATTAGTTAGTACTTGAGAAGTTAATTTTGTTTAATTAAATCCTTTACGGAAATGTTGGGGTGATTATGCGAAATGGCTGAGGCGAAGGGATAAGCTCGGTACAACTCCGACTTGCGAGAGAGAGAGCAGCGGGAAAAGGGCATTCCTTTCCTATATAAGTGCAGTGAAGGAAATTGAATATAATACATTCTTCAATTCTTGTGGAATTGGTTTGTTTGATGATGAGAATTTGCAAATTGATAAATAGTGAAAGCTGTATTTATTCATTAAATTTGAGGCAAAATTGCGAGGACTAGGTTGCGACAGAAACTTATGTCGTGACGGCGAAGTCCTGACAAAAGTTGATGTCGTGACTTGAGTGATATTGAAGGAAGAACAAGAGTGAGGTGTGACCCGAAAGTTACATTGTGAAAGAAATTGAGGTCGCGACAAGAGCAAGTCCTTCAAAAGGACAGTGGTCGCGACAACTTAGAAATGCACAATGACCTGAGATGCCTGATGTCGCAGCCTGAGGATAACTTGTCTTCCCACTGGTTAAGTATGTCGCGAAAAGCAATCAGTATGTCGCGACATGAAAGGAAAGTTGCAATTTGAAGCAGTTTTAAATTTGCCCCCTAAATTTAATGACGACGCACATTCTATTTGAAGTTAGGACCATGGCGAAATTCGCAATTAATAGTGATTAATCTTGAAGCAAATTTAAATTCTAATTGAACCAATGTGTTTGATACACTTTTTCCGGTTTCGGGGAATAATCAGAAGTGTAAGTTCAAGAAAAACTTTCAAAATTCTCTACTCGAAACCCACAGAACCTTTATTGGAATTACGGAAGAGCAAGGTTCGAGGAGTCTCACTTAATCCACTCATTGTAAATATAAGAAGAGGCAATGGATTTGTTCTCTGAAACGAAAAGCCTTATAAAAGGATGGGAGAACAACGGAAGAAAAAAAAACGAACAAAGAGAATGGAGATAAGGGAGAATGAGAGAAAAGAAGAGCTCCAAGGGTTTGAACACAGGTTTTATGGAATGAATGGAGTCGGAAAACAAATAAATTTCATTCGTTATTCCATAAAACGCTGTGTAATAAAGAGAATGGTTGATGGAAGAGATATGGATTGGTTAGAATCCATCTGACGAGAAGCTCAAAGAAAAGGAGCGGCCCCAATTGATTCGGTGCCACGGTAGGGTGATTCGGAATCAACAAAATTTGTAGTCCCTAAGTTCCTCCCTCTTTGCCGTGGTCAAGCTACGCAGCATAGTGGTCTAGGAGGTCGAGACAAGGATGGGTTTTCATCATGAATGACTTGCATCGGTGTTGAAAATGGTGAGGCTTTTAGTTTGGATTTTGGTTGTTTCAAGCAGTGTAAGTAGTTTGAAAGGCGATTAGCGTAAAACTAGAAAGTGAAGTGTGAAAGGTAGCTTTGAAGATTTAGGTCACTAACTTGATAACATAGAGGCGAAGCAAGTGTCCTCGGGTTTAATCCTACGCATTATGACGAGCAACCTATAATTGACCATAGCACAGGATCTTTGTTTAACTAGCAAACCCTAACCTAGAATCCCACTCCTATTTGAGTCAACACAGGTAACATCCATCTGACCCTTTTAGTTTGAAACCCTAACATTCAACATCATTTCAATGGCTCATAAAGGCCATCTAAAAGACCCAATTACATCACAGCAATAAGTATACCTTTGTATCCTAAAGCATAGTAAGTATTAGCCCAATGTAACATTAAATGATATTCAACCATAGTTTGAGAAGATCAGCCATAAATACGATTACACAGCATTTAACACAAGAAGACAACACCTGTGCTAAACCAAGCTAGCTACCTTCCTCTTCAAAGAAAAGGGGCTTAGCGAGCATCTCTTGAGTTGTCATCCTCGAGAGGGGTTGTTTAATTAGCCCTAGAAAATGAGGAAAGAAGAGGAGAGATACTTAAACTCTTCAGCTGCGAAGATATTTACATGGAAATGAAAATTTGTACTTAAGATTACTTCCTTAGTCCTCTGCAGTTACAAAAACTATGGGGGGTTTATATAGACCGCCCCAATGTATGAAAATAAGAAAGCCCTAACATTTTGGCTAAAATAAGGGACAGGAAGTAATATACCAAAATAGGGTGGTTTGCATTAATTACAAAGGATGACAATACGGGGAGATTTCGCTAGGCGAACAATTTCGCTAGGTGGCGAATTTCGCTAACTAGCGAAATTACCGCTAGGTAAGCGAGAATTACGAAGATAGCAAAATCAGAGATTTGGCTAGGCAACGGCGAATTTCGCTAGTAGCGAAATTCCTGCTGCTGAGCCACAGAGATAAGCAGTGTGTATTCATGAGCAGTGCATAGCGAAATTTTGAAGCCTAGCGAAATTTCTCAATTTCGCTAGGATTGCGAAATTTTAGCTATGATTCAATTTCGCGTCGAATTTTACGCAATCTTAAGTGAAATTCCACAGGTTTGCATATTCTTCAACTGTGCTGCATCCTCTCTTTGCATCATTTCTTCTCACTTTGCCCCTTCATTCCTTCATTGAATTTTGAGATGTTTGAAGGGTGATAAATGAAGTTCGATCTTCATGGTTCAGCACATATCTCGATATTGAACTCAAGTATGCAAACACGCAAAACAACAAAAATAACCTCCTAAGCGACATAAGTGATACTAAGGGCTGAACACTTTAATTGGTATTATTGACATGATCGGTCATAAAAACACTCAAAACCTATACGATATAGGGCTCAAATGGCACTTTTTGGGTACTAATCACACCCCAGCCGAGAAGCGTTGCTAGTCCCTTAGCAATGCAAAAAATAATAAGGGCATGCATGCGGTGATTTTCAAAAAGTTTATGATTCAAAGGTGTATAAACAAATAAACACTACCTTTAAACTGAAGAATTGACACAGTTTGGCAGAGCAGCAGAGAACCAAAACCATACAGAACAATTTTAGGTGTATTGGTTCCATGATTCTCGACTTGAATTTCCACCAAAGTCTAATGGTTCTTTATGTAACCAGATCGAGCCAATAAATTGGAAAATTGTCCCCTCCCCCCAACCTAGCACTGACATGGCCTTAAGTTGTTGAACAACCTAGATAGGGATAGTTACACTCTCTTTTCTTTATGCAACTACATTGTAGGGTGCAATGCTTTCAATATTAATTTCACAAAGTCCATTATGCGAAGGTTCCACCGATGACTCCCAACCAATTAAGGTTTAGGGCATCCAAGCCAAAGGATCATTGACCACAAACTCTACGAGGCTTCACCGGACTCGAATGACGAAAATCAAGCACCTACAATTCGTTAAACTCTACCTATCCACCCGTATAGCAGACACTAAATCGTGGCTCGACCAGTTCTAGGCAGGGCATCGGGCTTCAAAGGCTTCATCATACACCCCTCGGATCGTGTTAGGGTTTGGTAAGTATGCAGCTTTATTTTCTTTTCTCTTTTCTTTTTGCTTTTTCTTTTTCTTTTCCTTTTGGAAGACTACATTTGGTCTTCAAATGTGGAGTACTGAGCCATCTCAGGGTTTGCCAACATGCCTGGCCAGGCTATGCAAAGTGAAAGGAGGCAACTAATTTGTGACCTATTGAAGCAATCGGTGTGCGTGTGTGAATTAAGCAAGGGAGAAATGTTCAAGTTGAGCATCTTTGGAACTATTGACGAATTATTTCAAACATGGAATTTGTTCTAACATTAAGGTAACATGCAGTTTCAATTTTCAGTCAAAAGGCAATTCCAATTGTTCAGACAAAGCAATTCAATTGTTCAATTGAAGCAATTCAATTGTCAATTGAAGATAAAAACAGTTACACATGTTGAAGGCACAAAACATGATATGCAAAGGAATCACGTATATATATCTTGAATAGCTTTTGATATAGCGAAATGGTTAGTACATGAATACAAAGCTAAACATACAAAGTATCACTTTGCCTACTATGGCTAACACATAAATCTAATCAAAATTAGTAGGCGGTTGATAAAAATTTGGTAACTATACAAAACATAAAAAAGAAACCTAACCACCTCAACTGCGTGAGGTGGTGGTGGGTCTATGCTTCTTCTTTGCGGCCCGTGACACATCGAATCTTTGTGGCTGTGGTGGGCTCCTCTCGACTGGAACAGGAAGACCCCGGTGAGTCATAATCTAACTGCGGCATGGAGTGACTTGAGGAGCCAACCTGCGATCTGTCTTTGAGTAGGCACTTGGAACAAATAGCATCCATCACACCAGCTATCTCTCTCTCGAGATGGCATGAACATACTCCGGCGAATGATGTGATGTATATGATGGGCTAGGAGTATCGGCTGCAGCTGTGGACGTAGCATGTGGATGAGGAGATGGAGAGGACATATGCGGAACTGGACTCCGCTCTACCTCGGGCTCAGGGGCATGAGTATCATCTTTGTGGGAGTGCTCTGCCTCTGGAACTGGAACCTCCTCCTGGTCTCCTGGCACGGAGAAAAGATCTGAGGGCATGGTCATCACTCGCTCATCCCGACGGGACCGAGAGGACCTCCAGATCCTCCTTTCTAGCCAAGGGGCTCCTCACCGGAAAACCAAGTGCTCGGGACTGGCGCAGTAGTCGTGGCATCGGCGGTGAAGTAGTAAACTCTGCTCGAACCGGGCCGCCAGGTGGACTCTTTTCTTGAAATGCATCGAGGTCATCACCCATTTCGGAGGACTAAGAAACCGGTATCCCTACGGGGTAAGAGCCTCAAGGATGGCCCCCTCCGTTGTACATAGTCTTTGCCGGTGGGAAAGGCTGGTCCTCAATGGGTGATCAATCGTGACATCGGGAGGGCGCCTCTGAAACAGCCCATTGTGATGTCTCGGGCGATATCTGGGCCATCTCATTGAGGTGGGTGGGCCCAAACTCGGTAGCCCTACGGGTGGCGGCAATTATACGCGAGGCCTAAAGTCTTGAAATATCGCCGCTCGAGTACTGGGGCGATCATATAGAACTAAAGCTCCGAGTGGACCCATTTGCTCGAGATGTCATCAGTGATAAAGCTACTGACACCGCGGGGTAATATCGCCTCGAGGTGCATGAAGGCCCGGTGAGTAGTCATAATCAACCTCACTTAGAATCCACGAATCTGGGATCGACCGCCAATATGCCGGGACATCATAGTAAGACTCCTGATGAAAGTCCCTCGAGTGTAGTCTGACATTCCGTGGAATGGGGTGCGGAAATGAGCAGCGACCTCCCTAATCCACGGAAAGCGGCGACAAGCGGGGTGAAGATGTCGTCTCCATTGCTTGATGTGTTGGCGATGGCCAGGGCCCTAGATGAGGATGACTCACCCGGGCAGGATGTGCAGGCCCGCTTGGGCGGGCCCTCCCCAGGCATTTCTGGCCCGAATGCGGGTGTGGGCAGGGTCCGTCAGGAGTCCCGATGTCGTGCGAGATCCCGGGGCTCCTCGGGTGCCTCGGGACGAGAGGCCCGAGTGCCCCGGGGCGGACCTCGCTCAGGCGTGCTAAATCGACTTCGCGGCGAAGGCGGGACCCGCCTCTAGTCGCACCGCCAACTATAATCAGATAAAACTCTTTGGGAGAATGGGACTCTGGCGGCTGAAAATAAAACCAGGTGTCTTGCAAGGCTGATATGGGGCTCTTTGTGACGGCGAGTCACTGCGAAATAGGACAGCGTGACTCGGGCTCGGCGGTATGGCTCGCCCACGGGGCTCACGTAATGGCAGGCAAGGCTCGGTAATTGGATGAAGCTGCTGGGGCGGAGTAGTAGTGAGCGGGGGCGCGAAATTTCTTGGTTGGCGGTGGATCTTGTAACTGATGTATTGAGTGGGTGAGGCTGGCTTAGTATGCGGGCTAAAGGTCGCAGTGCTTGATGACGACGGCGCGGTGTGGCTCGGTCGATGGTCTTGCCCAGCGAGCGTCTGAGCAATTAAATGCCGGTGGTGGTGTGTGCGTCGAGCTGAGCGAGTGGACCGCCTGGGGCTCGGCCTCTGGCGGCTAGAAGCCCAGTGCGAGCGAGGGGCTCGCGGGGATGGCTCGGAAGAGGGCTGGGGGGGAAGGAGATAATATGAATGAAAGCGGAGCCCCTCCCTGCTATATAGCATTTAATCGGGTATTGGCCGAAGAGTCCTTCCCTCGTAATTTCGCTAGTATAGCGAATTTGAATGTCTGCAACACCATGCATTTCAAAAATTTTAGTTTAAATATTAATAATATAAGAAATAAAAATTATTAAAAAAAATAATATATAATACTATAATTAAAAATTTACTATAAAATATTTTTTAATATATAAGCAAAGTTACTAATAATGGAAAAGCGCTAGATTAAAGACTTTCTAAAAAAATAAGCAGAAATTATTGAAATTGACTAAACTAAAGCAAAAGAAAAAATTGTTGTTTGCAATTTGGTTTGTAGGGAACACAATCCAGCTCAATTTTACAAATTGCTCAAGGAGGGGTCGAGGAGGATGATCCTCAAACACAGCGGTGAATTACATTTGATCCATGGTGTTGGATTTCCCATTGTTGTTCGGTTTCTCACTGATGGATTCTGAATTGAGCAATTGCCCTATAGTGGGCTCTGAAGGCAATTCCAACACACTTGCTTCACCTGGGTTGGCTATATCCTGTAGTTCTTGGTCATTCAGCTTCCCTGCATCCTGACACACTGAGCACACATCATTAGTCACTTGATTTCAGTTTCCATTAATTTGTGCTTGTTGTTGAGTGAAATATGTTTCAACTCCAAGGTCATGTTACCGGTAAGTTGCATGACTCCATTCTGAGTGTGATTGCATTAGGTGTGGCCAGTGGTCTTTCTAGGATAATTGGCACATGATTGGGTTCATTGCAGTGGCTCAGTGCCAGAGTACTACAAAATCCGGGTAGTAGAGATTTGTCCTATTTTTCACTGAACGTCACTCAACTATCCCCTTAGGGTTTTCAGCGATCTATGTTGATGAAAGTGTGATGTTGGTCGGTTTAAGTTCACGAACCTAGCTGCTTGTACCGCGAATACGGCGGTAGGTTCCTGCAGCTCTAAATCAAGCAATGACTTGTCTATACAATTCCACCAATATTACGCGAGAATTGTGGGAGATCCACGGATCCTTGTATTTGACGGGGTTCTTGCTGGATTATGGCAACGACTTGTTCGGTAGAAATGCCTTTTTCGATACAATCCACTTCTTGATTGTGCGAAGATGCCAAAAATTTTGCATAGCGGGGACTTGTTTGATTATGTCCAAAGGGTATGTTGACTTTTACGCTAAGGACTACAGGATGTCACGCTGGCTGAGATGCCTTCTTCTTGCCTCTAATGCTTGTGGAAATGGAGGTGGTATGCTGTATTTTATGGAGTCCTCCTTTAGGAGAATATCCTTTGGGGCCCATAAATTCTTATATTTTTGTTTGGAGTCTTCAGCAGGGCTTTGGCATGGGGTGATCAACCTCTTTTCCACTCCTCGGTGATTATAGCCTTAACCTGTCCATTCTGAATTCTTTGGATGACCCTACCTCATGGACTCCTTTTGGATTTAGCGGTGTTTGGGAAGGAACCTTCTCTCACATTACCTCAATATGTGTTGATCTTTGTGATTGAGTTCTGTAGGTTGTCAATTCTTTTGTTTAGATTGCTCTCAAGCCCATCTATTCTTTTGTTCAGGGTGCTCTCTACAGTGTCAATCCTTTGTGCCAACTGTGCATTGATCCCTTTTTGTTCTTCCACAAAATTACCCACCACCTTACTCAAATTTAAAATGAAGCATTCCACGGGATGAGGATGGAGGGTGGTTGTAGTTGAATTGAGACAAATTGTTGTTTGGCACACAGAATTCCATAGGCAGGGGGATTGGGTCTCCATGAGAGGTTAGGGTGATTCCTCCAGTTGGAATTGTAGGTATTACCATATTGGGTATTAGGTTGTGGTGGCTTGTATTGACCTACCACATTTGCTTGCTCTGACATCAAATCCTTCATTGATGGAGCACTCGTATCATTCTCTGGATTACACAGTAGTTGGAAGCGGGTGAATGGGTTGGTGCAACGCAGTGTTTTCAATCAACGCATGCACCATGGAGCCTTTTTTCCTTTAAGCTCCTCCACTTCCTAGCTAAGGTTGAAATTCTAGCTTCCGTTCTATGTCCTGCGCGTGTATAAATTCACTCCCTCGGGTTGTTTGAGGGCCTCATTGTTTCCATTTCTCACAGGGTTTGGTTCATCCCGACCCTTAGAAGTTTCAACCACATAGTTTAAAAATCCATGGCTTCATCGGGATGCTTGCTCGAAAATCACCACACATGGTTTCTAATAAGCTGTTTCATGGCGGGAACATACCCTTAGTAGAAATTAGTTTACCGACATCCGAATTATCAAACCCATGGTGTGGGCGTACCTTGATGGTCTCCATAAATCTCTCCCGACCTTGGTAAAACCTCTCACCATCTTGAAATACGCAAAGGTATAGATTTGTCTCTTCAAATTGTTGGTCTTATGAGCAGAGAACTTCTTTAAAGTGCATACGGCTCGGTAATTTCTTATGGTTCCTAGGCCTCGATTAGGTTGAGCCAAATCTTGGCCTTATCCTTTAGGGTTAATGGAAATGCTTTCAGCTTTAGCAAATCCATGTCCATCATACCTTCCTTAAAGGTAGTGCAAACTTCCTCAAAATCCCTTATATGTGTGTATGGATTTTCATTCTCCATACCATGATATGTGGGGAGTAGAAGTGCTTAAATGAGGCCTCTTTGCTACATCTTCAGCAGGAGGTATGATGCAGGAAGGGGCACTAACTCTAGGAGGGTGGATGTGGTCCCTCATTGACTATATGCAGTTGGATTCATTGGGGACCTTCTTGACTCTGCATTCTTGAGCGGAGGATCCATGTTTCACTATGTATCTTGACGGTGTCTTGATCCTTTGTAATCTACACATTCCTCTGTCCCGATCTTTGCATACACAGCGCCTGGCGAGACCTGACAAAGGCACAAACCAGCTTGCTAAAGGGTTATTGTTAGCCAAATAAGCGCGTAAACAAAAACAAAAGCGGTCAGATTCTTTGCAATTGATGAACACTTGCGTTCACGATACGAGATTCAAAAAGGGTTAAAAAGGTCACCTTCACTTGTGATGTTGATCACAAGTACACTTCAACTTATCAAACGTAGTTTGGCACCGTCCCCGGCAACGGCGCCATTTGATTCGTTCCACGGTAGAGTGATTCGGAATCAACAAAATTTGTAGTCCTAAGTTCCTCCTACTGCCGTAGTCAAGCTACTGCAACATAGTGGTCTAAATTCGAACAAGAGATGGGTTTTCATCCACATAGACCCAAGCTTGCATCGGTGTTGAAAATGGTGAGGCTTTAGTTTGGATTTTTGGATTTGTTTCAAAAAGCGATTCTTAAGTAGTTTAGCGATTAAGCGTAAAAGCGAAAGTGAAGTGTGAAAAGGTAGCTTTGAGATTTGGGTCACTAACTTGATAACATGGCAAACAAGTGTCATGGGTTTTATCCTGCGTATGACAAGCGACCTATGGTCAAGCCATACTTGGGATCTTTGTTTAACTAGCAAACCTAACCCTAGAATCACTCCTATTTGAGTCAACACAGGTAACATGCATCTACAGCCCTTTTTAGTTTGAAACCCTAACATTCAACATCATTTCAATGGCTCGTAAAGGCCATCTAAAGAACCACAGTACATCTAGCAATAAGTATGCACTGTATCCTAAAGCATGGTAAGTATTGGCCAAAGTAATAACATTGATGATATTCAACCATAGTTTGAAGATGGGACCATAAATCCCCGATTACACCGTAGCATTTAACACAAGAAGACAACCTGCAATACCCCTTTGACCAAACTAGCTACCTTATAACGAAGAAGGGGCTTAGCTGCATCTCTTGAGTTGTCATCCTCAGAGGGTTGTTTAGTAGCCTAGAAAATAAGGGAAAGAAGAGAGAAGAGAGCAAACCCTAACTAAAGATTTGCGAAGATATTTACATAAAATGAAAAATTGTGTAAGATTGCTTCCCCATAGTCCTCTACGGTTACAAAAAGCTATGGGGGTTTTATATAGACCACCCAAATGTATGAAAAAACTAAGAAAGCCTAACATTTTGGCGCAAATAAGGGACAAAAGGAAGTAATATACCAAAATAGGAGTGGTTTGCATTAATTACAAAGGATGACAATGCAGGAGATTTCGCTAGCTAGCGACAATTTCGCTAGGTAGCGAAATTACCTGAAGATAGCGAGTCGGAGGGAATTCCGCTAGGCAGCAGCGGTTACGCTAGCTAGCGGAAATTTCGCTAGCTCAGCGAAATTTTTAAGAGATAGCGGTGTGTTAAGCTAGGAGCAGTCTGCGAATTTTGAAGCCCTAGCGGGGATTTCTCGAATTTAAGCTGGATTGCTGAAATTTTCATGTAATTATAATTTTCGCAATCCCGATTGAAATTTCGCAATCTTAGCGAAATTCAGGGGTTTGCATACTTTCTTCAACTGCTGCCTGCTTTGCATCCTCCTCTTGCATCATTTCTTCTCCTTTGCCTTCATTCCTTCATTGAATTTTTGAGATGTTTGAAGGCTGATAAATGAGTTACGATCTTCATGGTTGTGCAATATCACGATATTGAACTCTGAGGAGTATGCAAAAACACGCAAAACAACCAAAAATAACCTCCTAAGCGACATAAGTGATACTAAGAGACCTGAACACTTTAATTAATTATTATTGACATGATTGGTGCGCAAAAGCACTCCAAAACCTATCTGATATAGGGCTCAAAATAGCACTTTTTGGGTACTAATGCAGTTTGTTGCCTGACCTTGTTAAGAGCGAGAATCTCTCTTAGAGGCTCAAGATGCAGTGAGCCAAATTTTGAAGCGAAATTTGCAGCAACCGAAGAAGATATATAAATAAAAAAAAAAAAAAAAAATATATATATATATATATATATATATATATATATATATATAAAGGAATTTTCTCGAACTTAGATGCAGTGTAGTAAACAGTTATAATAGATCGAAATGTTTTGATATTTGAATAGATTTCCTTCTGCTTTGCAAATTGGTTGTTCATGATATATGAATTTTATTTCGGTTTCATTTTAGTTTCTGATTTGGGAATCAATTTAATAATTCTGACTAATGCAAAATAAGGGCTAAATAATGAGCGATTAATTGAAACATAAGTGCGATTTAGTTTAGATTTGGGCGAAATGATCGAGGGATAAGGAAGGTTATACGATTGAAGGAACAAAACAATTTTTTTTGAGTTTGTGGTATGAACAATGAGTCAAGGAACCTGTTGGAAATAACATCATCCCTAAATTCTCATCTATTTTGATGTAGTCGAAGAAAATCCTCAGGGTTAGTCACAGTTAATCAACCCAAATTCTAGAACTTGTTAGATTAGTGATCAAGGCGAAATCCTAGGTGATACAATCAACAAGAAATGATGCAGGCCATCCTTGGAGAGTTTGAGCCATTCTAGCCATCCCTATTCATATGCTAATGCATACACTTCGGTTGAGAAGTGAGCAAAACAAGCCCTATGTTCAAAATAAACCCGATGGAGACCTAACCTATCCTAAAGAATCAATCCTCCAAAGAACACAGCGGTACCAAAGAATTCAAGAGGAAGAATGAAGTTTGGGGAGTGTAAATTTTGAAAGGCATAAGGAGAAAATACAGAAAAAGGGAATGAAGAGAAAAAGATCTACATCAGAAAATATAACAGAAAAAGAAAGCTTAAAGGAATAGGTTTTGTCTTGTGGCCTAACTCTCTTGAACAATTAAGTTCTTAGGGGTGTTTCAACACCTAGTACCCTAATGCCATCTGGTATGGGAGTTACTAACCCAAAGTTCGCTAAGAGTGTTAGAAAGCCTAAAAAGACAAAACATTGCACTATTCTTGAATGGTGACAGAAAAAAAGAAAAATCCCCCAGTTTGAATTACAAATGAGAAATTGGAACATACAGTTCTAAATAGAAGAAAATCAATGTGGTATCCCAAACATGAAGTTTGGGGGAGTTTATTAAAGAAACTACAAGGAGAAAAAGGGCAGTATGTGAGTAAAAAAAAAAAAAAAGGAAAAGGAGTATTGGTAATCTTAACCTAAAAATCCCACCAATCCCTACCCCTGCAAACTGGCATTACAAGCCCAAGGCACGATTGATCTGAAGGTTGTAATCACCTATTAGTGAGATCCAATATGAACAACAAGCCTGCTCGAATTTGGAAAATCGGGGAAAAGATCAAAGCTGTGAACATCCTCTAGGGTTAATTGGCTCATTAAGAAAATGAGAAGAAAACCAACTTACATTTGTGAGAATCAATTAACTATCGCATTTGTAAAACAAATTCCAACAATTTAGGTTATGTACACACGATTGGTAGAAACTAACCTTTATCTACGCACTTGAAGGCGAATACACGAGAAAGCGAATGCAATTTTAGTCTTTTAATTAAAATTAGTTTCATTGCAAAACAGAGCAGAAAAATGTCCGCACTGTTTGAGAGACGAAACAAATCTTTCTTTTCTTTGATTGGGGACAAGCAAAATTTTAAGTTTGGGGGAGTTTGATGAGCTTAAAAGTCATCTATTTTCAGTCCATTTTTCTGATTTATTTTTATATAAAAAGACTGATTTATATGCAAGAATATGGAATAAACTTCACCAGCTGTGTACGACGGGGAATTGACGAGAATTTGCAGTAAAAGGACGAGAATGTGGTGAGTAGTGCGATATAATTAGGTGAAGGAAGTTGCGACGGAGAGCGCAAAAGGATTAAAGGAATTTGATGTCGTGAAGCTTTACAAATCAAAATGCATATTCGGGTTGCAGTTACAAAGCTCCGGTCGCAAATGAAGCGTAGTGAAGACAAAGCGAGCGCCGTGAAAGAAACTCAAAGTCAAGCAACCAGAAATTGATATGAAGAAAGAAGACATGATGTTGCTACATCCTTGATCGCTACGAGAATTAAACCCGATCCTGATGGATAATGAAAGTCGCGACACCAACAAGAAGTCATGACAGAAGATAAACAATGGGCTGAACAAGTATGTCGCGACATGCGGATTAATGAGTCGCGACATCGGCCCTTCATCGGAAGCGATTCAGCGTATCGGCTTGCAAGGAAACTAAGGTCGCGACATTTAAAGAAGTGGTCCGATAGCTACGAGGAAATTGCGACATCATTCGTCGCGGCAACGGTTGTGGGAAAGAAGGTCGCGATAACACTGGTTGTCGCGGCATCAATTCTAAAGACTAAATTCGCGGCGTCATTAAACAATGCGACAACGGAGCGAGGGAAAGAGGTCGGCGACACGAATCGGAAGTCGCGACAGCCACTCTGGTGAGAATTAGCGACAACATTTAGTTGTCAGCGACATCAAATGCACCGCAGGTTAAAATTCGCGGCGATCCTTAAAAATTGTCGCGACATCGGCTACGAAGACACGTCGCGACGAACAAAGGCTCCGACGGCAGAAGACAGAGAATTCGCGACAAGAATCTATGTCGCGACATCAACAACCATGGGCCGATTAAGCGCAGGTCAAAAAGAGGTGCATCGAAGTGGGGCTAACTTCCAGAACCCTATAAAAATACAGTGCTGCGAAGAAAACGTGGCTCGGGAGGCGGTAAAGAGAGATGCGGTTTCTTTGAAGGCTCCTGTATTTTAATTTTCTTTTATTTTTTAGTTTTATTTTTAGATTAGTTTGTATTTCATTCAAATTTGGATCATGAACATTCTTGTTAAAGTTTAAATTTGAATGCGGATTCATATTTCTTCAAATGCATGCGGTTGTTTGAATTCAGACAATTCACAGAATTCGGGTTCCAGGTTCTTAGATTCTGATGCTTCATTGATGACAAGCCAATGTATGGGTGTAATCTAGTGATTTAGAAACCCCGGCTTTCATTGAATTAGCGCTATCGTCGATTATCTTTCTGCGAGAATTTTATTTAGTGCGTGAACTCCGAGTTTGCGAAGCTACTTGCTTTGTCTTATGTATTTTAATTCACGATCCCGATATCGGTGTCTCATGCAGTAAATGGGATTGTCTCAAGCTCACGATTTCAGGAGACCCTACGAGTGACACAGAGAAGGAATTCTGAGAGTGATGAACAATTTTGAAAGGTATGAGAACTAACAATGGTGATCTAAAGTGCTATGTGTAATTCGTCGATAAATCTCTTCTCACTTGGAGGCGAGCAGAGGAACAATTTATCAGATTTAGGCCTGAGAGTTCACCTCGATTCGATTAGTAAATCAATCCCGTGTTAGTGAGATCTAATGAGAAGGATGAGCTATTCTAATTTGGAGGAAGAGGAACCAGTATAGTGTAGATCTGCGCAATGACTATATCTTAGGAGCTCAGTTCCCCGGTCCATGTCGTGGGTATGAAGTATTGAAAGAAAATACCGAGCAGGCAACCCAGTTAAAAGTAATTATCTAACACTGCGTCTTCGAGAGAAGCAGTGAAGTTTAGATAATGGTGTAGGGTTTGGAGAATCCAGCTACACTATTATATGCAGTTAGCTTTAAATCCTACGATTCGATAAACAGCGGATGATTACATTCTGCGAGATTGATGTTTAGCGATGGCATTCTTTTTAATGTCTCTTTGCAGAGAACTATTTAGTCTTAATTTGTTATTTTGTATTTCCATATTCAATTCATTCATTATTAGATCAATTTTCTTAGGTTTTATTGTTTTAAGCTTTCAAAGGATTTGATTCCACTTATTCTATGAGTCGAATGGTGTAGAGTTTTAGTAGTCGAGTTATTTGATCGGGAATTCTTGAGATCTCTACGTAGGATCGATATCACGGACAAATCAATTTACTACTTGTCGGAGCACGTGCACTTGCGGCACATAACGGATCAAAACCACTTTCATTAAACAATTTACCCCGATTAAACGATCTTTGAACTAATCAAATAGCTAAGGCATACGATTGACAAGTTTTATGCAAGTGCGGATTCTTGAGTTAAACGATAGTCTTTTAGCAGCCAGTGTTACTCATCTGTGCATGTCTTTTAGTCGGTCGACAACACATCGACATAAGCTCTTCTTCCCGGCTCCTAAGCCGTAGAAACGTTGTCATATCAAGCTCACCTTCTCGGAGGTGTCTCTGTCGAATCGGAGACCGGTGATGGAGCTCTCTGCACCTCGGTCAAACATAGCAAGTGATCTGCATGGCCTCCCATACAATACCTCATATGGTGCCATGTATACTGCGATAGCTGTTGTAGGCGAGATTCCACTAAGGGCAATTGCTCTTCCTAGCTACCCATATGATCCAGGATGCATGCTGCGACATGTCCTCTAACACACAGTATGGTCTTCTACGGTGACCATACGTACGTAGGTGGAAACACATGCTTATGGTCGTAGTGTGCCTGGCTTTTAGAAACTCTTCCAAAAGTGAGCCGTAAACCTCGAGTCCCTATCCGACACTATGGATACTGGTAATCCATGTAGCCGAACGATCTCTCGAATATACAACCGGTAGAATCTCTCCAATGTGAAGGTCATCCGCACGGCTAGAAAATGTCATAGACTTCATGGTAGGTCCACTTATCACTTATACCGCATCATGTCCTTGCGGTGTCGGTAGCAGAGTGGTCATAAAATCCATTGTGACTTGCTCCCACTTCCACTCGACCACCTCCGATGGCTAAAGTAGCCTGCTTGGCTTCTCGTGCTTTCATTGTAACCTCTTGACACGTGAGACATGGTCGAACAAAGTCCCCTACGTGTCTCTTCATCCCGCTCCAGTAGTACTGGCGACGAAGATCTTAGTACATCTTCGTGCCACTTGGATGCACAACAAATCGAGAGCAGTGAAACTCCATGAGAATCTCCTCTCTCAAATCGGTCAATTGGGGAACTACTACCCGTCCTCTATATCGAAGACTACTATCTGCGTGGACGGTCTAGCCCTCGTCACCTGTATCTGACTGTACCCGGTCCCTGATGGACACTATCTCTGCTTCCTACCCTTAGGACTCAATCACGACTCAATATAGATGGTGTAGCTACTAAAAACTCCCCTGCGTACCACATTGCTGCTCGCGATACCTGTGGCGTCCCACGGTCGAGCATCCGCCCTCCCGAGGAAGCTATACTAGCGATGCTCCGTGACTTGGCGAGTGCATCGACCACCCACATTTGTGGTAATGCAAAGTGAAGTCATAATCCTCTAGGAACTCCATCCATTTGCATTGCCTCATATTGAGGTCCCGCTGCGTGAAAATATACTTCACACTTTTATCGTCTGAGTACACCTCGAACTGTTCGCCATATAAATAGTGGCGTCAAATCTTCAAGGCGAAGACTACGGCCGCCAACTCCTTGTCGTGTGTGGGATAATTCAGCTCATGATTCTTATTTGTGGGAACCATAGCTACTACCTCCGGACTGTAAAACCACATCCAGGTCTAGCGCCGGGGCATCACATTCTGCTTGTGTACCCTTGTCCCACAATAAAACTATCGAGATGGGAGCGAAGTAAGTCTTCTTGACTCACGGAATGCCTCCTCGTCATAGGTGCCGCTAATTGGGAGAAGTCTCAGTAGATCTCTGTAGTACCCGGTAATCCCAAGAACTCGTGTCTCGGCGGCTTTGAGTGCCGACTTCATGAGGCCTCGACCTTCTGCGGGTCAACGGCACGCGTGCGACTGCATTGTCCCCGGAAATCTCACCTCGTTAAGTGGCTTCGCGCCAGCGGGCAGCATGCGGTGATGGTCTCTCGGCCCAGCATAAGCGATCCCTCAAGAGTGATACTCATCTTTCCTCGACTAGGAGTGGATGAAATCTCATCATGAAACTATGGCTTGATCTAGATAGGGTTGGAATACCACATGCATGAAGTCCATGAATCTTCTTGGCGTATTCATTAATCCAAAACATCCTTTGTAAGCTCAAAGTGCCGCCACTTGGCGTCCTGGCATTGTCTTAGGGATATCTGTCTCCCTAACACTTTCGGTGATGGTAACTAGATTGTGAAGATGCATTTTGGAATAGACTCGTGCTCCTCTCATTTGGTCGAAAAAGGTCATACATCCTCGGAGTAGGTGGAGTTCTTTGACCTTAACCACAGCTCAGCGTCGTGTAGTCAATGCACGGTCGAAGGGTCTTGTCCTTCTTCTTTGCAAACAGAATCGGAGCGCCCCATGGTGGGGGTGCTCCGGTCAGTGGACCTGTACGAGTAACTCTGTGATTTGGACTGAGTTCCTATGACTCTGTTTGGTGCCCATCTATGCAGGTCATGAGATGGGCGAGAGTACCCGAGGGGTGTAACCGATGCGAGTATACAACCCTCTGCTGTGGCAATCCCGGTAGCTTATCCGGAAAAAACATCCTCATACTCTTGGGCTACCGGGAGTATTAAATTAGATCTCGCTGCCTCGTCCTACAGGTGGGCTATTATGACCATGGCCCATCCTTACACTGGACTCGTACAGCATGCGGGGCCAAAATATCATACTTATCCCCACGAAATACAACCCCACAAGTACCGATCTAGCGTGTAGGCGGTAACCCTCCTAAGCTCCTGATCGATGCGACTACGTAGTGTAAGTCGATCCATGCAGGGATAACGTCGAACTCGACATGTCCATGACCCTCCCGGGTCATTATGAGTAGAATCTGATATCTCTAACTCATGACCACGACCATATCATCCCTATCCTCACCCCTAATCCTAGGGAGGAACTCACACTGGGGCTCCTCAAGGCCTCAACTACCATTGACTCTATCCTGGCCCAGTCACGTGATGAATGAATACGAAGCACCATAATCAAATAACACTCGCCCATATGCGGATTGCAAAAAGCATTACTGTATGGTAGGTGATCTGTGGCTCGTGGTGATGTGGCTAACGTAGATCGCCCTAGGCCCACGACGTCCTGTGGGCCGGGGCCCTTTGCCTCGACCCATGAGTGCAGCCCCTGCGGTCTTCTTGTGTAACTAGAGGTGCTGAGTGCGACTCCACAGGAAATTGATCTGCTTTCATAGGCCTATGCTCGGGTGGAGGGAATATCTCTGTATCCTCTCGAGTCCATTGTTGGGACTCCCGTCCCGAAACCCTGGGATCCTTGTCTCTAGGGGCAATCCCTCCTCATATGTCCGGGCTGCTGGTAATGGTAGCTGCTTATCATGACTGTTGGAAACTGATCCTTCCACAGCCGGGATGGTCGGCTCTCTGGAGACCCTGCGTGAACTAGAAGCCAGGCTTCTTCCCGAACTTCGAAGAAGGCCGACTCTCCCTTCTCTTGATCACCCAACACCCACATCCCAGGGTGCTCAGGAGCATCCTCGATCTCTCTCTCTGTGGTCGGGTAGTCCAAACCATAGAGTCCCGTATCTGATGGCGAAGTCCTATAATCCACACCCGAGATGGAATGACTTATTCATTCTCGAATCTCGACCTTAGCCATGTCAGGTAACCCACGTAGTCATCAATGAAATGGGCTAGCTCAGGTAGATCTAGCCACATACTCCATCACGGTCATCGTCACAACAGCTCACAGGAACTCCTGAGCCTTCGCGTGACGAGCAGTGTCCGGAAAATACTTGCCCATGAAAAGATCATGGAACTCTGCCCAAGTCATTGCCTCTAGATCTCTAGAGGTCTTTGCCCAGTTCCACCATACTTGGGCCTCGCCCTCTAGTTGGAATGCAGCTAGTCCGATCTGGTAAGTATCAAAGGCGATCTCCATGGCCTCCGTACAGCCGACTGCGTGAACCGATGGTGCACTTGTGTCGGATCTCTCTGTGAATGTCGGAGGAATGATGTGCCACGAACCTCACGGGAGGTTACTGGGACCTCCACGGCTACCTGTTTATAGCCTATGCAATAGCGGCCCATGTCTCTCGGCCTCGGCCGAGCTCTTTGGTCGAACCTTTGGTGGTGCCTTTAGCACCTCGTGGACGACCCCTACGTCCTCGCCCTCGACTAGCCATCTCCACATGTCAAATGGCAAGTTAATATTCAATGCAGTATCTTTGAGGTGTAAACACAACCCCGAGATACTATTCACACACTAAAAAGAACATGTCATACACAATGTCCATGCATTCATAGGTAATGCAAGACAATAATTCATATATTAAATCATATGCAACAAAAAAATTATTTTATTTCTTTTTTATTTAAAAATTTTATTTTATTTCATTTTATTTTATTTGATTTTTATTTTTATTTTTTTAAAATCTTGTGAGCGATGGTCATGAACGGTGACTCGAATGGTGATCGAGTGGCCCAAGGATCGAGTGCCTGATGTGCACATTGGACCTAATTGTGTACGGCTAACGCATCGCAGCTGCGCCTTATCCTTTGAGCTGGCTGGTATTATCCTTGAACTGGCATTTCGTCTCCTTGAGCACCCCACATCATGTGCTACGCCCGCAGCCTTGGCCGTGCCATGTTTGAGTCGTGTGCTCACAACGTCGTGTCGTGTGTCGTTCTGTCGGGGCTCATTCGTGCGCCTCAACACCATGTCGTGGCCTCCTGCGTCGTATCGTAGGCGCCTCCTCGGCCAGGTATTCGCATCTTATCTCGCGATACAATCTAAGCGGCGACCGCGCGCTCTGTTGGGTCCTATCGCGCGTGGGCCGAGGCGGAGTGTAGGTAACTGTCTCGGCCGTATCGTGGCCGCCCCGGCACCTTCTTTCGGCAGTATCATGGCTGAGTGCCCTGGCATTGATCACGATACAATGCATTGTATCGTGACTTCGAATTTGGGAAAATAGGCGATAACTTCATTCTAGCTTGAGCAAAACTCTTTTTCCTCGACTCTTGGAAAACCACCAAATATATATATATATATATATATATATATATATATATATATACTCTCTATATATATATATATATATATATATATATATATATATATATATATATATATATATATATATATTCTTATTTTACAACTGTAAAACTAACATAAAAAATTTCTTCTCATTAATTTTTTTTTCTATGTGTTATTCACCAAGCACAATCCACCTGACATACCACACCTGATTCACACACAACAACTCATGTTATGCACACCATTCACACACAACAACTCATGTTATGCACACCATTCACACATAAAACACAATGCATGTAGTGTAACACAATGCATGCAGTGTTCTAATCATGTCCCGTGACTGCCTAGTTAATCACATACCTAAGCTCTACACCCACCGAGCTCCCAAGGTAATCGTTTACCTTAGCTCTGTTACCAAGCTTTGAAGCTGGTATCAAGACTAAACTTATAGACACACCCACCAAGCTCCCAAGTGTCGTTTACCTTAGCTACGTCTGGAAATTGTGGCGCCACAATTCCTAGGGGTTCGTTGACAACGAGATCAACTGCGAATGCTCGTGGATGTTGGGTAACCCGACACTACTCATGAAAATTGGGCAGAGTCTCCTTTGTATAGGGAGCTCTACCCAAGGTACAAAACCTATCCCAATCACATGGCAACCTGTCCTAATATTTTACAAAGACCACACCGGGTTCATATACAATTAAAATGAGTAAAAATGGCCGCAGGCCCCGAGCATCAATACTAATCAAAATACATAAACAATATACCAATAGTTCAAGAGTTATTACAATACTCTTAACCAAAACATATATCAAATTTAAAGTTTTAATCACTAATTTGTTATACAAAAATGTAAATTGCAAAACCACCGTCAAGCTTTCTTCTAAACGCGACCTCTAGTGAGCGTCATCCTCCTGTACACTCCCTGTACCTGAAATAGTGATCCTCGACAGGGTGAGCAATGCCCAGTAGTGATAATTTCCTACATGGGTTACTCCCCACCTAAGTGCACATGTCATGGCAACCAATCACACTCAAACAAATACATGATCCTACTTGAATGTCTAAATGCCCAATCCCATGTCTCGAGTCCTCACCAACTCCCTCACATACTAAGTCAAATGCAAGTAAAATTGCGTTTTCAAAACAAAAGCTTTTTCTGAAAGCACTACCGAGTTTCGGTAAATATTGGACAACCCTCAGAAGCCTTGAATCGTTGGACAGCCTCAGAAACAATTCATGGGCCCCTCGGCGTGAATTGTTGGACAATCTCAAACCATGGATTCTCAGGAAAATCTTGATTGAAATTCCTTTTACAAACATTTTTCCTTTTTATTTTCTTTCATGTCATGAACTCACTCCTAATATTCTAGGGTGCCCCAGTGCATATGGAATGCATTATGCCAATTCCAACAACTCATGCTAATATATAAAACATGTATATACTAACATAATTAAATTCACATAATTCATGTTATTCAAATTACAACAATAACACCAAAATTAGCTCACATGGGCTAATTAACCAATCAGACAATTCATTTTGAATCACCCAAACCACACAAAATCACACAACAAAATCACGTGAACGGTGAGGCCCTCGGGTGCGACCTTTACATTCCACGACCATATAGCTCAGATTTCTCCGCTCGGTTCAAATGTTTTGAGGCCAAGGAAATCACGGCTAAGTCAAGCCTCCAGAATATCCTATTACATTTCAGCTGGCTCTGGCAAAGAATAACACAAGTAAAGGAAAAGATCCCTACCTCTTGGAGTTGTCGAACTCCCACGAAATCGGAATAGCAGCGCGTGGCCCTCGCGCGTGGGAACAACCAGCTTCTTGGCCCGAAGCGAACCGACGGTCCGAACACCGGGAAATCTAGAGATAAGTCACACACTCTCTCTCTAAAATTTGAAAACCCAACCTCCTGCACGTTTTCTCCAATTTTTGGAGAAGAAAACTATTCATTTGTCTTTATTCACTTAAACATTTCTAAAATTCCCATCTTGTCCTTTTATTTCACTATTTGACACATGGCTTAATCTAAGTCATTCATCTCCATCATCCCACTAATCATGAAACATGTGTCACATGGGTACATGTAATAGGTGACTTTTGTCACATCACATGTTTTTCACGAGCCGTTTCACTTTTGGAGCACTCGGTGCGCAGCGTGAAATTCGACTATCTCGAGATTCGACCAATTTCAGCGTGGTAGCCTAGATTTCGCGTGATTCCATGATGATTCGTTTCATCGTAAGAGATGTAGAAAAATTTGGTTTGACGAAATTGCCATTTGCGTTGCTCATGGCGTAGAAATTTCTTTGGTTTACGAGGATGCATTAAGTAATTGAATCCATAAGCCACGTGTAGCTAAATATCTCTATTATATGGTGAAACATACATTCCATTCATGGTCTAACCTAATTATTGTTTCTCAACCTCAAATTAGGTCACAAGTCATGTTAATGGTGATCAATCATCAACAAGCATTAGGAATTGAATAGAACATTCAATATATAAGAAAATCCAAACATTAAAGATTACAAATCAAAGCTAAACATCATAGTTCATTGTTTAGACTACATCAAAACCCTAGAAAATGAGATTAGTTCATGGAGAGGAAAGAAAATGAGAAAAAGCAAGAAATAGGAGAAGAGAATAGATGAAACTCATTTCCTCTCTTCAAATCTCATGTAACTTCCTTCTTGAGCGGCAATCGAGTTTCCTCAGGGAGATTTGCCCTTTGGGTGTTCCACCCAAAGGATCTTCTCCTTGTCCCCCGAGAAACTCAGTTAATTCCCTGCTCCTCATGCAAAAACTCCCCCTTCAAATGCCCGAATGGACTTCTTCACATTCGGGCCCCGGCATCCATGTTGTAGCATGGCGGATCTAACACTACGGCTTGGAGAAATGGGGAGCTATTGGACCCTTATAATCATATCCATGCTGCAACGTGAAAAAATCATGCTATAGCGTGAAAAAATCATGCTACAAAGTGAAAACTCACCCTACAACGTGAAAACTCAAGCTCTGACTTGGCTTATTTACAACGTGAAATATCTTGACTTGCTTTCTGTTTTTCCTCCTCGGCTTCCCAATGCCACCAACTTTTCGATCGACTCAATGAGAGAAATCTTGGTGTGTCACGGAAGCTTAGAGAGTGTAGAATATGGATATGTCAGAGAATACTTTAGAGTTGATGGTAAATACAGAATTCACAAAGTGTGCCAAGCTTTGGTCAGATTTTGAGCACTCTTCCTCATTCCTTCAACTTCCAAAAGCCATAATTTGATCAATTGAAGTCCAAATTGAGTGAATAAGGACTCTTTGGAAAGCTTGGGAAGTCTACTATCTATCCATACAAATATTAGAGCCATTGGAGGTTGTTGTGTTTCTGAAAGGGTTAAAATACAGTAGCTGTTGCTGTATGCTGTAGCGGTTTACTGATTTTCCACTTTTTCGCTTTGTTTTTGCTCCGATTTCACTCGTATGCTTTCACAAAACATAGGGATAAAATGAGTATAAAATATACTCACCACTCTCCTCTTCTTCTGGAATCAGCTTAGGGTTTCGATTTTGAGCATTTCACTTCGGATTTGGAGTTGATTTTGAAGGGAATCCAAGAAACGCTAGAGGACCTCTTATAGCTCGGGTGAGTTTTGAGGTTCTTCGCCCCTCACATCTGTTTGTATCTCTAAATTTTGCTCTCTTATCATCTCCTTCTCTATTATTATTTGTAATAAACACTTATGATTTTGATGGATTTGTGGGTTTATGTGGTGGCTAAACATCCTCTAGGGTTGATTGTTGAAGTTGATTCTTGATTTATATAATTTACAGAATGGTTTTACTTGAATACTTAATATTTGGTAATGTTGTTGGATGATGTAAATCGTGGATTATCGAGGTTAATTCTAATTGATTTGTGTTTAAAGGGAATGTCTTAGACCTAATTTGCAAAGATTCATCTAGGGTTTCCATGGTGATTTGAAATAAACCAGGGCCTTGACCATTTCATTCCATTGTGATTTAATTGTGGTAATCAATTTCATAATAAAAAGAAGTTTAGGAAATTATAAATGCTCCCACAGTACTAAATGGATTTTATTAGGGTAAAACATTAATTGGTATTATGTGGGGATTGTATGGACTTAGTAGTGACCAATTCTTGATAGTTCGGGTAGTTTTATTGCATGGACTTGACGGTGACTTGATAAGAACACCTAAGGAAAAATTGCACGAGAAGAAAAGTATCACTTAATGACCCAGCTGAAAAATCGCTCCCAAGATTGAAATTCTTTGTTGGAATAAACAATTAGCGATAGATATTTTTGATGCAGAGTAGTCGGGAAGAGATGATATACCAAAGAAGTCTCCCAGATGGAAAATTTTAAAGTCGCCCGATAAGAGTTTTTAACGACTAACTATCCAGATGGATTTGGACCATATCGCGATGGACTTAATTAGTTGGAAATACAAATAATAAAAATTCAATTAAAAAAAATTTAAAGCATTTTCGAATCTCGATTTTCTTATATTATTGGTGTTGTGTTTTTCTTGACTTGGATGACACTTTAATCTTAATTTTTTTTCTACATTTTTCATACTTTTAGGATAATTATGCCCAAATCTGTATATTGTTCTAAAGGAATCGAACTCATGACCTCGAGGATAGAAGGAAGAAACTATGTCCAATAGACTTCATTATTTGTAATATTAATGACAATGTACAAATTTATTAAAATATTCTTAAAGATATTTATATATATATATATATATATATATATATATATATATATATATATATATATATATTTAGTAAATGTTTAAAATAAAATATATTTATACATTTAACATAATTTTTTATATTTTATTAAAATTAGATAAATTCTATAATATTTACTTTTAAATACTAAATATTATATTAGATGTCAAAAGTTAAAACATACATATTTCAAATTTTTAAACAAAACAACTCTAAAATTTTTGCTATTATTTTTTATATAATGTATCTATAATTTTTTATCAATAATTTGATGAATATTAATTAATTTTCATGTATGCTATTATTTTTAAAATTGATAGAGAAAAATAAAATAAAAAATATTTTGCATAAATACATATGAAGCTAAAAAAATAATTATGTATGTTTTTCACTAGTTAGATCATATTTATAATAAAACTATGATGAATATTTTTATATTTATAAAACAACAATAATTTTTCGCGATAGTTCATCGAAGTGAAAATATTTTCTTGGCAGAGATATTTACTATTGTAATTATTGTCAGCAAATGGTTATGTATAAGCAACAGAAATTTTAATTTGCAATGGAAGAAGTGGGTCGATAATTTGCGATGGTTGAAGTCAGTCGCCAAAGCAAATGTGTGTGTGTGTGTGTGTGTATGGGGGGTGGTGGGGGGGTGTGGTCGTGTTTACTCGATTTTAGCATGATGGACCTAGATGGACTTAGCGGTGAGTAGGGAATTGGTATGAGAAATTGAGGGGAGCCAAGAGAGTCGGAACCTCATACTCTTTTCCTTAAACAAGCACAAGTGTACTTTCTCTTAACTCGTACTTAATGATTAATATAAATCAACATTCAACAATGGAAGCAATCAACCCTGATACCTTATCCTTGAGTTCTTTCTTCGAAATCGACGATTTCTTGTAGTGGCCAGATTAATCATTCTGGAGTTGCCTTTGTTTTATTTTATTTTGTTTTGAAAACCTCTATCCCAATCATTGATCAGCTCATATAGTGAAAAGATTTAGTAACCGGGGTACTTAGTCCCCACTTAACCCCCTTTCCCCGTGGGATCCATATCTAGTTTTTAAATTGAAAACAATTTTTACTACTTATGGCCTACGCACTTGCGGTATTTTAGGTTGCTATTTTATACAACACAGCAAAGGCATAACACTTGTCCCAAGTTTTCATTGTTTGAGGCTTACATTAAGGGAACTAATGTAGTTGTAATGCAACTTTTTTATTTGCTATTATTTTATTAACCCGTTCATGAGCAAGGATTCTAAAAAGAGACATTTGGTAATACATTCGTGGGGTTTTAAATTACATTAGTCTAATCAAATGTGGAACGACGCAGGATTATTTCAAATTTGAAACTCAAAATGAATTTCAATTATAATTGAGAAGCTAAATAACATCCTTGTTTTCTACCAATTAAAGTTAAAATTGTGGTGGCAATGTGCTTCGAGCTCAAATTCTCACCGCTCAAGTTGTTCTCTGGCCTCCATGGTCGATGTATATATCGGCAGCATCATAGCCTCCCACTACTTCAATAAAGACAACATGAAATTCAATCGTATATTTTATTTTTCGATCAATTATGGATATTCTATAGAGCATCTCAAGATAGATATTAATGATAAACCTTGCTCTCACCAAAGAATCATTCCATGGCTAAGAAATGGGTGACGTGACTACCAAATCCTCCAACGAATCCTTCTTCCACACTAAGGAGGACCTCATGCTCTCGAGCTAGCTGCCTGATCAATTCTCAAGCATGGACATATTTGATATGGGGAAAGTATGAGAAAATGAAAATGCAGCCATCTTCGGGGTGTTATAATCGCTTTTGATATATATATCCTTAAGTCAGAAAGTCAGACTCTAAAGAAGGTGCTAAATTGATTTAAGGCATGCACGAACAAAACCTTAAATTCATGTTCCAGTATTGGCTTCCACAATTCAAGTTGGCCTCTCACTCTCTCTCTCTCTCTCTCTCTCTCTCTCTCTCTTCTCTCTCTCTCTCTCTCAATCAAATATACGTTAAAACCATCCCCTCCGCCTTTACTTTCTATTCTCTCAGTAACCCTGAATGCACTAAAATTAACACATAATATTTCGATCATCGAATTCAAACTCATCTCTGATAATAAAATAATATTAATAAAATAAAATAAACTATAGATTGCATACTGCTTGAAGAACACGCAGCCATGAGATTTCCCTTCAAATATATCTTAAATCCTTGATCTCTTTCCCTTCAGCCATGTATCTTAAACTTGGATCTCTCTTCTCCTTATCAAAATTTGATACGAGAATTGTTTTCTCATAATTGATGGAAGAGTGCTCTAACCGCATATGAAGGGTTTAAGTATATAACTTATCGATAGAGAAGAGAAGGCCAATAACATACTGCTCCAAAACCGTCTAAACGTGTAATCTGGGGTCAACTATTTCATAATAAATTATATTTATTATAAATAACTATTCTTATAATAAATTATATTTATTATATTGAACTGCTCTTATAATAAATTATATTTATTATAATAATCATCTATATAATAAATTATATTTATTATAATTAACTCGTTTTATAATAAATTTCTATTTTATTATAATTTACCACTCACTATGGTAAATATTTTTATAATATTTAAACATAATATTCTTTAATTGGCTAAATACTAGTTAAAATCTTCTTAATTTCACCTTAATGTGGAAATAACATTCTCCCACTTGGTCTAATAAACTCATTATGAAACCATATTTGATCAATGATTTAAATAAACTTAGCCAATACGTCTAAAATTTATATACCATAATAATACCGAATCGGGCTTAGATTTATAATGTTAGTCATGTATGTCACATTAATTTATGGAATTATCATGTTTCCTCTCCATGCACCACACATCAATAACCCTTACTAACTCCAATCCATAATGCCAGTTGTTCCATGTAATTTATTCTCAGCGACACCCTTACACAACAATGAAAACGGTAATCTATAATCGAAAAACAAGAACAAAAGAACAACTTTAATGCTGAAATTGTCAATTACATAACCACCATTCCTTATCATATATACTGATTATGATTACCTAAAAGGCCGCATCCTCATAACATGTTCTTGTAAATATGCCTTTGGCGTAAATCCAGTTAATGTGATCAAGAACCATATGTATCCTAATATTTTCAATTGACAGCTTGTTGTTTCCTGACTCTTTCTTTGAACAACCAAATACTTTAAATCCATGTGTTTCGATCCATTAGAAAATTTTCCATTCTAGAGAAGAAAATAAATTTATAAGGAGCTATCACAATATATTCTCAAAGGTTTGAACAGTCACAACACCAAGCCCCTCGAGACAAAATTCGCAACCACAGATGATTTGTTTGCAATGCTAAGAATAAACCCCGCCCATCAGGATGAAGTAAGAATTATAAGTTTTTCATCATTCCAATGACGTCTCACTGCCAAAGATGTTACACTGGTCACTTTAAGCTTATTTCGTACACTACCATAATCGCACCCAGCAACTGGGTTAACCCCCATCTTCAGATCTTTATATGACTGACACATCACTTCCCTATACTTATTTTTACAAGAATTTTCTTCATTTGCTCCCTTTCCATGTTATTCTTCGTGTTCCATATTTCCTACTGAATTTCAACATATTTCAATATAGTGCAATACCTTATTTAACATGATCGCATATTAAATCTCTCTAAAACTGATCAATATATCCTTATATATAAACCTAGCACTCCTATGATCTAATCCCCAAAGATCTTATGCCACAACATAGTTTGCTCCCACCCATATCAACCATATGAAAGTTTTTAGAGAGATATTCCTGGTTTCACCTAATAAACCAAGATCACCAGCAAAGCAAAAGATCATCCACATATCAGACGTGAAATATAAACTTGCCCCACTAACTTTCAGATATATGCTGTAATCTGATCAACAATGTTCTCTTTAAATCCCAAAGATATCATTATTAAAACCTTAAGGTACCATTATCCCTGAAGCTTGTTTCTCGTTAATCAGAATGATTTCTTTAGACTTTGAAACTAGGTGTCATTTCTTTCGTGAACCTTCGCTGTTCCATGTAGATATCTTCATCCAAATTTATTTAAGAATACTACATCCATTTGATAATCCTAAATCAAATGAGCTACAGCACGATCAAGCGACCCTTTCTTGAATCGAGATAAGGTATCTTTGTAAATTCACACCTTCCATTTTGAGTGGAAACCTCGCCACAAGTCTCGCCTAAACGCTTTTGATATTGCCTCTTTAGCTGTCACTTGTCTTAAATAATCATTTCATGTGCATTTACTTGAGCCAAGCAATTATTGTGCAACTGATGAGATCCCATACAATCAGCAGGCCAGATTTCAAATCCTCATTCATACCTTATCCATTTGGCCAGAATCAGTCACTTTCTTCATGGCTGTAAAAACGAAACTCGATCCTTCCGCCCCAATATCAAAATCGTAACAACTCTAAATACACCACACAATCAATCGTAATGGCAGTGTCTCCTTCTCGAGATCTCCTCGCTGTGCCTCATGGTGGCTCTGCATAAAGATTTCAATGGCAATATTTTTCGGGTGGTAATGAACCATCTCTATTATGTTGTTTCCATTCCTTCTCCTCAACTTGCTGAACAGTCGAGGGACAATAATTTCTTGAGGAAGATGGTGATAATCCACCTTACCCTTCAACATCTGAGTTCTTTCTCTAATTGGCCACCCACCAATTTCGCCATTCTCGCAACCGGCACACCGGGGTTTCAACTATTCTCACACTGCGTGGTTAGATAATAAAATTTTTTGCACCCTTTCACGATCCCATAGCTGTCGAAATATCTAGCTGATAATGCTCTTGATCCGTTTCTTCATAAAGTGTAGTTATAGGATTCTGCCTCCGCCGGATGACCCCATATATATATGTCTCAAGCTAGGGTTTCCTACCAAATTCATAACTCGAAGGAGTTTTGAACCGCTTTTATTTAGAACTCGTTTCAAGATATACATTGCGCTTTTGGCGTTTCACCCCACAATGAAATAGGTACAAGAGTAACTCATCATACCCGTGGTCCATTTCAATACGCATTACGCCTTCGAACACCATTCGCTTATGGCGCATCGTATCAGGTGGCTGAGCAACAATGCCATGTTTTTTTCGGCGAATTCGGGCAAAAGACTGGTGGATTTTGTTCTGATTCATCATATTCCTATAATATTCACCTCCGCTCGATCCTAATCCTCACTTTAATCTTTTTATCTAATTGTTCTCGACTGTTATGAACATCTCAAGCAGATGTCAAATAGCCCGAGACTTTTCATGCATTAGATAAACATAACCATAATGAGATAGATCATCTATAAAGGTGATAAAATATTTCTCTCCAGAAACATGGAATGCAGAGGGTCCACACAAACATTCCATAGAATTATCTCAAGAGCTCATTACTGTAAAATTTTCTTGTATGTTTAGTTTGCTTTCCCTTTATGCAATCCACACATACATAAAATTAGGGAGGTATCAGATCGATTTGACTCCGATTGCCAAAATCCATATCCCGATCCTAAATAAAAATAATATATCCATATCCATATCCATGAGGCCACATAAAAAAATCTAAATCCATATCCTATCCTACTCTGATTTCATACTTCCATGATACTCCATTTATCCATACACCATATATACTTTACAACCATGACTCCATTTATAACTTCATGATTCAGTGTACCAGAATATAACCCCAAAGCTCAAAGTTAATAAAACATCACAAATCAAATATTTCTGGTATCAAGTGACAAATTCAAAATGTTTAAATATCTTAAACAAAGTTTCAACAAAGCTGGGTAGACTCCATCTTCATGGTAAAAGTTGATGAAAATGCCGTCATCGATCACGTGTAAATCTCGGATCCTACAATTATAGAAAAATAAACTGAATATTTTAATCTTAAAATACAATATGAATTCAAACTAATAGTTATGTTAATATCTCTCATCATGTCGAATATCTTCTATAAATCAGAGATGTATTGTTCCATTTAAATAAACAAGTCATCTCCACCTATAAAAATATATAAAAAGCAAACTAATATTAAAATTTTACAAAATATTATGAAATAATAGGTAAATAAAAAATAAATAATCAATGAAATAAATTTTACCATCATGTTTTTCACTTCATTCTTACAACCAACTTTGCAGCACACATCAATGCACTGAAGCAACAAGAGATAAATTAGAATCATATTATGTTCTTGTAATAGTTTGCAAGACAGATACTTTACTCATTCAATCTCCCACCATAATAAAATATCAACCGAGACTTATCAAGCAAAACACCTCTCCAAGTGTCCACCCAATTAAAACTATTAGTTTTATTAGTCTTCATCCTTTCACAAAACAACCGATAATCACTATCGATAGTTAATGGACCTCCCTGGGTGCCAGGTTGAACTGCCCAGTGTGCCCAGTATTCAGATTTACTTCTCTTACATATCAGTATGGCCCTCCACCATCTCATAACAAAGTCATGAATGTTGCTAATTGTCTACTTCAAAGTCATTTTGGATAAACCAAAGGAAAGTAAAAGTGAAGCAAAGTCATCTTTTATACCTGTGGTCCACATCAGCAATACCCTACCAATTTATGGATCACATTCCAATATACCAAATTTTGCAACATACTTTTACAGCCAAAATTAATTACTACATCAGAGGACATGGGAGTTTATTCATTCAACAATGTCATTTTGTCCTGCAACCCACAGCAAAAACATGTTATAATGTGGGATGACTTCTGTCCTTAAAATAACCAAATACACAGAACAACCCAACCTATCGTGAAACATCCCTAGCCTCCTATTCGTCTACTAGGTATAAGCACAAGGTGTGTGACTCAACAACTTAAGTCTAGGAACACATTTTTATAAGCCAAAGCAGTTTTAAGGACAGATAAGTGGAGTTCAATTCCTGCTGGACAATCCAAACCAATCTTTCATACAAGGAACTTTTATTTGCTACAAACATCCTCAAACCTTTCTATTCTTTCGAGATGTCAGCCCAAAACTACAGACCGCCCCCATATTATCAATGCAGATGCTTTGATCACATCTAAACCAATCCTAACAATAAGGTTCAAGATATGTGCAGCACAACGCATAAGGAAGTGTATTAATCATTCAATACAAATCAACACTAATTTTCTTTTTATCTTACTAATCATACCGTCATTAAGTAGAGCAATTATCCACTAATAACGGAGGAATCTTTGAGTTTCACATTCCACCCCAATCAATCAAAATACTGAAAGTGAGAGTCCACCTGCAGTTTCCTCCAATCGAGTCGATTCAGGTGTTAGCAATACACGCCGCAAGTGCTAGATTATGAATGTGCCAAGTATTTATACAAAAAAAGATCACAATCAAACATACTAGATGCCTTAGTGTATGCTATTCTAAATAAGTTGTAATCGTTCAAAATAAAAATTATAGAGCTATAACCGATCATTAAAGTAATCTATTTATCTTTAATCCTATGCACCTTAGGTTTCAATACATCAACCATTTGGTCGATTCTCCAAAGAATGAATTTTCGTGAACTAGTATAGTGTCTAAGTGCAAAATACAGTAAAACACATATCAAATTCGTCAAATATGAAATCTAATTAAACCCACAACTACAGAAGAGATAAATAAAATTCAAGGAAAATAACAAAATTAAATTACTATCAAATGCAAAGCACAAATGCACTTCTAACTGACTTCACGAAAGGTAAAAATTAAAAGAAGAACAAGAGACTGTCCTAATTCACGATCTGATCTTTAAGAAAAATCAAAATACATTACCGTATAGAGAGCACAAGTTGTAGAGGAGTTAACACTCTGATGACAGAACGAAGAGTCAAGACGAACCTTCTGTATGTATAATGCAATGCCTGGGGAAGAAGGTGAAGCCGCGATGCGCGTGGCGAGAAGATTACAAAAGAGGAAAAAGTAATTGGCGAGGGGAAGATGAAGAGGAGCCCTAATTCCTTAATTCACCTTCACGGGTTCTCATGACTTGTGTGAAAATAGCCCATGATAGTGTTATGGGCTTTTAAAATGGAACCTTTGGGCTGAAGCTTTAAATGGAATCATAGTAGGCTGGTGGCTTTAAATGAGATTGCGTACTAGGTTATGGTTTATGATGATTAGATTAGGTCTTCTGTGTGTTATAGTTAAAACTTCAAAATTTCATGATTAGGGATTAAAATTCCAGGCAATAGATTAAGATTTATACTTGGATGTTATTAGGTTAGCGTTAGGTGGATATTTTAGATTAGGATTTTAAGTGTTAAAATTAAAATTCGCCAATAATAGAATTAGAATTTGTGGGTGTTATGTATATGCTGGGTGGTAGGATTTGTGGACTAAAATCCAAGCAAAGCCCAAAATATCGCCGATGTTAGCTCTCCGCCCTCAAGAGGAGATTAATAGGCTAAATGCCACCGCAGTGCATAAGCCCAAATGATTCAAAGAACGTCGCCAACTCGGGCTTTAAAGAGTTTAAAGAGTCAGCTACAAGTTTTAATTTTATACAAACGGAGGGCTTTTTCGTTACTGCTTAATTAATGTCTACTGGTGATTCTCATGAATGACAAGCTCAAACATTTTGAAGAGAGGCGTCCAAATTACTGTAAAGGATAATGAAGCATTGATGGATCGCATGGACCTGTGATGAGGCTTATCAAACAAACAGGTTTCAGGTGTTATAGGTTTAGAGTTTACTCTAAAAGCAAGAAGTAGGCTTTACAATGTTAGCATAAACATGCTAGGTTTACAAATTACAATTAGACTAGATTTATAATTTATAATGTTATTATAGGGTTTGGGTTTACATTATTATATATTTTTAGTATTCATTTCTAACTTTACTAATTAGGATTTTAAAAAAATTAGTCAATTAAATATTTGAATTAGTAATGTGAGATCATATCATATTATATAGTGTTATTACAAATTACAATTAATTCATATTATATAAAAAAAACCATACTTATATTGACAATTATAAATTTATAATGTATATAAATATATTAATGACATTAATTGTCAATTACATAATTGTATATGGACTATATTATATATGTGTGTGTTTGTATCGGGTAGAATCGGATCGGATATAATTGGATCGGATCGGATATCCGCACGTTCGGGTCGGATCGAATACGGGTTTCGGATCGGATACGCCTAAATCCATATCCAATCCATATCCATTCAAAAAAATCGGATTTTATCCATATACATATCCATTATCCAGTCAACGGATTTTTCTACTGTTTGATCGGATCGGATCGGGTCGGAAATCCACGGATACAGACACATTTTCCATCTCTAATGAAAATCAGTGAAGTCAATATTTTGTAAAATTCCTTCCTTCACTAACTTCTCTATTCTTTCCCTAGAGGATGTGCCTAGTCTTACGTACCCACAAGATTGAAGATTTTCATTAATCGAAACCACGTTTTGAACCAACGATTGAATCTGCAGGGTTATTAAAGCTTGTGCAAATTCATGATTCAAAGGAAATTTTATATAAACCATCACATAATCTGACCAAGCGTAACTTAATTTAACATCAAGCAATTGTCGAGCTGAATAAAACATAATATCCAGTAGCATCCCCAATTTGGGCGAAACTAAATTACTAGAGATAGAAGGTACACAAAAGTGTTTAAAGATCTGTCAGATGGCCGTCTCTATTAGTATGATAGGTATAACATTTATCCTCCAAACATAGAAGCAGTTTCCCATATAGAGAATTTTCACTTTCCTTTTGGTTTCTGGTTGTAAGGAATCCTGCATTAAATTAGTCATGAGTTGTGGCTCAGAGAATCAATCCACCAAGTATTTGAAGGACCTTCGGCAAGATTGGATTCATAACACAAAGAAGATTTATACCTCTCTTTTCGAACGAGCCTTGCGCTTGTCTGGTCTTCTTCACACATGCCCTTTCTTGCCATAAAAGCAGCAACTTCTTTGTGAATTTTCCATGTGACTCTGGCTACCTTCCCGGGTCCACTTTTTCTTAGGTGGAAGGATTTCTTTGCTTTTTTGAATTTTCCTTTCTTCTTCATGACTCCATGAGTTACAACAAGAGCAAGATTATGTCCTTGTCTTAATCTCACTTCCTCTTGTATACATTTACTGGTGAGCTCATTCAAATTCATGATCCACTGTTAGTGTGCTAGTGGATTTTGAATGGAAGCCAACTGTGATCGAGTGAGTTAAGGACAAATAATACCAAGAAGGACTCATCCATTGTACCTAGTGCCTTAAGCTGCCTTCGGTCGTGTTTAAATATGTTGTTGAATACCTTTACGGCCAAGTCGTATTTTCGCGGTGGTCAATTCTGACCATCAATGTGCCCCTCTGAGGGACTTATCGGCGCGTTTATTGACTCCTCGGCGAATTTGAAATTAAAGGCAAACTCGGTTTGAGGAGAAGGTCTTGATATTATTGGCAATAGTCATTTCTCATAAACGATGGCGATGCATTTGGATCTTACTTGAGCTTTTACAGTTGTTCAGCTTTGCTGCGAATCTCTTGTCATCATTACAGCGGAGGTTTATCCGTTATTAAAGCGAGGTTAAGATCAATCGCCCGGTGAGAATTGAACCGCTGTACCATTCGAAAGAGTTACGACCCATCCAAAACAGTCATTCGGATGCAAGAGAGTGTAGAGTGAGATTGCAAAATATATGATACTCCGCAGTAAGGCCTCAGTATAAAATAAATAACCAATATTTATTGATATGTTGCAGAAGTCCTCCTACCAGGTGAATTTTAACATATCTGATGTTCAGAGAACTTAAAACACCTTACTATTTTGTGTCATTTATATGTACCTTTGGGTATCCATATTACCTTTTCTAAGCGACACAAAATAAAACCATTAATTAATAATTAGCATAAATTGGCTCTCCTTTGGGCTAGTCTCATTCTCCCCAATTATAAAAATTATTAAGAATTTTATAAGTCTCCTTTATTCCTTTTATGCAATTCAATAAATCTGAGCTCACTTAATTTAGGTTACTTTGGCAACTATCTAAATTAGTTAACCTTACATTTATAAATTGTCATTTGAATAAAATTTCACAAGATGAAATTAATTCTTTTATTTGAGTTAAAAAATCAAGAAATAGTATCTTTAATAATCATCGATTGATGATCAATCATAATAAAATCAAAGAAATCGGCATTCATCGGATATAATAATAATTTCACAAGGACGATCCACGGGATACATGGACATCTTAAAAGAAATTTCGTTTCACATTGAATAAGTGATATTGTGATCGGCCCCAGCAATGATAAACTGAAGCGGACCCGTGATAGGCGCTTGAAAGCGGCCCTTCAGGCGACGTAAACCAGCGCCCCTCGCAGGCATTGATCCAATCAGCGTTGCAAGGAAAATAAAAATCTTCCTTCTCTCTGCGTTGAGAGTTGATCTTTTGTAAGACCAGAAATTCCAATTTACGGGAAAAGAAGACAATCGTAATTTCGGTTCTGAGTGTAATTTGGTTAAAAATCCATAATTTATTATCTAGATCTCGGATGTGAAATGGATTTCAGGTTAGATAAGCCTCGAAAAATCTAGCTATGGCAAAATTTTGTTCGAATTCGAGGCGGTAGAGATTTACACATTTTTCGAGCATCGCGGTTCGGGTCTTTGTAAGCGATTTTTCGATCACGACGAAGGAGTCACATATAACATGTACTCATGTTCCATGAGTGGTATGAGTAGAGAAATGATGAAAATGGACGGCCGAGATAGAGTCGAATGTCAAAACTGGGAAAAGAAGGACGAAATGGTCATTTTTGAAATTGATTTAAGTTAGAAAAGGACAAAACACTAAATAGTGCTCTTCTTCTCAAATTCAAAAAGGCAAAAACGTGACTTGAAAAAGGAAGGGAGATGCAGTAGCTGCTGAAACGAAAATGGAGTTGAGTTTAGTGAGAGAGAGTCTTCCTTCTCTCTAAAAATACGGGCGATTCGACCGTCGGCAGTCTTCGGGACAAGAAGAAGAAGCGCTCTGCGGAGAGAACTACGATGTGGACCTGCCGGTTGTGAGTTTTTGACCAAACTCAGGAGGTAGGGGTTTCTCCTACTTGCGTTTTATTCAGTTTAAGTACTTTACAAATGTTTGAGTCGAAAGAGGCCGTTAGGGGCCGTTTGATCGGTCCCAAAACATGGGACCGGTGTGGAAAATTTTGGAATCCATTGATCGTCCATCACTTGCCCGTGATGGGTTTTCTAAGTTGGAAATATTGAAATAAATCATGCTTTGATTGAAATTGGTAGTGAATGGTAGGTAAATGCGAGTTCATAGGGGTGAGCAGATGGTGTAATTTTCGGGAATAGTAGCCAAGTTTCGCTATTCAAAACGATCAATTACTCAAAATATATTTTGTGAAAATATGTGTTGGTCAGTGATTTAAATTAATTGTTACTCATGTTTGATCGATGCTTGAGTGAGCTAATTTGATGTTTGAAATAATAATTACATGACATGATTAGTGTGAATTAAATTTTTGTAAATATATGCATGTTTATATATTTACTGTGAATGGCTTGTATTGGAGTTGACATACATGCATTCCATATGCACTAGAACACCTAGGACTATAGGGTGAGTGCATGAGATGAGTCTAGAAAGCGGTTCGGAGGGTTGTCAAATATTAATTATTGGAGGGTGGTCAAATTAATAAATATCAATGTCATTCAGACTGACCAATTGATATTCATCGGTAGTCCTTGAGCAAATAATATATCCAGTCGTCGGACGGCCCCAATTGATATATATACACATCGGAGGGTTGTCCACAAATAAACAAAATAATAGTTTCTATCTGAGGCTTGGCGAATGTGAAGGAGTCGGTGAGGTTTCGGGATCACGAGTTGGTCATGTAGTGACTCAAGTAGGATGTCGTTTACTTGAATAAGATGTTTTCTTGAACATTACCGCTAGCTTAGGTGGTGAGTAGCCCACTTAGGCGATTCCACTCTTGACATTAGCTCCTACTGTCGAGGGGATATTATTTCACAGTCTGAGGGAGCGTGCAAGGAGGCTGGCTCGTCTGAGGCAGAGTTAGAAGAAATCAGGGTTGTGGCTTTGATGTATACATGTATTAGAACTTTTTAAGTTTTAATGTATGTATTGTATAAAATAAAAACATATTAACTCTTGTAACTATTAGGTATATAGTTGGATTCATAGTTGGCATGTATATTGATATTGTTTATGGTAGAAGTGGCTAGTTTAAATCATAAAGCGTTATATTGAATTTGTTTAGGACGGGTTTATATTGATTAATATTTGGGTGCTCACAGGTACCAAAGGCTCTGCCCCGTTTTCATGGTGTCGGGTCACGAGACATTCACGAGTATTCTGCGGGTTGACGGGTAGTCACGGACCCCGAGTTTGCGGCTTGGTATGTCGGAGAGCAGGTATCACGACCACCTGGGGCTCGGCTTTGGGTATCCATCACCACTTGGGTGGTTTGATGTAGAGTATAGGTGTATGAAAATCTAGAGAATGAGGGCTTGGGCTTAGGCCATAGTCGTGTAAGAACATTACCACTAGGTGTGGTTCGATGTTGAGTGTAGGTATGAGATTACCTAGGAAATCAAGGGACAAAACTAGGACACTACATGCATGTGTTTCGTGTGTTTTGTGTGATTTGATGAAATGTTGTGTGAATGTTTGATGAATGGTACATATACCATGTCATGTTATGTGATGTTATTAGCAGGAAAAATAGCACTAGTGTAGTGAAAGTTTTGGAAAATTTCTGGTGTACCATTGGAACAAAAATGTGAAAAGAATAGATTTATAAATTATTTGGCCTATTATGTGATGGAAATAATTTTCTAAGTTGAAGAAAATCAGAAAGTAATTTTATAAATTGTTGAGTATGGAAAAATGAAAAAAAAATGTATAAATATTTTTTGAAAAATTTTCGGTAAATTTGGAACTAAAGGGAAATGAAAAAAAACAAAATTGAAATTTTTGTTGATCAAAATAATTTGAGATTTGTGGATAAATTGTCTGCATGGCTTCATAAATGCGAGGACTTGATACTCTAGCGGTTTTGTGTATGATTAATTGTCACCAATTTGTGTTTATGCTTGGAATCTTTGTGTGTATATTATTTGCCATGTTATTTGTATAAATGGCTGAGTAGAGGCGAGGGCGTAGAAGTGCGATCCACGGGCGGCTGGTCAGCACCATGAACCCATTGATCAGTGTAGATATTTGATCGGACGGGCCTTTCTTTGAGGCGGTAGGTATCGCGGCCGACGCTGTTGCTCGGGTGAGCATAGCGGAGTGGTCGGGAGGTCCGGTGGCCTCCAGTTTAGGCGCACCATCCTCCAGGCTTTCACGGGGGAGGGAGCTCGATGGTGTGAGACCATTGGTTTATGTAGATAGAGAACATATTGGGCTATGGGGTCGCCTCCGTCTTTGACCGGATCAGGTGCTTCGTTCCGGTAGAAAGTGAGGCACGAAATATGGTGGAAATGGGCAGGGCCTCTAAAGACCTTAGAGGAAGCCGTTGTGCGTGGTTCTCCACCTGGAAGCGAGGCGAGAATGAGGATGATATGTCGAGTTGTGAGTTGCGGATCGGGGACTCTACTGATTGGACACGAGGATCGTATTGGACATGTCAAGGATTCGATGTCATCTAGGATGGGACAGTTTGATAACACGGGATCGTTATCGATTGTGGCGTAGGAGATTCTGCACTTTACAGCGGGGCGATACTCGTGTGGTGTTTCGAGAGAGCAAGCATGACATTTGCCACAGAGATAATATCTGAGTCAGTGTCGGGACGGTTAATGGGTTGCTATGAGCCGCACCTGAAGGGCCAGTGAGACCGGACTTAGATCTACCTCGAGTAGTATGCGAGTATGTGGATGTTTCCCGGATCGGCCACGGACTACCTCCGCACGGAGGGTATTAGACTTGATGTCGAGTTACACCACGGTACTTCGCCCGTCTCTATGACTCAGCATAGGATGTACGGTTGAGTTGTAGGAACTTCGAGGTCAGTACAGGGCTCTTGGACAAGGGGTTCATAGGCCAGAGCACTTCACCATGGGGCGCTCCGGTTTACGTTTGCAAAGAAGGACAAGACCCTTCGTGCATTGACTGAATCGATACCATTACCAGAAAGTTGGCGATTTGTTTGTCCAGGTTGAAGGCGGTCTACTCCCGAGGTGGAACCTTATGCTTGGTTACCATCGGTGAGGTTAGGGATACAGCATCCACTAAGACAGCGTTTAGGACGCGTTATGGGCACTTTGAGTTTACAGTGATGCCCTTGGGATTGACGAATCTTCGCGCATTATGGATCTCATGCATAGGATATTCCAGCCCTATTTAGATCGGTTGTCGTGGTGCCATTGGATGACATCTTGATGCACTCCCGGTCAGTGGGAGCATGAGGTATCGCGAGGATCGTTTTACGGTTGACGAGACTATCGGTTGTACGCGAGTTCGGTAGAAGTCGCGGTTAAACTACTTGGGTGAGATTTTGGGACACGTGGTGTGTCGATATCGAGAGTGTCCGGTCGACTGAGAAGGTCGAGACGGTGATGAGTTGGGAGGCGTCAGTCTTCGAATGTCGTAGTTTCTTGGGATTGGCTGGGTATTACAGGAAATTCATTAGGATTTCTCGGGGATAGCGCACCTATGACTAAGGTTTGACCGGAAGGAGGTCAGGTTTGATTGGGATGACCGATGCGAGGAGGCATTCCAGGAGTTGAAGAGGAGACTTACTTCAGCTCCCATCTTGATAGTTCCAGACAGGGGATAGGGGTACACAGTGTATTGTGAGGCCTCGAGGGCTGGATTGGGATCTGTTTTAATGCAGTCCGGGAGGGTAGTAGCTTATGGTTCTCGTTAGTTGAAGAATCACGGCTTGAAATTACCCCACACACGAGCATGGGTTAGGCGGTAGATGTGTTGCATGAAGATTTAGGCGCGCTACTTATCTGTGAGGAGTTGAGGGTGTACTCGAGACCATAAAGTCTGATATATTTTCCGCGAGCGGGACCTGATATGAGAGCAGCGAGATGGATGGGTTCTAGAGGATGACTTCACTTTACATTACCGCTCTAGTAAAGCGAATGTGGTGGTTGATGCACTTAGTCGGAAGTCACGAAGAGCATTGGCTAGTATAGCTTCTCGGGAATGGCGGATGCTCGAGGCGTGGAGACTGATTTGGGCTCACGATACGTGACGAGACTTCCGAGTACCTTGGGGTTTAGGTGGCTGCAGTCTGTTGAGAAAGCGAGTGGTTGGTCCGGTGGCGGGGCCCAGAAGTGGTGTCCATCGGGGCCAGAGTCTGATCGAATACCCAGTTGACGAGGCCCTGGACGGATTCACGCAGATGGTAGTCTTCGATATAGGGGACGGGTGGTGGTTCCCCAGTTGATCGATTTGAGAGAGGAGATTCTCAGGGAGTTTCACTCCTCTCGATTTGCCGTGCACCCAGGTGGCACGAAGATGTACGAGATCTTCGGTCGCTGAATGCTTGATGGTGGGATTAAGAGACACGTGGGGACTTTGTTCGGCAATGTCTCACATGTCGACGGGTTAAGAGTGACCAGGGGAGTCGAGTACACTTCAGCCATTGGGGTGGCTGAGTGGAGTGGGAGTACGTCCACGATGGACTTTGACCGCGCCGCAGTTATGACGAAGCATGGCGGTATGGGTGATAAGTGGGCCAGGCTCCACGGGTCGGCCCATTTTCTAAGCCGTGCGGATGACCTTCACCTTGGAGAGATTCTACCAGGTTATACACATTCGAATGGTCATTTACATGGTGCAAATCCATGAGTGTCGGATAGGGACCCGAGTTCTGACACACTTTTGGAAGAGTTTCCAAGGCTGTAGACCGCATGGGCGGCGATGAGTGCGGATCTTTCCACCCTCAGACGGATGGTCGATCCCGAGAGGACTATACAGGTATTGGAGGACATGCTACGAGCATGCGTCCTGGATCATAAGGGCTGTTGGGAGGAGCATTTGCCCTTAGTGGAATTCGCTACAACACGGTTACAAAGCGAGTAAGCAGAGATGGCCTGGTATGAGGCATTGTATGGGAGGCCCAGTAGATCACTTAGTTATGTTGGGCCAGGGTGGGAGAACTCGTCAGCCAGTTCCCGATTTGATTAGGGACACCTCAGAAGGTGAGCGATCGACGCAGCGTCTTCTCGCGGCAGGCCGGCGAGAAGAACATGCGAGTAATGCGACGTCGATCCTTAGAGTTCGGGTTGGGGATCACGTCTTTTTTGAAGGTGATGCCTAAGGGGAGTGGTCGGGTTCGACGGCGTGGGAAGGTATCGCGTAGGGTTCATTGGACCTTTGAGTACTCGAGAGGGTAGGCAGTTTGCGTCTTGGTTAGCGTTACAGCCCAGCATGTCAGGTGTCCACGAGGTGTTTCACGTCTCCATGCTCCCGAAATATACTCGAGATCCCGACTCATGCCAGTGGGTTGGGAGCGGAATTAGGGTTGGCCACGGATGGGACCTTGGAGGAGGGACCAGTGTGCATTGTTGATTGTGGCCCGTTTCTAGGGTGTGACTGTCGGCCGCGGATTACAAAGTGGATGTCGGGTTGCAGACGCCACTTTAAGAAAATCGGGCAAGTCTCCTTTGTGCAGGCTCTACGAAATATAGTACGCATATCTTTTGTCCCAAAGAGTCAATATAATCCCGACATAATTAAAACGGCCTCTTGGGCCATATCTGATACTCATCACAATATATCCAAACTATATCCAATAGTTTCAAGAGTTAATAAACTACTCTTATTGTGAAACCCCATAAAATCCAAGATTTTGGATAAAGGGTAAAATAGAAATTTCGGTTGAAAATCAGAATTTTCTGAATGCGGATGACTCGCGGACTGCTCAGTTAAGTAGTCTCGTGAAATTTAGCTACCACGTCAATTTCGTTAGGTGAGGTGGTCGAGATTTCCACGTTTTCAAGCGTGGGTGTCGGATGACACTGTGGCAGTGGAAGGAGATGCCACATGGCACCTCTCAAAGGGTGACACTGGCATTGAAAGAGTGGGTACCCTTGATAGTAAAAGTATTAGTGGAAATGGATTCCATGGCTCACATTGAGCCATGTAAGTGACATGTCATAAAGTGAAATTATGAAATAAAAGAAAATGCATGAAAAAGGAGAGCGCTGTAGTTTGAGGAAATGGAGAGCAATTTCCTCCCATTGGCGGGAATGATGGATTCTCGAAGGGAATAGGACCAAGGAAGAAAATGAAGAAATGAAAAAATGAGATGAGAAAAGAAAAAGGAAAAGAAAGCAAAAAGGAAGAAAAGAAAGGAAGGAAAGAAAAGAAAGGAAAGTAGTAGAGAAAGGAAAGAAAAGGAGAAGGAGGAAGGGAAAGGAGGATTTCCGGGTTTTGGAAGGCGTCGGCGTTCGAAAGTTCGAGTCTAAAGTTGGTGCGATTAGGATCTACGTGTGGACACAGAGATTTGGAATTCGACAAACTCCAAGAGGTAGGGTATTTTCCTACTCGGTTTCACCTTTAAGGCTTTATAATGGTAGGGGTTGTTTGTGGGAGGCCGTGAGGAGGCCATGGAAATTAGTTAGAACCTTGGGACTAATGGGTATGAGATTTCATGATCGGTTTCTGATCTTGCATTGTGGGAGTTATGGTTTGAACCTTAAGCCCAGAGTTTCTAGGTGTGTGGTTTGTTGTTGTGATAACAATGCTTGAAACCGGATTGGTTCATGTTTGCGAAGGGGCCGTGAGGTACCTTGTTGAATGGTCCTAATTTTGAGACCTTGTTGTGTGTTATAGCTTGCTTGAATAACATGCTAAGTATGGAAATGTGATATTGATGCATGCTTTTTGATGTATTAATATGTTTTGCATGGAGGTATATTATATGTATAAATTATAATTTTCCATGGTTTGTAAATGTTTCATGTAGTGCTCATTCATGCATGTAACATGAGGAAAAATGCATTGGCATCATGCATTTCATATGCACGGTCATCGCGTGGATGGGTTGTGGTACATGGTAGAGTTTATTCATCGGTGTTGGTGAATGGGTGGTGAACTCCGGGAAAAATGGGACAAAGTCCAAGGTAGAGATTCTGGTGTGTAAATGATCAAATGATAAGTACATGTTTTGGGCGGAGCAAGTTGGAGTAGATCCCAGGGGTGAAAGTCCCACATATTATTCATGGTTAGACATGAATCCCGGCGATGTAAGTTCGTGAAAATGTTGAAAAGGCGTGCGGCGTCCTACGGTGTAAACCCGGAAATCCGTGGCCCACAAAATAAAGGAAAAGAATCAAAATCAGGTTTTGATAAATAAAATTGGAGGGTGTCCAATGGTTTAGTCATGGTATGTGACAGGTTTTAGTCACGCTTGGCATTCCAAGTGTGAAGGAGTCGGGTGGGACTCAGGTGGTGAGCATGAGGGGTCGCATCTCATGCATGATATAGACATTTCATATAATAGTGAATAATTGTATGGAATGTGATTGATTGTTTATATATGCCATTGCATATGCATTTTTAGGTGGGGGTAACCTTGTAGGAAGACTTTCCTCTTGGGCTGCTCACCAGTCGTGGGACCCACACTTCCGGGTATAGGAATTTATCCGGAGGCGTGCCTTGATGGGGTATCTTTTGAGAGAGAAAGCCTTGACATGTGGCTTTGAGTAAATATTTGTAAATATGTATAAATCTTTTTGTAGAACAAGCATGGAAACTATATGATAATATAGTTGATTATTTTGTTTATGAGTAATGATCATGGGCCATTGTGGCTATTTACTCATGTGTGTGTCGTGTAACACGAGGCATATAATTTCAGCGAGGTTGGCGGTGAGTCACGAGACACCGAGTTTTGGGCGTCACACTTATACAACATATATTAAATGAAAAGCATTCTAATACATGTATCTGATGTGACACAAGCCACATCGACTTTCTTCTAAAACGACCTCTAGGGCTGAGCCGTCTCCTCATACGCTCCATGTACTGTAAAAGGGGGTCCCACAGGCAGGTGAGCTAAAGCTCATTAGGAGAATCGCCACTAAGTGGGCTACTCACCACCTAAGTGTTGTGCAATGTTCCAGATTTAAACACACATTCCAAGCTGAATGCATGATCTACTTGAATGTCTACATGACTGACTCAGTCAGGAGTCCTCACCCAGGCTCTCTCACACTCGCTAAGCCTTGTATGAGAATTTATTGTTTATTAGTGAATGACCCTCCAGATGTATATATATCCAATTGGTAAAAACTCAGAGCGATTGATATATTAATTGTTTGTGGACTACCTCGAGATGAATATCAATTGTGACGCTCAGACGATTGATATTTTAATTTGGACTACCCTCCAGATAATTAATATTTTTAGACAACCCTCAGAACCGTTTTCTCTAGACTCATCTCTCATGCACTCACTCTATAATCCTAGGGTGTTCAGGTGCATATGGAATGCATATTGTGCGATTGTCTGATCAAAATCACATGAAAATATATAAACACGAATATATTCACATAAAGATTAAATCACACAAACATGTTATGTAATTATCATTTCAAACATCAAAATTAGCTCAAGCAGTGAATAATCAAACACAAGCAATTAGTTGAATTACTTAACCAAACACATATTTTCACGAAAATACATTTTTCGTGTCATATTCTGAGCAGTAAAACCTAGGGTTTATGGTTCCAACGCTCGGCATAATTTATCGGTTCACTTTGTGAACCGTGTTCAATTCTGAGCCTCATACACATCAAAACATACATTTCCACATAAATGCACAAACTAGGAACCCAAATCAGCAGGTGGTGATCCACGGACTATCCACCGGGTTTCTAAATTTTCCCGCCTCATTTCGAAGCTTTGGGCAGATCAACTGACCCCTCACGGCCTCATTCAACTCAAACATTTGCAAAGTATTTAAAGAATAAAGCATGAGTAAGGAAAACCCCCTACCTCTTGGGTTTGTCAAAAACTCACAAATCAGTACCACGAAGCCTCTCACGCCATTAAATGGAGTTCTTCTTCTTGTCCCGAAAACCGCTGACGGTCGGATCGCCCACGATTCTAGAGAGAAGTCAGAGACTCTCTCTCTAAAACCACCATTTTCGTTTCTCCCCCAGCTACTGCATCCTCCCCCTTTCATTTCACGTTTTCTCCCCTTTTGAATTTGAGAAGATGAGTCCTATTCCTTATTTTGTCTTTTTATGACTTAAACAATTCCATTAATACCTATTATGTCCCTTCATTTCCCAGATTTGATATTCGGCACTATCTCGGCCTTCCATTTTCATCATCTATCTACTCATACCACTTATGTTACATGAGTACTTGTTATATGTGACTTTCGTTGCATCGAAAATCGTTTTACGGCACCCAAAACGGGATGCCTCGAAAAACGTGTCAACTCCGACTGTCTCGGAATTTTACGAAATTTTACGTGCAAGCTAGATTTCGCGAGACGATTCCAACGATTGTAATCGTTTGTCATCACAGTCTAGAGAAATTAATTACAGTTTTTAATCGAAATAACAATTTGTAGTAAAATTACGATTTTGCCCTTTTTCGAAATTGGAATTTCGGGTCTTACATTCTCCCCTCCTTAAAAGAATTTCGTCCGAGTCGGGACAATTAATCACGCATGCATACCGCAGCGCACTCTATCATGCATGTAAACATTCATTTAAATGCTAACTGACTAAACCACATTGCCTTCATCCCAACCAAGAAGGGATAGGTGGCCCATCGTGTCCGCGCTCCCGTTGACTCCACTCCCACGGTCTTGTATAGCACTCTTACTAGCCTCCACGGTCTTCGTCGCAAAACCCCGATCGCGGCTATCCAAAATGCCTGCTTGGTCCTCCTCGAAGGTCCATCGGTGTCGACCTCGATCTATCCCCCGATCCACCATGTTTGGATGCGGGTATACTCGGACATGGGCGTGAAATACCTCGTGGACACGACATCTTTGGGCGATAGCAGCTGCCGATGCCTTGAGTGCCACCCTCGATGTCGAAAGGTCGATAAATCTCGGAGATAGCTTCCGTGCTAGAGACGACCGCTCCCTCTTAGGCATCACCTTGAAAGGCGTGATCCCTGACCTCGGAGCTCTAAGGGTCGACGTCGTACATCCGCATAACTCTTCTGGCTCGGCATGAAGGCGACGTCTATCAAGCTCACGCTCTCTAAGGTGTCTCTGTCAGCTCGGGACCGGTGATGGGCTCTCCCACCTCGGTCCGGCCCGAACGGTGATCTGTGGCCTTCCATCTGATGCTTCAAATGGTGTCATCATACTCGCACAGTAGCTATTTGTTGTAGGCGGGAATTCCACCAGGGCCGTCTCCTGCCCTTATGACCCGAGGACACATGCTCACGACGTGTCCTGCAACCCATGATTCGTGCCACGGTGAATTTGAGCTAAAATCAACAAAATTTATATACACTAAGTTCCTACTACTGCTAGTAGTCAAACTCTTTGCCGGTATAGTGGTCTAGGGTCGAACACGGATGGTTTCATCCCAAAAATGGTTTTGCATTAGAGGCGTGAAATTGAGGCTTTCTATTTGGACTCTTTGGAGTGTGTTCAAAACAGTGGGAATAGTTTGGCGAAATTATAAAGCGAAAGTTAAAGGTGAAAAGTTAACTTTGAAGATTTAGGTTACTAACTTGGCAGGATGGGGGCAAACAAGTGTCCTCGGGTTTTTATCCTCGCGTTATGACATACGACATATAGTCCATGGCATAGCGGATCTATTTAACTAGCAAGCCTCACCCGTGAAACATCTCTATTTGAGTGTCCCAATTTAGCATGCGGTTGTGGCCCACTTTTAATTTAAAACCCAACATTAAATTATCATTCAGAGGCTGTTAAAGACCATCTAAGAACAACAATGCATCTCTCACAGAACGCGCATCTAAGCATGGAAATTATTGGCGAAAATAATAGCAGTGTTGCCTTCCTTTAATTTGAAGAACTACTAACATGTAAATATTATCTGGAGGCCTCTTCAAAGACCATCTAAGAACAAGTCTAAAGCATGGAAGTATTAGCCCCGAATCAATAACATCCCATGTTATCTGACTATGTTTTGAGAATAAGGGCCATAAATACACTACCAGTAGCTTTTAATACAAAGAGGACAACATCCATATCTTGCCCCGCGAAGCTAGCTTCCTTATGAGGAAACCTTGAAACATCTCTGAGTTGTCATCCTCAGAGGTGTGTTTGGCAATAGGAAAGTGAAAGAAAGAAAGAGAGAAAGAAAGAGAGAAGAGAGAAAATAAACAATTTATTTACAAAGCGGTAAAATGAAAACTTACAAACAAATCATATACTTTGAAACTTGTAAATCTCTTCCCTATATTTATTGCAAAGCATGAGGGTATTTATAGGCCTCCTGAGGAATGAAAATACCAAAACCCTAGCAAAAGCTAAGTTATAGGATAAGAAATTAATTCACCAAAATGAAGAAGGCGGTTGCATTAATTACAAAGCATGACGAGGCATGCATTTTTCGCGAGGATGAATTTCGCTAAATTAAGCGAATTGGGCAAGATATGCGAATTGGAAATTCATTGGGGTGCATTTTAAGCTAGCTAATGTTTAGCTAAGCAGCGAAAATAATGTGAAGCAGCGATAATTTATTGTGAGCGATTGTTTAGCGAAGTAGGTTTGGTTTAGCGAAATTCATCATTTTTTATTTGAAGCTGCTTGAAACGAGGTTGCGAAAATTAAAGCAGCTGCGGCCCGATTGCGAATGTTTGCGAAATTCGCTAGGGTTGCGAATTGTTGCGGCAGGTTCGCGAAAATCTGTTTCTTTGTTCTTCTATATGCCTCTCATCTGTCTTCCGTGCATCTCGTTTCTTCCATTTTCCTTTGTTTTCCATCGATTTTGGGCTTGTTGATGGAAATTTGAGACTAAATTCCAGACCTCGCGATTGAGTCATTTGCATTGAGGTTGAAGTTCAAATGTGTACAAAAATTCACAAAACAACCAAAAACACCCTCAAATTGACATAAGTGTTACTAAGATGGCTTGAGAAGTGACCTTTGGTGGGATATATGACATGATTAATGATCAAAAGTACTCAAAACCTATCTAATATAGGGTTGAAATTGTACTTTTGGACACTAATCACACTAGCAAAACGTTGCTGAACCCTTAGCGATGCAAAATAAAAATTGAGATGCATATGGTGATTTTCAAAAAGGTTTGTGATTCAAAAAGGTTGATATTTCAAAAAGGTTGATATGCATATATACATTACTTTAAACTGAAACATTGAAATTAAAATATGAAAACCTATGAAAGACTCAAATCATAAGAGAACAATTTTAGAACAACACTAGTTCCATGATTTTCAACTTGAGTTTCCATTTAAGTCTAATGGTTCTTTTTGTATCAGTTGAGTCAATAAAATGCAAAATTTGTTTCCTCCCGACTGGCATTGACATGGCCTTAAGCGTTGAACAAATTAGATAGGGTTGATTACACTTCTCTTGTTTTCTCAATCGCATATTGTAGAATGCAATGTTAAAATTCGAGTTCACAAAGTCAGGTAGCGGGGTCCATGCGATGGCTCCTGACGATTGGGTTTTAGAGATGAAGCGCGAAAGGATCAAAGACCACTTAACTCTAAAGGCTTCACCGGTTCCCCAGCGACTTGAAAATCAAGCACCTACAATTAGCTAAATTCCTATCCACCCATGTAGCATTTAAAATCGATGACTCCCGACCAATTAAGGCTTAGGGCATCGGGTTTCAAAACTTCGCCATACACCCCTCGGATCGTGCTCGGGTTTCAAAAGCTAGTTCTGACTATTCTTCTTTTTCTTCTTTTCTTTTCTTTTTCTTTCCTTTTTGGAAGACAACATTTGGTCTTCAATTGTTGACTAACTCAAACTTATCTAGGTTGTCAACATGTCTAAGTAGGTTTGAGTGGAGGGGCGCCCTAAATTACAACCTATTGAGCTTGATCTAGAGTGCAGTGTGTGAATTAGCATAAAGGGGGAAATTTCCAAGTTGAGCATGCTGGAATAATGACTGAACACAAATTGTGCCAAGCATAGCATTTGCTCTAGCATATAGGTGTGACATGATGAGGTCGATCTTCTAGTTTCATGATTCAATTGTTCAATTTGAAGCAATTCAATTGTTCGATTTGACAATTCAATTGTTGATTTGAAGAAAACACATAAGTACATAGGAGCCATTAAACATGATATGAACTGCAGGATAAAGATGGGTATAGTTACACATGCAGACAGTATGATGGCAAAAGTTGGTCATCCTTATACGCTAATACCCTTTGATGGCGTTCCGCAAGTAATCAATCATTATGCTCTGCTTAGATGTGCAAAGCAGTGCGGTTTAAATAACTAACAAAATGAAAGCAGTGACTACTTAGATGACGGTAGCCACACGAGGAAATTTACAAATAGAATTCAGGGGGGGTCCATTAGGAGAATTTTCTCCTTGATGACCTGCTGTACCACATATGGTTTACTCTGCCCGATTGACTTTGAATGATACGTCATCACTTGGATCACGTAAGTCGGCCCCAGACCATTTGGTATGATTCTTTGAGCAAATAGATGGCCACGTCCATCTGGACTTGAGCTTGCCTGGAAACAGATGGAGTTTGGAGTCATACGAGGACTTGATCCTTCATGAAACTGTACATTATCATTTGGTCATGCCATTTCTTTGATCTTTCTTTTGCAATCTTGGTGTTCAAGTAGGCATTATTCCTTATTTCTTCCAATTCATTAAGATCAAGAAATCTCTTCTCTCCGGCTCCACTGAGGTCCATGTTGAGCTTCTTGATTGCCCACCATGCTTTATACTCAATCTCCACTGGAAGGTGACATGCCTTTCCATAGACCCGACTATAGGGACATACCGGGATTGTCTTGAAAGGCGTTACATGGGCCCATAATGAATCGAAGTTTGATGGACCAATCTTTCTGTTGGTATTAACCACTTTCATCAGATGGTTTGATTTCCACGTTGTGAGTTCTACGGCCACTTGTTTGAGGATGGTAAGGGGTAGCTACTACTTTGTGTTTCACACCCATGTTAGCCATGAGGTTTCAAACGGGTTTAATGCGAAGTGTGAACCTCCATCGCTAGTATGGCTTTGAACCCAATCTGGAAAATATATTGCCTTTCAAGAATTTGAGTACCACCCTATGGTCATTGGTCTTGTAGGGAATTGCTTCAACCCATTTGGAGACATAGTCCACTCCCACCAAAATGTATGTATGCCCATAAGACGTGGGGAAAGGTCCCATGAAATCTATACCCCACACATCGAATAGTTCGATTACTATAATTGGGTTTAATGGCATCATATGACGACGAGACAATTTTCCTAGTCGTTGGCATCTGTCACATACACGACACATTTGGTATGCTTCCTTGAATAACGAGAAGGCGATAGAAACATTGTAACACCTTCATTGCGTCTTTTGGGAAGCAAATGACCACCACAAAGAAACACTCTCATGGCAATGGTTTAAAATTCCTTCTTTGTTCCTCCTCGAATTTTACATTTCCTAATGATTTGATGCGCACGGTATTTGAATAAGAAGGCTCTTCCAATAATAGGAATGATTTTAGTAAAAAAATATTTCCTATCCTGTCCTTTCCCTTTCGGTGGGATTTCTCTGTAGTGAAATTGGCAATGTGAGCATACGGAGCTTTCTCAAGCTGCGACAAAGTTCTTGGAGACTATCATTAATAAGGCTGTGAGTATCATGGGCTATAGTTAACCTTGACGAGATGATCTGCCACCACATTTACACTTTTGTCTCTAATTGCAAGTTGAACTCACGAAGTAACGAACCCAACGGATGAGTCTTGCTGCGTTTGTTTACAGTTAGAGATAACAGGCGAATGATGTAAAAAATGACTATCTTAGCCCCAGACCAAATATGTTCGAGATTTATCTAAGGCATATACCCGCGCCGTGACTCTTTCTCGGTATTGGTATAATTCCTGCGTGCTTCATTCGGGGTTTGCTTATAATACACCACATGAGGTTTCCATCTTCTCTTTGGCCAAGTACCGCTCCTTCACTCGCGTCACACATCACCTCAAACGGTAGCGCAGTGGGTGCTTTCCCTAGGCCATTAGGGCGGTAGTCAAGTAATTCAGGTTCTTTAAAACTCTTTTGTTTGAATTTTCTCCCAAACGAATTGGCATCCTTCTCCAGAAACGTACGGGGTTTGGCAATTTTGGAAAATCTTTAATGAAAAACTAGTCAGGTAGAGGCTTTTGCATGGTAGGGATTGTCTAATTGTTCTCACATTTATTAGGGCGGCAATTTTGGAAATAATGTGGAGCCTTTGCTTTATCAAGCACAATTCCCACATTGAAATAATGTACTAAAACAATTCCTTGGTTTCTACCACATAAATAGCATTTCCTCATTAAGCTTTGAAATTCTTCTGTACTACACAAGATGGCTTCCAAATTGGTTAAGCATTCTTCAAATTACCCCCATATCTTTGTGATATCATCCCATGTATACCTCCATTATCACGTCTACCATGTCCTTGAACATCGCTTGAGCATACATCATTGAAAAGTGGCGAGGGCGTTACAAAGCCCAAAGGCATCCCCTCACTATAAACATCGTGCGAATGGACAAGTAAAAGTAGTCTTTTTCACGATCTTAAGGTGGTACCTATCTGGAAGTACCACGAATACCCATCAAAAAAGCAATAGAAGGGTGTCGAAACTCTTTCAAGAGTTGATGGATGAGCGGCAATGGAAAGTGGTCTTTTCGGTGTCCTTATCATTGAGCCTTCGATAATCTATACCTCTCAGCTTTAGTTTGTATGATCGAATTAGACAATTCTTTCACCCTTCGTTTTACAAGTTGTTTTACGATGATTTCTTAGGCACCACACGAGTTGGGCTAACCGGTATCTTCTCGAAATGGGATAAATGATACCAGCTTGGAGAGCGATTTCAGAGACCTCTATCACGAACTACTTCACAGCCAGATGGGGATTCAACCTCCGTTGGGTACGCCTACTTGGCTTTAGACTCCTCTTCTAAATAGATATGATGGGAGTGCAAATGGACGGGTTTTATGCCTTCGGATCGAAATTTTCCATCCACCGATGCTTGCTTATTCTTTTTGAGGTGCGGAGATTATGCTCTTGTCTGGAGTGGTTGCAGTGAAAATCACAAGCCCAGGCCTTTGCTCATTTACTTCCAAAAAACATACTTTCATCCCGACGAGGAGGGGTTTGGGGTTCTGTTTGTTGGGTTCCCTTGGAGTTCATTATCGGTTAATAGAGCAAATTTTCTATTCTTCTTCTCAATTACCCACGTACTAAGCTCATTTCTTAAGAAATTTCATGTTGCTCTACAAGGCAATCGGATAACTGCGAAGTTAAAATATCTTGCCCTTGCGTAGGATTGCTTTGTTCTTCGAGAATGGTATCTAAAATGCGAGACTTCTTCAAAAGTCGTCATCATAGAGTGCATATGCCTTTTACCCATATGAAATATATTGAGTTCCAAGGTCATGACTTCCAAATGAGTTGCATGACTCCATTAGGCAATTGATGATTGCATTTTGAAGTAGCCAAAAATGGTCTCCTAATATGATGGGCACCTAGTTAGGTCCTTTTACCTTCAGTTTACGTATCAAGTACAACAAAATCTGGGATAGTAAAAAAAAATCATCCCTTGTATAAGAACATCCTCAATGGTTCCTTTTGGTATTTTTAATAGACACATCGGCGAAAGTGTGATGGAAGTGGGTTTCAGTTCACTAAACCCAAGATTGTTTGTACATAGAAGAATACTTAAGCAACAAATTCACACTAACTCCCAAATTACCTTGATTACTTTCTCGGCCCGATGCCTCGATATTCCACTGAGATGTGGACATCACGGATCGCATACTTCCACGCTGAGTCTTGCTCTCTATAATGGCACTAACTTGTGATTAAAAGGCCTTTTTATTTGTGACCCTTTTTACGTCATAAATCAACTAAAAATTTTGCGTAAGTAGGAACACATTTAATCATTATCAAGGAGAATGTGACTTTCACTTGCCGCAATACTTCCAACATTTACATTTGATGAAACAGGATTTGTTTCTAACTCTTCGAAGAACCTGCGGAAACGGAGGGGGTATTCTAATATTTATCTCTTCCCCCTCCACTAACTGTTCTTCCTGAAGTGGGTCAGCCACTAATGGAGCTGACTTGGCGGCTTTGATCTTTTATTGGCTTTAATTCCTTGCCACTTAAATGCAAAGTCACAAGCGCCTTAACTTCATCGATTTTTACCTTTAAGTCCCTCGGTCGATCTGTTTCATTCACCACTTTACGATATTGTTCTCCTGGAAAGAAGCCTTCCACTTTTTAGAACTCTGTATTTCTTTGATTGAATAATTTGAAATCTCTATATGTATTGTCCAATTTCCTGTTGAGTGAACTTTCTATTGCTTCAATTTCGACTAGTGTGGACATTCAGCGCATATACGTTTCTTCTACAAATATGTCCACCACCTTGCTTAAATTCGAGATTGCTGTTGACGGGGAAAATGGTGGATGCATGCATTTGTTGTATTAGTGAATCGAATCTTCCTTTGTGCTCTTAAAGGGGCGTATACAAGGAGTTTGGATTTCCATGACAAATTTGGACAATCTCTCAATTAGAGTTATTATTGTCACATATGAAGCATCTATGGGTGGTTTTATTTTGACTTATATGGGCATGATCATGCGGTGCTCCTCGGGGTAAGTATTTGCTTGAAAATTGAAGCAAGAAAATTGGGATGAAGACCGCTCCATTCCATGCATTTACATTTCATACTGGTTTTCATTCAAATCATGTGTTGAGTTAAGCGATCAATTTTTATTTATCCCTATGTCTTGAAAAATTATACTTGTCTCACCATGGTGATTCAATGGCCCCAATCTCAACTTCCTAGGACTAGGTTCATCCCGAACTTTGGAGGTTTCAGCTACATAGTTCCAAAAAAATCCAAGCTGTGGGATGTTTACTCAAAAGTTACCCCCATAGTTTGAACAATTGTTTCATGGCGGGAGACATGCACCATAGAGTGGTTCACCAACATCCATGTGTCAAACCCATGGTGTGGACATATTACGCGATGGTTTCCATAAAATCTCTCAACCACTGGTAAATCCTCACATCACATTTGCAAAGGTATAAAAATTTTGCCTTTTCAAATTATTAGTCTTATAGTGTTGAAAAACTCTTGGGAATTCGACTTACTTGACTCGACCCAATTTCTTATGGTTCTAGGCCTCAATGAGTTGAGCCATATCTTGTGCTTTATCCTTTAGAGTCAATGGAAATGCCTTTGCTTCAGCAAATCCATGTCCATCATACCTTCATGGTAGTGCAAACCTCCTCAAAAATCCCTTATATGAGTGTATGGATTTTCATTTTCCATACCATGATATGTGGGGAGTAGAGGTGCAGTAAGGCCTCAACGCTACATCTTCAGCGGGAGGAATGATACGGGGATGGGGCACTGCTCTAGGAGATTGGATGTGATGATCCCTCATGGTTTCTATATGCATTTTGGATTATAAGGGTTCTGGTTGACTTTGTTTGTTCTCGGGTATGGGATCCATGAGCATCAGTTGTCTGGCTGTGGCTTTACTACTTCGAGTCGATTTATTATTGCTGTATCTATACAATCTACGTGTGTCTCTATCCCAGCATTGCATACCTGATTTATTTACCTGATAAAGAGACAACAAGAGCAACAAACAACACGCAAAAAGATAAAATTAACTAACAGCAATAAAGTGGGTGAATGAAAAGCGAAATGACAGTGGATTCTGCGCAAAGTGAAACAAGCGGCGGTTCACCTGGCCCCGAGTTAAAGAGTAAAGGTTACCTTCACTTGTGATGTGGATCACAAGTACTCTTCCGCTCTTACCATAAGTAGTTTGGCACCATCCTGCGGCGCTCGTTGATCGATGCACGATGGTAGGAGCTAAAATCAACAAAATTTATATACACCTAAGTTCCCTGCTCTTTCATTTGAGTCAGAAGCTCTTGCGATATGGTGGTCTAAGTCGGGTACCACGGGGATGGGTTTCATCCTAGAAATGGTTTGCATTAGGGCATGAGGTGAGCTTTCTATTTGGACTCTTTGGAATTGTGTTTCAAAAACAGTGGGAATAGTTTGAAAGCGAGAATTATAAAAGCCCGAAAGTTAAAGGTGAAAAGTTAACTTTGAAGATTTAGGTTACTAACTTGGCAGGATTAGGGCAAACAAGTGTCCTCGGGTTTATCCTCGCGTTATGACATGCAACATATAGTCACATGGCACTGTAGGATCTATATTTAACTAGCAAACCTCACCCATGAAACATCTCCTATTTGAGTCAATACAGGTAGCATGCAGTTATGGCCCCTTTTTAATTTAAAACCCTAACATTAAATTATCATTTCAGAGGCTCGTAAAGACCATCTAAAGAACAACAATGCATCTTCACCCGAGCCTTTGCATCCCTAAAGCATGATATTGGCAAAATAATAGCGAAATGTTACTTAACCACTAATTTGAAGAACCTAACATGTAAATATTATCTCGAGAGGCTCGTAAAAAAGACCATCTAAAGACAAGTCCTAAAGCATGGAGAGTGACCCGTCAATGACATCCCATGTTGTACAACTATGTTTTGAGAATAAGGGCCATAAATACACTGCAGTAGCTTTTTATCTAGAGGGAATGACATGCATATGCCCCACCACAAGCTAGCTCCTTCTCTTCAAGAAAGGAAGCAGCCAAGCATCTCTTGAGTTGTCATCCTCAAGAGGTGTGTTTGGCAGCCGGGAAAGTGAAAGAAAGAAGAGAGAAAGAAGAGAGAGAAGAGAGAAAATAAAACAATTTATTTACAAAAGCAGTAAAATGAAAACTTACAAACAAATCTCCTTCACCAAAAACTTGTAAATCTCTCCCCCTATATTTATTACAAAGCATGAGGGGTATTTATAGGCCTCCTCAAGGTATGAAAATACCAAAAACCCTAGCAACTAAGCTAAGTTATAGGATAAGAGAGTAATTCACCAAAAATGAAAGGCGGTTGCATTAATTACAAAGCATATTGAGGGCATGCATTTTGTGAGGATGAATTTCGCTAAATTAGCGAATTGGCAAGTGTAGCGAAAGGTGGAAATTTCGCTAAGGGAGTTTATTTCGCTGCGCGAGGGCTATTAACTCGTAGAAAATAATGTGAAGCGGCCCGATAATTTCGCTAATGAACAGTGTTTAGCGAAATGGGATTTGGTTTAGCGAAATTCATCATTTTCGCTAGGCTTCACAAAACAGTTGCAGGTAAAACAACTTTACAGGCGATTCTGCGAATGTTTTTTGCGAAATTAGCTAGGGTTGCGAATTGTTTGCGAACAGTTTGCGAAAATCCTGTTTTGCTGTTCTTCTATGCCTCTCATCACACGTCTTCAAGCGCATCGTTTCTTCCATTGCTTTTTCCCTTTGTTTTCCATCGATTTTGGGCTTGTTGATGGGTGAGACTAAATTTCCGACCTCATGATTGATCATTTGCATTGAGGTTGAGTTCAAATGTGTAAAGTCTACAAAACAACCAAGTACCTGAAGTGACATAAGTGTTACTAAGATGACTTGAACACTTCAATTGGGATATATGACATGATTAATGATCAAAAAGTACTCAAAACCTATCTAATATAGGGTTCAAAATTGTACTTTTTGGACACTAATCACCCATGTATATAATGAGCTGCGTGTTACCACTACCTGTTCCTTACTTGGTGTGTAGCGGCGACCTTCCCCAAACCACTATCGTGACAATCAATGGACCATCAACCTAGTCCATGTCATGGCCATGACATCCATATACCGGAGCCCTTGCCGACAACAACACCGTGCAATTCCCGAGGGTATTCAAATTCCCGATTAACATAACTCTTCGGCTTACACTTTGAGCCTCTTACATTCACTTAAATTCGGGGTATCTCCGGTCTTTTCCCATCCACTTCAGAATTCTCACCTTGGGGATGCGACCCCCCTTTTGCTTTGCCGCGCACTTTAATTACTCTTCATTTCTGAATCGAACTATGAGTCTTCATTGGGCTCATTAGTCCTAAAGACAAACCAAGCCACCCTCACCAAGAGTGGTGAATGTCCATACCGTGCACCACACACTGACTCGGCCGCGATGCTACTCGTGCACCTGAGCGCTAATAATGCCATCTTGTGACATCAATCGAGGGGTCCATCATGAAGCGAATCTCGGAGATCTCTCACTTATAATCCGACCCTATCGGGTCGACTCGCCCCATCCTAGGGAAGAACATCTATTCCGGCTTCTCTGAGCCTTAACCTCTAAGCCCAAATCCAAAGCCGTGTCGGTTATGACAACCCGGCTAAGGTCCCAATTACGACAACGGATGGGCATCCAACTCATCCATCCCAAGCCGACCATCCATCGCCAATGGAGTGCCACCACTAAGGTCCACCATGCTTCCTCTGTGACTCTAATACGTCACGACTTTGACCCACCTCTAGCCCCTGCGGCCTATACGTCTTCTTGGGAGTGCTTGTATAGCACCCGAACGAAACTGGTTCTCACGACCAGTACTAGGGTGTGGAGGAATGAAATTTGTAGCATACTCTCTTTGTCTGAATTGGCGGAATTTGCATTGTCCCAAAGTCTTGGGATCCACAATCTCTGGGAGCCAATCCGAGTCACTCTGTATCAATCCGGCCTAGTCACGAGACTAGTGTGAAGCCCAAGTCTTACACCTTCCTCTTCCCGAACTAGAAGAGGCTTGGTCCTCCACTCTGGCTACCGACACCCCCGCATCAAGGTGCTCGAGCATCCTCGATCTCTACGTAATTCGAGGACCGTCCGATATAGAGTCCATGTCTCGTAAGCGAAGTCCTACGATCCACGCGAATGGACAGCCCGGCCATTTTTCGGTCTCTCGTAGCTGCCATTAATCCCAAACTCATTATCTGGTGACATTCGGTCTCTACCAACTCATCTTCACCTCGACCTTCTCTGGGTCGTATCTACTGATCTTGACTGCGATGTCCCAAAACTCACCTTATTTAAGCCAAAACTTCGCACTTCTTGAACTTAGCATACGGTGATGGTCTCTCAACAAGCGTGGGCGATCCTCAAATGATACTCATGCGCTCCCACTTTCGGTGGAGTAGATCAAAATGTCATCCGCGAGAGCTAGACAAAGCCCGATCTAGATAGGGTTTGGAATATCCTAGCCATGAGATCCATGAATGCGTGGCGCGTGCCGTCCAATCCGAAGGAGCATCATAAATCTCAAAGTGCCGTGCAGTCCTAAAGCGCTGTCGTAGGAATATCTGTCTCCCTAACCCTCGGTGGTGTGCTTAGGTGCGAAGGTCTATCTGGAGTAGACTCGCTCCTCTCAGTGATTAAACAAATATCGATCCTCGGCAATGGGTACCGATTCTTGATCGTAACCCTGTTCAACTGTCGGTAATCAATGCACAATCGAAAGGTCTTGTCCTTCTTCTTCGCAAACGAAATCGGAGCACCCCATGGTGAAGTGCTCGGTGTAATGAACCCCTTGTCCAAGCTCCACAATGGCCCGGACTCACGAGTTCCTACAATTCAATTGGTGCCATCCTATGCGGAGTCATAGAGATGGGTGAAGTACCAGGGTGTAACTCGATACCAAAGTCTACTACCCTCTGTGGAGGCAGTCCAAGTAGCTCATCTAGAGAAACATCCACATATTTGCACATTACTCGAGGTAGATCTAAGTCTGATCTCTCCTCGTCCTCTAGGGTAAGGCTCGCTAGCCAACCCGCTAACTGTCCCTAAAACTTGGACTCATTATCTTGTGCGGGCAAAGCGTCATGCTTGTCCCCACGGAAGTACCATACAGTCACGAGTCTTGCGTATAGGCGATAATCCTCATACGCTCACAATCGATAACGATCCTGTAAGCTATCAGCCAGTCCATCCCTAAGATGACATCGAACTTTGACATGTCCATGATCCTCAGGTCCACTGTGAGTAGAGTCCTTGAGATCTCTAACTCGCAACCTCGACCTATCATTCTTATTCTCGCCCTAATCCCTAGGGGAGACTCACGTACAACGGCTCCTCTAAGGTCTCTAGAGGTCCTTGCCCATTTCTACCATACTTGGGCCTCACGCTCTAGCTAGAACGCAGCTAGTCTAATCCTGGTCGCGTCAGAGGTAATCTCCATAGCCTCTAACACCTTCCTCGATGCGTATGGGCCGGTGGTTTGTCACCAAAACGGATCCTCCTCCCACATGAAAATTCGGAGGGATGATGTGTCCCTGAAACCTCTAGAGGTTACTAGGATCTTCGTCTGTATACCGACTGTGTGATGAGTGGCTGGCCTGGCCTCTACAGGCCCGCTTATCAAATCTGGCGGCTGGTCGGATTCAATCGAACAGTGCAGATGTACCCCGTGGACGTCCTCTACGTCCTCGTCCTCTACTAGCCATTTACACAATTAACATGGCAGCAAGAGTCATTTAATTTTTCGTTTCGGTCCCCAACTAATAATCACGGATGCCATTTGCTAATAGACTTGACAACCGTAGGCCCGACTGTTCATTTATAAGTGGTGTTAAATTCAGACCATTTCCGATTTATTTATTCCCGAAGGTTCTATGCTCTTTGTTCCATTTCATTATCCAAATCCCTAAGGTCATAATCCATAACCCTAGTATTCACCCTTTTTCCTATACGCATTATACCATGCATATAACTTCCTACGCAACTACCGCGCTATCACGATTTCAGATGGTAGTTAAATCCAATACAGTATCTCTAAGGCACAAACACAGCCCCGAGACACTAATCATACACACATAACTTCGATTAATATCATAATCAATTTACATTTAAAGTATATTATTTCAACAAAAATTTATTTTAAAATTTTATTTTAAGAAAATTTTATTTTTAAAATTTTATTTTAAATTTTATTCGAAAATTTTTATTTTTGAAAATTTTGTTTCAATTTATCAAATTTTAGTGATTTTTATTTTATTTTTATTTAATTTAATAAATTTTATTTTTGGAAAATTTTGTGATGAAGCAGTCATTCATGAGGCAAGGGTTGAAGCGTTGACTCGAAGCACTAAATTCGAAAAACCGAATTCGAAAAACAGAAGCCCGGTGCCTGAGCACCCAAAGGCGCTTGGTATTTGAGGCACGCCAGTGCGCGGGCTGATCATTATCGTGCTTGGCCCACGCGGCGGCCGTGCCAGCCTGGGCGCGCTGCCACTGCGCCCTCGCGCGGCCGTGTCGCGTCTTCGCGGGCGCCCCAGCCGTGTCTGTGGCGCCGGTGCCGCACGCCCGGCGTGTCGTGGGCGTGTGCGGCTGGCGCTCTGTCTTGTGTCTTTGCAAGTCTTCTGACCCGGGCTGCTTGTGTGCTGATACGATTCTTGGGCCCAGCCTAACCATTTTGGTCTAATACACTATGTGTATTCGTACAACGGCCGACCTTCAAGCCTACCTCGATCGCGATACACTAGGCGTATTCTGCGATCTGAGTAGCCCTCTAGCCTTGCATTTCCACGGTCACAATAATACTTTGTATTTGTGATACAATTTCCTTCTCGAGCCTGTCTGGCGTAGCGATTCAATTTACGCACAAATTTTTTTTTCGTTTTCATTATAATTATATTTTTTTTTTTTTTTTCATTTATTTCAATGAGTTAAGGAAAAATCACTAAAAATCTTCTTTTTTTAACACTCAAATAAATTTACAGAATTTATTTTCCTCATTTTTCTTCGAGTTTTACCTGTCTCCAAACATGAAATTATTTTCTTCCCTCATAGCAAATAAATTTATAAAATTTATTTTCTTTTTCCAGTTTTTCACTGAAAAAAAATTTCTCCACTCAAATAAATTTATAAAAATTTATTTTCTTCCCTTTTCTTCAATTCTCATCAATAAATTTATTAAAGAATTTATTTTTCTTCATTTATTTCCGATTTTGTACATTGTACCTCAATCTTTACAAAAATATTTCTGCACGTCCATGTGCTAATCACCAGCACATACAATCTTCAACCATAAAACATGTCATGCACCAAACACACAATAATTCACCAAATCACACAAAACACATCAACACACACATGCGTAGTGTCTGGTTTTGTCAGTGATTTTCCTAGGTAATCCCATACTTGAACTGACATCAGGCCACACCTAGTGGTGATGCTCTTCTCAACTATGGCCTAAGCCCAAATTCTCAATCTATAGGTTTCCATACCTATATCACATCAAACCACCTAGTGGCGATGGATACCAGCAGGAGCTCCCTAGGTATTCATTATACCTAAGCTCGATACAGTGTGGCCCCATTTGGGGGTCAGGTCCAGGCTACCGTCGACCAGGATTACAAGTGGATCGGGTTGACGCCACTTTAGAAAATCGGGCAGAGTCTCCTTTGTACGAGCTCTACCCAAATATAATTGCACATATACGTCCCCAAGAGTCCAATACTCGTCAACATGAGTAAAAGCGGCCTCTTGTTATAATACAATACTCACATCCACAATATATCAAACTATATCCCAAATAGTTTCAAGAGTTAATAAACTACTCTTATACAACATATATTAAAATGTATTCTAATACATGTATACAATGTGACACCAAAAGCCACATCGGCTTTCTTCTAAAAGCAGTCTCTAGGGCCCGAGCCGTCTCCTCGCACGCTCCTTGTACCTGTAAAAAGGGGGGTCCCACGACGGGGTGAGCTAAAGCTCAGTAGGAGAATCACCCTAAGTGGGCTACTCACCACCTAAGTGCTGTGCAATGTTCCAATTTAAACACACATTCAAGCAAATGCATGATTCTACTTGAATGTCTACATGACCAACTCAGATCTCGAGTCACCACCGACTCTCTCACACTCGCCTAAGCCTCGTATGAAAATTTATTTAATTTTTATTCATTAGACCAACCTCCGATGTATATATATATCAATTGGTGCTCCGGCAGTGTATATTAATTGTTTAATGGACTACCCTCCGATGAATATCAATTGGGCCACTCCGACGATTGATATTTTAATTTGGACTACCCTCCGATAATTAATATTTTAGACAACCCTCGAGCCGTTTTCTCTAGACTCATCTCATTTACACTCACTCCTATAATAATCCTATAGGGTATTTCAGAACTGCATATGGAATGCATGTGTGCCAATTCCAATACAGTCTAATCACATGAAAATATATAAACACGAATATATTCACATAAAAATTAAATCACACAAACATGTTATGTAATTATCATTTCAAACATCAAAATTAGCTCTTGGGCTAATGATCAAACCATAAAGCAATTCGATTGAATTTGCCAGCCAAACACATATTTTCACGAAAATACATTTTCGTGTCACTATTCCTAGGAACAATAAAACCCTAGGGTTTATGGTTCCAACACTCAACAATTTATCGGTTCACTTTGTGAACCCGCATTTCACGGCCATTCCCGACCTCATACACATCAAAACATACATTTCCACATAAATGCACAAACTAGGAACCCAAATCAGCCCGTGGACAGTCACGGACTATCCACATGGGTTTCTAAATTTTCCCACCTCGAGTTCAGCTTTAGGCAGATCCAGCCAGCCCCTCACGGCCTCATTCAACTCAAACATTTGCAAAGTATTTAAAAAGGGAATAAACGCAAGTGAGGAAACCCCCTACCTCTTGGAGTTTGTCGAAAACTCCTGAGTCAGATTGTGAGAAGCCCTCTCCGCGTAGAGCAGTTCTTCTTCTTGTCCCGAAAACCGCTGACGGTCGGATCGCCCACGATTCTAGAGAGAAGTCAGAGACTCTCTCTCTAAAACCACCATTTTTGTTTCTCCCCCAGCTACTGTATCCTCCCTTTCATTTCACGTTTTCTCCCCTTTTGAATTTGAGAAGATGAGTCTTATTCCTTATTTTGTCTTTTTATGACTTAAACAATTCCATTAATACCTATTATGTCCCTTCATTTCCCAGATTTGATATTCGACACTATCTCGATCGTCCATTTTCATCATCTATCTACTCATACCACTTATGGTACATGAGTACTTGTTATATGTGACTTTCATCGCATCGAAAATCGTTTCTGACACGAAGCGCGATGCCTCGAAAAGCGATGTCAGCTCAAATTTGTCTCCGAATTTCTACGAAATTTTCTCATTACAAGCTATGTTTCGCATTGAGCGATTCCCAGCGGTGCAATCTGTTTAGATCATCAGGATCTAAGAATTAATTCTGGTTTAATCGAAATAACAATTTTGTAATCGAAGTACGATTTTGCCATTTTCGGAAATTTGGCGATTTCTAAGGTCTTTACATTGATAGCCGTGATGAGTTTTGCCCTACGCAAGACCGTGGGGCTAGTGAAGTACTATGGAGGCACTATGGGTGGAGGAGTCACGTGTCGGAGAAAGCGAACGATGCGGCCCATATCCCTTCTTGTTTATGGATGAAGAGTCATCGTTTAGTCGTTTAACATTTAAATAGCTGGTTACATGCATGATAAGTCGCGGCGTTGCATATGCATGTGCGTGATTGTCTGAATTTCGGAATGAAATTCCTTAAGAAAGGAGAATGTAAGACTGAGAAATTCGATTTACAGGAAAATGGCAAAAATAAATAATTCGGTTACAAAATTGTAATTTCGGTTAAAAATCCCTAATTTATTCTCTAGATCTCGGATGACGAAATGGATTTCACCATTGGAATCATCTCGCGAAATCTAGCTAGCAAGTAGAATTTCGTCGAATACGAGACCGGTCGGAATTTAGTGACATCGCGGTCGGGTGATGTAAGCGATTTTTAGTCATTAGAAAGTCACATATAATATGTACTCATATTGCCATGAGTGGCATGATGAAATGATGAAATTGACCGAGATGAGCGAATGTCAAAGCGGGAAAGAATAGCGAAATGGTCATTTTGAAATTGATTTAAGTTGAAAAGGACAAAACACTAAATAGTGCTCTTCTTCTCAAATTCAAAGGCAAGCATTGACTTGAAAAGAAAGGGAAGTCTTTGATAGGCTGGCGGCTTGAAAATGGAGTTGAGTTTAGTGAGAGAGGGTCTTCCTTCTCTCTAAAAATACGGGCGATCCGACCATCGGCAGTCTTCGGGACAAGAAAAAGAAGAAGCTCTACGGAGAAGACTCGCATGGACACGGATTTGTAGGTTTTTGACAAACTCAGGAGGTAGGGGTTTCTTCCTACTTGTTTTATTCCCGTTTAAGTATTTTACAAATGTTGATCAAAGAAAGAGAGGTCGTTGGGGGCACGTCTGATCGGTCCCCCAAAACAGGACAATTATTGGAAATTTTTTTGGAATCCATTGAGTCGTCCATCACTGCCACGGCTGATGGGTTTTTCTAAGTTTGGAAATATTGAAATAAATCATGCTTTGATTGAAATTGGGCCGTGAATGGCCGTGAAATGCGGGTTCATAGGGTGAACCGATGAATTGTAATTTTGGGAATAGTAACCTAGGGTTTTCACTATTCCGGCTTGATGTTCTCAAATATATTTTTGTGAAAATATGTGTTTGGTCGAGTGATTTAAATTAAATTGCTGGGTGTTTGATCATTAGCCCAAGTGAGCTAGTACAATGTTTGAAACTTGATAATTACATGATGTGTAATTAGAAACCACAGTAAATATATGCATGTTTATATATTTGCAATGAATTAGGCTGTGTTGGGAGTGGCATACATGCATTCCATATCACTGAGCACCTGCAGACCTGGGAGTAGCATCAGTCTGAAAACTTTTTGGGTGGTTCCTGCAAATATTGGTATCGAGGAGGTAGATCCCAAGTAAAAATATCGATCGTCGAGGCTTCGGCCTAATTGATATTCGTCGAGAGGAGCAATCCCACAAACAAATAATATTCGATGCGGACTTGACTAATGTACCACACATCGAGGAGAGAGGTTGTCCACAAATAAGCAAAATAATGAGCCACTGCATCACGGGTAGAGCGGCCTGCAAAGAATTCGGTGAGGATAGGATCTGGTGTAGGCTATTCAAAAGTAAGGATCGGCTGCATTTACTTGAGTGTGTGTTTTCGTGGAACATTGCAGCTACGCAGGTGGTGAAGTAGCCCCGCTAGAAGCGGTTGCTGCGAGGCATTGGCTCACCACATTAGAAGAGATGTGGCCTGCACGGTGCGGGGAGGCGTATGCGAGGCAGCTTTGGAATCTGGATTTCCGAAAGATAGAAAGAAATCGGGTTAATGGCACTGATCTTTTTATGTATTAGAGCTCTTTAAGTTTAATGTATGTATTGTATAGGTAAAAACTATATTAACTCTTGTAACTGTGGAGTATATAGTTCATGGATTGGCATGTATCAGTGGTATTGTTTATGGGCGAAGTAGCGTTTTAAATCATAAAGCGTATATTGAATTTTGTTTGGGACGGGTTTATCTGAATTACCATGTTGGGTACGAGCCTCCATCTAAGGAAGACCCCCGCCATTTCGTGAAAAAGTGTCGGGTCTGGAGCATTCACAGTATTCTAGGGTTGACGGGTAGTCAACTGACCCCCGGGATTTGGGGCGTCACATCTTTATTTTGTTTAATTAAAGTTTTTTTTTATTCATTTTAGTGAGACGAATCAATCGAAGATAAATCTCAAAATTTAATCTTTATAAAACAATGATTGAACTCCCAAATTCAAATCTAGCTACGATACCAATTATTGCTTATATCGGAAATTAGCACAATATTTGAGATCATCGAATTCAAAATCATCTTTGATAATAAAATAATAATAATAAAATAATAAAAATATAGATTGCATACGTTTGAAGAACCTTGCCATGACCATAGAGATTTCCTTCGATTTATAGATCTTAAATCCTTGATCTCTTTCCTTCGGTTTATAGATCTTAAATCCTTGATCTCTTATTCTCCTTATCAAACTTTGATACGAATTGTTTTACGTAATTGATGGAAAGTGCTCTTTGCATATGAAGGGGTTTTACATATAACTTATTGATAGGAGAAAGAGGGCGAGAATACGTTAAGCGTGTAATTCGAATAAGCATTCTTATAATAAATTATATTTATTATAAATAATTCTTATAATAAATTATATTTATTATAAATAACCGTTCATATAATAAATTATATTTATTATAAATAACCGTTCTTATAATAAATTATATTTATTATAATTTACCCACTCCATCAAGGGTAAATATCTTTATAACAGTTTAAAGATATTGGGTATTCTTTTAATTGGCTAAATACTAGGTTAGTGGGCCACCCACTTAATTTTAATGTGGAAATAACATCCTCGACTGTCATGTCCAAACAATTAGGCTGTGTTTGGTTATTGGAAATTTTGAAAATGAAAGGAAATATTAACAAAAAGTGCAAAAAAGATATAAATAAATTCAAAGTCTAATTTATTATCAGTACATCCTTTTTCAAACTGATTTATATTCTTATCTTCTTCAATTATATAAATATTAAATAATACCAAACATGAAAAAACCATTTTCAGTTTAATACCATTCTCTTTCGTTTGTAAGGTTTGTAACCAAACTGAACTTTAAGCTTCTCCCAGTCTAGCATTTATGATATAACCTCCAAGATTTGCTTTGTTCAATGTAAATTTGTTTTATTCTCATGCAGAGGAAGGGTTGGGCCTATTAGGATGGTTAGTGATGGCAACATCATGTGTCGTGCGGACATGGGGCAACATGTAACATATTGTTCTTTAATCTGTAAAGATTCTCGTCCTCTTCAATCAAATCATGTTCATCTTTTTCACTACAATAAAGTTGATCACTGTAGAAAGCTGATCTTATATTTTTAAAAACTGAAATGGACCGACCGACACACGTACACACGCATATTCTTGTTTGATGATCCAGAAGTTTCCCTTTATTTCGTTGCCACAAAAAATGGGCAGCATAGTAGAAGGAAAGGGTCTTCTTCAATACCATCTCATCCTTGTACCCCACAAATGTCCCTCTTGCGTTCATAATATTTTTTTTTTCTAATAATCGTGGATATCCAAACGTGCTTGCACAAACATCAACTAATCCCATGTGATCTTAAAGTTTATGGTTAAGTAAAACCTCTAATAGTTTTGAGGAGACTCAAACCAATGACCATTAGGTAACCCCAATACGTTACACCAATTGAGCTACCCCTAAGGGTTGTGTTTCAGGGTGTAATCGAGTCGATACAAAGTCATGCCAAACCGTTGAAGCAGACGTGTTGCAGCTACAAAGCTTTGTACAATTTTGCCATAGCCCAATATAGCCACCCTGGTTCCCTCCTCCAACACCCTTTCCTCACCAACCTATATTCAATTTTTTTTTAAAGAAAAAAGAAAAAAGTGTTCCAATACAAATGCCTCACTAATTCCATGAAACCCTAAAATTAACTCAAATGGCCCTAAGGTTATCTCAAATTGATGAAGAGCAAACCCAAAACTGGACCAATAGAGCTATCCACAATGTTTAATAACTAGTAATAAATTAGGCTAAAAGGTCCGATAATTACCTCTAAAGGTGTCCCTTTGTTGAAGGGAGGGATAATAGAACCAATGCCATTTCCTCTTGGGTACTAATCGCCCGGAATTACTTGTCATCGATGGTTGCGGCTGTGGCTACCATGTTCGTTAGCTCCCGTTCACCGCGAAGGTGCCATGACCACCATGTTAGGTAAGCAGAGCCAACAGCGTGGTAATCGGAAGAAGTGCACACTACAACAAATTTGGTCTATAGCCACATTACTAGGCAGCGTTTTTTGTAAACATCATAGCGATATAAACCAACATTTTAGCAGCGATTCCGCAAAATGTTTTGTAATACAAAAACTTTACAGTGATGAAATCATTTCGCGATAATTTAACAAAGTAATGATTTTCAATAGAACCAATCATAGAAATATCTTACAAACATTTTAACAAGCATTTATTATCTGTTTGTGACATATAACAAATAATTAAATAAGTGTAGCTACAAATTTATTTGTACCAAGCATTTTTTAACTAATACATGTTATATGTATCGATAATTTGTTACGACATTTCAATGATGTTTATAAAGTGTTACTCAGATTTATATTTTAGAATTATTGTATGACACTTTTTTGTCAAAAATGTTGTAGAAAAATCTTAGTGACATTACTTGCGACAATTTAACAAACATTGCTATGTTTTGTGTTATATAACCCACAATTAAACAAAATGTAGCTACAAATATATTTGTGCCAATGTTTTAACAATATATATATATGTGATAATTCATTACGACATTTAAATGTCATTTATAAATCGCTATAGACCTAAGACTTTGCGACGCATATGGTGACTTTTTAAAACCTTAAAATATTACAACAAAGACAATGTTAGTGACATTACTTGTGGCAATTTAACAAACGTGCTAAAATTTATCATAAATGTATTAGTTCAAATGTGAATTATTTATTTTACTAAAACATAATGGTCTTAATGAACAAAAGTAATGTGCAGAAGTTAGCATGTTAATTTTTCCCAAATATGTCGATTAATTTAAATACCTATTAATTACTTACATTATATTGTCAAATAATTTATATGATTAAAGTCGAGCTTTGTGGAATGAGAGAGTGATAGATATAGGCGTAGCAAAGGTAGGGTTCAATTATGTATTGATCTACGAAGACTCTCACACATCAAAACATGCTTAGAGGTCACAAATTAATAATTTTAATTATTTAAATTAATTAAAGGAAATATCAAAAAGTTATCCCATGAGTAAATTATTGAAATGAAATATTAATAAATAATTAAAATTTTATTTAAAATATAAAAACACTTTTACAAAAAAACACTTTAACAAAAAACATTTTTAAAATTTTAAATACCTACCTTAGTTAAGTTTATAAAATATTTTATATTTTATTTTGTTATTATTTTTTATCAAATTTTAAGTGTTTAAAAATATTTTCAAAATTTTAATTTTGAACCATTTATATTTTATGGATATTTTAAAAATATACATTAAGATATTTAGGATATATTTTTTTTATATTTCCTTTTTTGATATTTCTGTCAAATCAAAATATATTTTTCCATATTTTGATCATTATTTATATGTTTAGAATAATATAATTGATTTGAGTTAAAAAACAAACAAACTATATAAGCGATTTGAGTGGTATGAGATGCTATGTGTTCAACAAATAAAGCTTTAATTGTTTTATAATAAGTTTTTGAAAGCTTAATCCCAGCACTAAATATAGTAAGCTTATGCCATTAAAGACTGAACCTCATCTCCCATTATCTCTTGCCTTTAAAGGCTTTAACAAAGTTGAGTTAGACATCTAGACAATTGTTTTTTAATAGTTCAAAAAATTGATTTTAATCTAATTAAAAATAAAATACAAGAAGTTAACTTTAGTTTACTTTAAAAATAAATATAAAGAAAAATATTTAATTAAAATAATTTATTAAAAATTCCAAAATAAAAGAGTAATATTTAGTTTTTAGAAATTTTTTAATTTAAAATAAAATATTAAAATATTATTTTCTTTAAAAAAAAATAATATTTTATTTTATTTTTAATTTTTAAACTTCAATTTAAAATTTTAAAAATAAATAAATAAATATCTACTTTGATTTAAAATCGAAGTTGATCTTTATTTTTCTGTTAAAATTTATTTTTAATTATCTGTTTCATGGTTTAGAGAGAGAGGGAGACTGCAGACGAGAGAGAGTAAGAGAGAGATGGAAGGAGGAAGTTGGGCTCCGTGGAATGAGAGAGTGAGAGAGATAGGCGTAACAGAAAGGTATGGTTCAATTATGTATTGATCTACGGAGACTCTTACACACCAAAACATGCTTAGAGATCACAAATTAATAATTTTAATTATTTAAATAAATTAAAGAAAATATCAAAAGTTATCCCATGAGTGCAAAATTATTGTGAAATGAAATATTAAAAATAATTAAAATTTTATTTAAAATATAATAAAACACTTTTACAAAAGTACTTTTAACAAAAAACGTTTTTAAAATTTTACAATACCTACATAATTAATTTATAAAATATTTTTTTATATGTATTTTGTGTGTACCTCAAATTTTAAGTGTTAAAATATTTTCATGAATTTGATTTTAGACCATTTATATATTTATGGATATTTTAAAATGTTAAGATATTTATGATTTTTTTTTATATTTCCTTTTTTTGATATTTACGTCAAATCAAAATATATTTTCCATATTTTGATCGTTATTTATATGTTTGAACAATATAATTGATTTGAGTTTTAAAGACAAGCTATATAGCGATTTGAGTGATGTGAGATGTCCACATGTTCAACAAATAAAGCTTTAATTGTTTTTAAAAAAGTTTTTTGAAAGCTTAATCTCTTTTACAATTTAGTAAATTGTCTCTATTATTTACAATATGTGCTATTATTTTCATTTTAATAACCTAAAATCTACTTTCCCCAATAAATTATCTAAAAATATTATGTTTGGATAAAAACAATTTATTTGTATCCTTTTCTAATATTCTATTTTGAAAAAGAAGAATTGTGTTATTTAAAGATCGTAATAAGAAACAAAATCAAACTGAAGAATGACCCAAGCAATAGTATTAAATTTAAAAAAAAATCATAAAATATAAGTTAAAAAAAAAACCACCCTAACCTAAAATATTAATTTCTCTGGACATGTGACAATTTGAAAAAAAAGAAATAAGGTGGGAATTGTCTTGAATTTTGAGAAAGAAAAATGTGAAGTCAAGATTAAAACTATTTGTAAACCTATGTAATTGGTTTGGGTCGGTTCGGTTCAGTCGGTTTTCACCTCTAAACCACGAACTGAACCGATGTGTCGGTTTTTGTAAAATTTCAAACCAATCCAAACCTATTAATTTTAAAAACCGTGGTTTCGGTTTGGTTCAGTTCGGTTTTGTCGGTTTGGACAGTTTTTTTGGGTTTATGAACTCCCCTACTTTTGATTCTCTAATCAACTGGCAAGTGATGTTAAACTCAGTCAATAAATTTGTTTCTTTTAAAAACCTCTGAAAATTATTTTAAAGAACATGGGAAAATATCTTACAAAATAATTTTCTATAATAATATCTTTACAACTATTAATATCCTTATAAATATTTAAATTATTTTCCATAATAATTTCGTTAAATATAAGAATAATAGTTTTGAATAGATATTCTTTGAAAAAAATTTTCAGGTCTTAACTTATTTGTACTAAGAAAATTTTAGTATATCTATTTTTTAAATTAATATTATCTTTTACCTATTTAAATTCAGAGAAATTATTTTAAAAGTGAAATTAGTCATAAACTACAAAAATAAATATTTTTAGAGATAATATCTTTCCATATTGACATCTTTAAGGTATTAATATGATATCTTTATAAATATTAAATTATTTTTCATAATAATTTTATTAAATATATAATATAATAAATTTTATGCAGATATTTTTATGAAAAAAAAAACGTGACTCATTTATATAAGAAAAAATTTAGAATATCTCATTATTTTAAGATTAAAATTATCTATCATCAATTTTTAAAAATAATTTGAAATATGCATATTTTTAATGTATATAAATTTTCAAACTACAATTTTCGAATCTCATTTCAAAAAAAAAGTCCATATTTTTTAAAAGCGTCTCTTTTGGAATATATGCCTAATAAAGAGTAAAAATATAAATACATAAATAAATAAAATTGTTTGATTTTTACGTTTTTCAAATAAATATTTTTTAAAGAATAGCATGAATAATCTCCTTGGGAAGTATTTTTCCTATTATTGTATCTTTAAAATTATTAATATCTTTATAAATATTAAGAGTATAAATAGAAGGAGATTTTATTTTTTTTGTGATTTTTTTTTCTTGTGTTTGAAGAAATATGACGTGTGGCTCATCTACGATAAAGAAAAACATAATTCCCCCTAACTCTTGCTGGGGTAAGAAAATGAGTCCAAGAGAGTACTTAGAAACCTATGAAGAAGAAAAAAGAGACTAGGTGATGATGATCTACGGAAAAATTACGTCAAGATTACAGTAAAATATACGCTCTGGTTTAGATGCGCAGTGTAAAAGCAGCATACCTTAATCTCCCGTCTCGATTAAATTAAAACCACTTTGTCAAATCAGCATGAACTCCTGGCGGTTGGACTCCTTTATCCACAGTCCACGAGGAAGAAGGGTGATTTGGTGGTGATGGGTATCCTCCCAAGTGAAAACGTTGCAGCAATTCTGGATCCTTGCCATGGATTTTGATTATAAGAGCTATAGGTTTTGTTTTTTCTATGATTTTATGAGGTTGATGACTACAAGATCGTGACATCATGACAATTTGAAAAAATGACAAAAAAAAGGAGTTGGTAAGCCTAAATGTCATAGTTTTTTATATAATGAAATAATATATTTTCAATTGTTTGTACTATCATAATCACTATGTTTTGTTGAATGAGCATCCTAGAAATTGGGCGATTTTGCTCAAAACAAAAAAGTGGCCGCTCTTTTCACTTCAAAATTATTAAACTCCTTTTTCCCTCCATCTGAATTTTACATTTATTAAAATTATAAATATATTTATGATTCTGCCATAAAACCTAACCTAAACATAAGGCAGTACATTATTCATATTATTTTGTATTTTCTCATACACCAATTCCACAAGGTTTGATTTCATAATTTTTTTATTTTTTTATGTCGTGATGAATTCAAAAGTTATTATTGTTTTCTAAACTATGATTATATGATTTTTACAAGATGTTGAAGAGGATTAAACTTAAAGACACAATGATCACAGCATCCTTTACAGAGCTGTAAGAAGAGGTGCATGAATCTAATGTGAAAATTCTCATGAGGTTGTCCGATCATGAAGAGGCCTATAAAGGGATGCAAATAGTAAGTTCTCAATTATTATTTTTATTTTGTTATTTTGTTCTTCTTCCAAATGCAGCCTGAAACATGTCTACATCGCTCTTTGTTATTTTATTCTCAATTATTTTTTTAATTCATGTGTCGGGGATGCAAATAATAGAGTTCCTAGGTTATTAATTATTTTGTTCCTAGCAAACTTGTAGAAACATAGGGCTGGCAAAATTTGACACAACACGTGAACACGACACGAATCCAACACGGTTTTTGCAGGTATGAGTTGAGTATAATCGTGTTTGGGTCATATTCGTGTTGACTCGTCTAATACGTTTAATAAATGGGTTATATTTGTGATGACTGCCTAATTTGACCCGAATTGACCATTTAGTATTATATTAATTAATTAACCTATTTATCATAATTTATTTGTATTAAACATGGATTATTAATTTATAGTTCCTATTAATTTAAATAATAAACTTAATAAACATATTAAATTTAATGGGTTGGCCCCCATTATTCAAAGCTTATGCATGGATGATTCTAGTTATAATTCTTATTATTTAAAAATCGATCATTAGGTCACATTAAATTGATGACACATAAAAAACGAATAATAAATGGGTTGGGTTTGGATTGCTGAATGGTGACATTTATTATTTGTCAATCGGGTTTGGGTTGTGAATATTGACGCGAATCATCACGTCAAATCCCAGGCATTGAGCCTTTGACCACAGTTGCCGCTCCCTATTATATATATAATTTTTGCGTCTTTCATATTCTTTGATTTTTGAGGCATCCTTTTTATTAATAGTTCTAAAGGTCTTTTTTTATATTCAAAAGCTGACAAAAAGATATATTGTTTCAGCCTGTAGCATTGTACAGATTTGTTGTATAAAGCATATTCACTTTTTATTCTATTGTCGTAAGAGTAATTTCGAGTAAGAAGCATGTTCTCAATTATTTTTTTTAGATATAAAACCATTTTTTTATTATTATTTGTGCTTATAATAGAATAAATCTGAAAGGGGTAAAGACATAAGGTCGCATATAAAAATGCCACATACTTCTGAGACTATTTCATATCTCGAAAGAGTACAGCCAGAGAGTATTAATTTTACTATAAAATTTTATTTTCTTTCCCTTTGAATTATCGATTTTGAAATGTTATTTATTTATTTGAAATTGAATTGAAGTTATGATTAATTGTGTTTACTCTCGGTTTAAGAAAAATGAAATCGACGAAGCCCAGAATAAAGATCTTTTGAAGTATCACAAGTGATGATGCCTTTTTCAAGCTGGGCCGGGCTGGAGCGTGGGCTTCGTTGGGCTGGGGATCAAGAAGGCTCTTTGGTAAGTTTGAGCAATGGGATCTTCGGATACGCCGAATTTGAAGTAGGACTCCATTCACTTGATCTTTGGTTTCTGCAGGCCGGGTTTGAAGATATTGCTCCTCTGCAAAACAAGAATGGGAGGGGGGGGGGGGGGGGGGGGGGGGGGGGGGGGGGGGGGGGGGGGGGGGGGGGGGGGGGGGGGGGGGGGGGGGGGGGGGGGGGGGGGGGGGTCGGGGCTTCTCCCGTGGCCGCTCAGATACCCTAAGTCGATTTCTTTACGAGATAAAAGAAGCGCAGGCTGCCCAGAAGCGCCCAGTATTGGCGTATGCTTTTGCGTACTGCCTTTCAGATGGGGTGGCCTTGTATTTATAGTAGATGTTCGACCGGTTGGATGGTGATTAGGATTTGTTCCCATTGGATGGGGTATTTCTTGAAGTAGCCTCAATATCGGATTTGGTAATGGATATAGAAAGCTGGGTTTAATGCCGGATGTAATCTGCTCTTATTGGGGGATCCGATTTGATGTTGATCACTATTATTGTCTTTCTTTCCTTATTGGTGAGATTTGGCATTTGGACTTAAAGATAATATATTATTTGGGACTATTCTATTTTACGTACACAGCGGAGACTTATAATTGAGTCGCTAGATTGTCGGGTTGAGCCCTTGTCTGAAGTGGCACCCAGGCTTGAATGTTGGTGCGGAAAGGCACCATCTCCAATGGGCATGTCTCTCCTTGGGGTTAATCGGACCAGGCCTCGATGTTTAGTTAAAGGTGGCCTCTTTCTTGAGCTGCGAGGTAGGCTTGTGAGCCTTATTTTCGAACCCTGCTCCCGATTTGAATACCATGTGCGTACGTGGGCCAAAGGGTTGTAACGTGTCTCGCCAGATTGACTTCCACATGCGCTTTCGGAAATTTGGATTAGTTAGGGCTTGGTCGGCCCAATCATTTGTCTTATGATAATGATGACTCTTGGTTTCCCGCGCTCATTTCTCCTATTCCTTCCGGTTTCCTTTTGTTTTTCGCGGACATCCTACGTCGTGTGCCCTTTGCTACGGGACCTTTTCTTTGCCTTTTTTGCGAGTTCGGACTTCATACTCTCTTAGTCAACACATGGCGGGCGCTTTTTTGTGCGAGTCTTTCTGTTTGTCTTTCTTGGGATAATCTTTCCTTTGTTTTCTTGATCTCTTTCCGAGCGATATGACTAGTCGTTAGGGTTGGGTTGGTTGAATTTTATTATCCACTTTCATCATGGGTACGGGTCGTTCTTCTTCTCTCGTGACGGCAGATTCTTCGACCACGCTGGCTCGACTAACATGTGTTGTCTCCCGACCGTCGGGTCGGAGTCAACTTCGCCTCGTGTGCCTCCTCTTCCCTTGGACAAGGGAAAGGGAAAAGAACCCGATTAAATACCCTAGGGTCGGAATATCCGAGATCCGCCGTTCCAAGATGCTTTTAACCGTGGACTCAGCAAGGCCTGGCCCTTCATACCTAGGTCATCTTTACCAGACGCTATCGCCTCCCTCGGGCGTCAGTGGTCCCCCGACGCTGGAATTCTCTATGTGGTCGTTGTGCCTAGGATGGTGTGTTTCTTAGAAGTGGCCTCGATAACGGCCTCGCTTCTCCGTGATCCCTTCATAAAAGGGGCTCTTGGCAAGATTTCAATGTGTGTCCTACTAACTTACACCCAATGGCTGGGGTATTTCAAGAATCTACTAGTTTTCTCTTTCTAGACAAATTCTGTCCCCAAAGATAGCCTTGCTTCTTTACCTTTTTACCTCGAAGGAGACATCAGAGGGCTTTCTTTATTTTTCTAGGCGTTCCGGCGCTCCTCTAGTGATTTCCGATCTTCCCTCCTCCCAAGGACGACACTGGCATTCCTGGGCTCGACCACCCCGAGAATCTTCGTGGAGTGTTCGTTATGTTTTGGTTATAACTCAGGTGTGGTCACCTGGCATCTCTCGATTCGTATCGTCTACATGCTTCTCGTGTGTTCGAATTGATCTCGCCGTTGAAGATAACGCCTACAGCTGGCGCTGGCCGAGTGTCCTTCGCCCTACTGAGCTGATCAAGCCTGATGTTCCCGGCCCATCGAGCTCGAAGTCCACTCTTGATCTCGCTACTCGAGGCCTCTTCACCTCCTTCCACCATAAAAGTCTCTCCCGCTGGGCCCTCTACCGCTAAACCCACTAGGGGAACCGCTTGGCCCGGGCTGGAGATGGTGTCCTAAGCCTCCGTGAGTGAGGAAACGAAAACCTCGTGACTTTGTTGAGAAAGATAGGCCGGCTTCGTCAAAGTTCAAGTCAGGGGCATCTTCATCTCTCGCCCTCTCATATCCATAAATCAGACTGATTATGGCTCTTATAGTTTTGAGCTCATGATCCCATAATCAAGATCTCGTCGCGAGTGAGGGTCCCTCCGTGGGGCCGCTGGAAAGAAATTATCATCATGACATCACGCCCATTACCGGGTCTGAACCCGCCAACGAAGAAGGTTGTCGCTTCGAAGGGAGTGGAAGAGGCGAGGAGGAAAGATCCTGAACCCCAAGTTGGCGGAGACGGGGATTCTTTACTTCACAATGTCGAGCTCGCGGCAGCGCAGCCTCGTCGTCTCAAGGATTCGATCTTGGCAGGTCGGGACAAGGCGACCGCTGGATGAGGCTTCGCCCTATCTCTCCAGGGGTCGCTCCGTGTTCCCGCACTTTGTCATATTTGACTTCCATTTTGAGATGAGTTTCGAGTTTGCGTTGATGTTGATTCTAAGGCCGGATGTTCAGTGGCTAATTATTTGAAGGGTTTGGGCCGTAAAGGCCAAAATAAACGGCTGGGTCACGCTTAAAACGGCCCCGGCTTATAAGGCAAGGTGGCTTCCTCACATCCGAGCCAGCCGAGCCGCGAGGCCTCAGGCAACGATGACCGAGGAAGCCGTGAAGCTCAAGTCCGATCTGAAACATACACTCGGCTCATGCCCGGTCGAGGGTGGAAGACGAGGTCCTAATAGCTCGGGTGGCGGCTGAAGGCGAGCTTGAGGAGGCTCGGAGTGATTTGAGGGCTGTGCAGAACTACTTGATGGAGGCTAGAGACGGCCGCAAACCGCCCAAGATGAACTTCGGGATGGTTAGGACGAAGCTTCACGTCCCAAGGCGAGCTTCGGGAGTCTAAGGAAGAGCTGCGTGCGATCAAAGACGATCTTCGTGATAAGACGACGCGAGGCTAACGAGGCAGTCAGCTCGGTGGAACGCCTGAATGAGGAGTGTCGCGGGTTGCGTGGGGAAATCCATCAACAAATAACTTTGGTGGCTCAGCGAGACGAAGTTATTGGAAGACTGAGAGCTGAGGCTTCCAATCAATGGGGCTTCGGGTGGCTCGCCTTCGCAGGAAGGCCGTTATCGCCATTCGACTGGACTTTAACTTTGACCTTCCCAGTGACGAGGAGGATGAAGGGTCCTTCTCTACTGATTATCCTGGAGAGCCGGGCACCCCCGCTGAGGCCCACTCCCCTTCTTCACCGTCTGCATCTCCTTCTGGTGCCTAATCTCCTGTGCACGTCTCGCCCGTCGCCCCGATAGACTTTTTTCGCGCTTGTTTACTCGGGCCCCAAAACATTATGCCTCGTTCTTAATGAATACACATTTTTGCACCTCATTTCTTTCGCCTCTACTTGTGCTCTTCTTGACGCTCTTCTTAATTTCAATCGCAGAGTTGAAATGTCTCCTAGGTTGTATGGCCTGTGTAGAATGATTGAGCTCATCAATGCAAGCTGCTGGGCTCCGTCAGTTGATTCGCCTGAGTTGAATTGACTCCTAGGTTGTATGGCCTCGTAGAATGATTGAGCTCGTCAATGCGAGCCATTGGCTCTCGTTTACCGACTACTCGAGTTGAAATGACTCTAGGGCCGCATGGCCCGTAGAATCGCGAGCTCGCCAATGCGAGCCGCCGTGTCTGGCTTCATTGATTTTCGAGTTGAAATGGCTCCTAGGTCGCATACCCAGGTAGAATCACTGAGTTTGTCAATGCGAGCCGAGCCCACTACCGATTCGCCCAGTTGAAATGACTCCTAGGTCGTATGGCCTGCGGTAGAATCGTTGAGCTCGCCAATGAGCCATTGCGGTTCATTTTACCGATTTGCCCGAGTTGAAATGTCTCCTAGGCCGAATGGCCCGTAGAATCGCTGAGCCTGGCCAATGCGAGTCGCCGCGTTCGCTACCGACGGCCCGAGTTGAATGGTTCCAGCCCATGGCCTCGGTAGAATGGCTGAGCTCATCAATGAGAGCTGCTGGGCTTCGGGCGCTGTGGCCAAGTGGCAATGTAACTCGAGCCGATCCACTCCTCGTGGCCGTGACCGTGCGCAGTAGACGAACTCGCCAAAGTAAGCCATTGGCTCCGGCGCCGTGGTCGAGTGGCGATGTAGCCCGAAATATCCGACCGTGGGGCCGCGGACTACAGGTAGCACGAACTCGCCAAAGGAAATGGCTCCGGCGCCAGGGTCCGAAAAAGGGCGATGTAGCCCGAAATGGGTTCGAGTCCCCGTGTAGCGTGACTGTTCGCAGTGTACGAATCTCGCAAAGTGGAGTCAGCGGGCTCGGTGGGCTTCAGTGGGTGATGTAGCTCCAGCGATCTCACTCTCGTAGCGGACTCAGGTAGAGTAGACGAACTCGCCAAAGTGAGCCGGGCTCGCGCCGTGGGCCGAAAGTGGCGATGTAGCTTCGAGTCGATCCACTCTCGTAGCGTGACTGCGCGCAGTAGACGCAACTCGCCGCGAGTCACGGCCCCGGGCGCGTGGGCCGAAAGTGGCGATGCGTAGCTTGAGCCGATCTCGACTCTCGTGCAAATGTGGACTGGTGCGCAGTAGACGCACTGGCCAAAGTGAGCCATTGGCCCAGCGCTGTGGCCAGTGTATACCGTGAAATGAGCTAGTCTAATCCCTCGTAAATGCGGACTGGCCCGCAGTAGACGAACTCGCTCAAAGTGAGCCGGGCTCCTCGCGCCGTGGGCCGAGTGGCGATGTAGCCCGAGCCGACCGACTCCTCGTAGCGTGACTGGCCCATAAGAGGACGGCAACTCCGCCAAAGTGAGCCGCCAGGGCTCGCCGCCGGGTTGAATGGCGACAGAGCCTGAGCCGACGGACACCTCGATAGCATAACCCGCGGCGCAGTAGACGAACTCACAAAGTGATCTCGTCGCGTGCGGCCATTCCGACTTATGATTTTCTTGGAAAGATGCGAACGTCTTTAATGCTGATTTATGGAGAATTTGGAACGTTCGGGTGACTTTTTGAGTGCTTTGGCCTTCTTATAAATGGCGGCTTCATTGCTATGGAGTTTATACTTTGTATATTCTGCTTCTTCTGGTATGTAACCGAAATCTTGGCGAGATGAAGCATCGAAGTCTGGTTGTCTTTGCTGGGGATCCATCTGAAGATTCTAGTTCAGTTTTGTTGGACTTATGCCTGTGGGAGTTGTGTTTTTCTCTAGTCTCCCCTTTATGGGAGTCATGTTATCTCTGTACCGTGCTAGAAATGCGCCCGAGAGGGCTATGCATTTCTTGAGTCGCCTTCTCCATTTTCCTGCTCTTCTTCTCTTCCTCTTTCTCCTTTCTCCTTCTCCTTCTTTTCATCTTTCTTCCACCCTCTCATTCTCCCCTTTAGTTTCTTCGCACAAACTCCTTCCATCCCTTTTTCTTCTTCTCCTATTTTCCACCTTTCTGGCCTTTTTCATTTTTGTTTCATAACAGCACTAATGCATCGAATCCCACCAGAATTCCACAGTTAAGCGTGCTTGGGCGAGAGTAGTACTATGATAGGTGACCTCCATGATGAAGTCGGCTAAGATCTGCCCTTTTATCGCGGTTTTTGGTTTGTATCTGATGTCAAACTCACTCAGCTCTATGGCCCACTTCATCAACCTTCCGGAGACTTCTGGTTTATGTAACACTTGCTTCACCCAGGTATTCCGCTTGACTTTTATGGTGTGAGCCCTGGAAGCAAGGGCGGAGTTTCCGGCCATTGCTACTGTGGCGAATTAGTTTCTCCATCCTTGGTGATTCTCTCCTCCGCTCCTCTCAAAGCTCGGCCGCACAGTAAACCCAAGGCCGTGACTTCGCCTTGTCTCGACGAGGACAAGATCAGGTTGAGAAGTCCGACATACGACTGTATAGGTGAGTGAGCCCTTCAATAGAACTTACTATAATGGGGAGCTTAAATATGTTTTCAAGGCTGAAAATGCTTCCTCGCACTTTGCATCCCATTGAAAGGCTCAGACTTGGAAGAAAGGTCAGATGACACTACTCGGATACGAATTCCGCTTAAGGCAATATCCTCCACACAAAAATAACTTCCTTTATGCTTCGATGGCGAAGGCATGTCGAAGTACAAATTTTCTTTATCTTAACTGGATTTACTTCACCTCGGTGGTTGACTATGAAACCCAGAATTTCCTAGCTGATAATTCGAAGGCACAATTTAGCCGGATTTAGTTTCATGTCAGAAGTTTCTCAAGATCCGAACGCTCTCGACAGATGGGCCATGGAGCCTAAATTTCGAGGTGGATTTTACCGAAGATGTCCGACGCGCCGAAACGCCGTGTGTAAAATTTACGCCATAAAATAGCGCACGCGTCACCTAATATAATGTACCAATGGTACGGATATCGATCCACAGGGACAGGTGTGTTGACTACAAAGGTTTTGTGGTTTTTAGATAATATCCGAACAGATCGCATTTTACGAAAGAAATTGAGTATGTGAAATTCGACTAAGCTATTGATTCTAATGAATTATTGGTATTGAAGACTAGGTTATGTCTCCCCTCGTCAATGCTCAATGGATTATTTCTTAAAGATATTATTATTCAATATATTTATAAGTTGTCGTATTACAGATGATCTTACTTCTACTTAGATATCCTCTCTCGAGGTATATCCAAGCCTATATCTCATGAATAGAGCTGGAGTATATCTCAGCCCAACTCAAAGATTCCGAAATGCTTAAATGTTCAACCTCTTAAATGCCACCTCTCGTGGATCGAAATATCTCTATTTACCGAATCCAATCGAAGGTCGTCGATTCGTATCCTGATAACCTCATCTCTCGAATCTCTGGACTTCCAAAGCAGGATTATGCCAATGTTGGCCGACATCACCATATAATGAAATCATAGATATAGAGCAAGATGCAAACAAATTGATAAACAACTCGAATAATATAAAGTATTAAACTTTAATCCATCAACATATGATTGTGGTTCAAACACAACCCTAGATATAGATCTAGAACATACCGAATGAGAAAATGAAAATATTTAATCTCAAAAACATCTTCTAATATCCACAAAATGAGAAACAAGACAAATCACTCTGCACTTTTCAAGTCCGTCACTATCGCTCCGAATTCGTGCCCTTGTTCGTACGCCCCGTCCCTCGCACTCGAACCATTGGTGCTTTAAATGATGAGGTGCGTATCCGTACGACGTCGAATCGCTGAGACGTCATGACGCTGAGACGTCGCACGCTGACGCCAACGCTTTCTCGGATTGTTGACTTCTCGTGATTGTTGACCTAACGCCGCGACGCTGGAACGCCACGACGCGGAGACATCGCGACGCCGAACATCGTGGACGCAGCAGCCACTCTCTCCTCGCATCGCTTCCATTGCTCCACTCGCTTCCCTACGTTGCGCCTTTCACATCATCCGTGACTCGCATTCACCGACCTACCATACTGAGATACCAAACCTGGAAAATACATATTTAACAATAAAAATAACGCTAAAAGCCTAAGAAAGACGCTGTATACAATGAGTGTTTCGTGCACTCATCACACCCCCAACTTAACTTCTTGTCATTCCTCAAGCAAGAATGGACTTAGACAGATTAACACACCCGACATAACAAACTAACACTGCGACAAGGTTGCACATGCCGAGAAATAGGATCAATTTGGACCGACCACACCGCCGCCGCTTTGCTCGGTCTTACAAGATGCATGTGATGTTCGACTCTTCTCGGAAAACTCGCGCCTTGAAATAAAAAGTGACTAGTGCCCAACTCCATGGTATTCAATAACCTTCTTCCCAATGACCCTATCTCGGGTATAATGAATGACCTCCACATGCCTAGGTTCGACACCCCAAACTTCTAATTAACTCACCTATTTGGAAGAAGCTAATTAGAAAAGGATAAGAACGCACCCTTTTATTCATGCTGCCGAAATACCTAAAACTTCCTAAGTACCTAAAAGAAATTAAGAAGACCTAGTGCCAAGAAGTTTTAGATGAGTGTTCCCCTCGTGATGGGGATCCATCAGACTCCCCACCAGCTGGTTAAGGGCACCGTGCATTAAATTCTCTTCAAACTTCACTCCCGAACACTCAACCAAACTCAAAGGCCCCGATTTTGATCTCCCGAGAATCTGCTTCCATACGGCCCTTGCCGTGCTAGATTGATTCTCGATTGAACCTGACACGATCGGGCTTGCTCTACTCGTAGGGTTTCCTCGACCACATTCCGTGCTATTGTGTCAGTCTCTCCACGTAATTCACATACCCTATGGGTCGGGTCTCACGGAGTTCGCGGTTCCTTACCGGGCTCGTTTAACTCGTTTAGTCAATCAAGCACATGATTAACCAAATTGTTGAGGACCTCATTATCTGTGCCACCCACCGCTTTTACTTGTGTAGCCTTCTCTCTAGGCCACTGATTTGTGTTGGTCATAAAGATCTTCCGTAATTTCATGTTTGGTCCGCGGGTTTTCTTCATTAGTGCCTCCGTACCGAGGCATCAATCAATGCTCTAAGAGCGTTCCTCGTTCTACATTATAGAAAGTATGACTCGTGATCCATCCGTTAGTCCGTGATGCACTTTCTTAATAATTCGAAATTGCCCCATGCTCCTTCGCTGTGTTCTCCTCTCAGCTGTCCAAAAGTATTAATCTCGCATTGCCGTGCAATTTTCAAGCGCGGGAAGAACTCGCCGAAATTTTTGCACTAAATCGCTCCATGGTAATGGACCGTGGTCGATCGGGTTAGCCGTTATTTCGCTCTATCACCAAATGAAAGTGGAAACAATCGCAACCTCGAGAGCTTCAAGAACCCCATTGTACTTCGATCGTATCGCAAACTTCAAGGAAGTCGGGTCAATGCATATTCGGTTCCGCCGGGTAGTCCATGGAACAAGATGTTCAAGCATCTCAGATCGCGGATCGACTTCAATTCGTTGTCGCTTGAATGAGGTCGTCCGATAGTCAGTCAACAATAGTTGGTGGTAAAACAAACTCATCAAGTAGCATGAAAGGATCATCTGGCTGTATAAACGGCCTGGGTGCTTGATTCCTTCCGTTATTCCCATTTCGGCCTCTCTGTGGCTCGTTTTGCTCAATGTTAAGATTTTGCTCTTCATTGTTTTACATGGTCGTTAGGTTTCTGGGGTCCTGCTCGTTCTCTCGTTCCTCGGCAACTGCGCGCAGTTCTTTCCGGTCTCAGATCAAACAGTGTCATAACTTGATCTCGACGTCGCATGTACTTACTGAAACCTACACTGCAATAACACACGAACCAACAAAACCAAATTACCAGCACTTGTAAAAGTAAACAAAAGTAAAGAAAATTTCAGAGTAATATCCAATTGCTTTATTCTCTATATCAATCTAAACTCCAGATCTGCAAGAATTCGCGCCATAAAAACTTGATAGCCGAAACGTATGCAAAATTTACGCCTATGTGTGCGCACGCTACGCCTAAGTAATATAATGTACCTATGGTACGGATATCGATCCACAGGACGTGTGTTGACTAAGCAAAGATTTTGCTTAGATACATCTCGAATAGACGATTTTAGGAAAGAAATTGAGTATGTGAAATTTGACTAAGCTATTGATTCTAATGAATTATCATATCAAGACTGTGGCTATGTCTCCCCTCGTCACGCTCAACGGATTATTTCTTAAAGATATTATTATTCAATATATTTATGTTGTCGATGGCGAGGTGATCTTACTTCACATATCCTCTTCTCGAGGTATATCCGCCTATCTCATGAATAGAGTTGAGTATATCTCTATCCCAACTCGCATTCGAAATGCTTAAATGTTCTGGAACTCCCAAACGCCACCTTCAGGATCGGAATATCTCTATTTACCGAATCAATTGAAGGCTGCTCTACCCAGATCCCTGGATAACCTCATCTCTCGACCCGGATCTCCGAAGCAGGATTATGCTAATGTTGGCCGACATCACCATATAATGAAATCATAGATATGAGCGTATGCAAACAAATTGATAAACAACGAATAATATAAAGTACTAAACTTTAATCCATCAACATATGACAGAGTTCAACATAACCTCTAGATATAATCTAGAACATACCGAATGAGAAAATGAAAATATTTAATCTCAAAAACATCTTCTAATATCCACAAAAATGAGAACAAGATAAATCACTTCGTACTTCTTCGGTCCGTGGTCACTATCGTGCTTCCTCGAATTCTATGCCCTTGTTCGCACGCCTCCTCGTCCCTCACCGAACCATTGGTGCTTTAAATGATGAGGCAGATTCAGTTGTCGACGCCGCTGCGACGCTTGAGACGCCGCTTAACGCTTCGACATTGTCGACTTCGTGATAGCGATCTCAACGCCGCGACGCGTTGGAACGCCACGACGTAGAGACGTCACACGCTGAACGCCGCCGACGTGGCCCACTTTCCCGCATTGCCTCTCCATTACTCCAATTTGTCACAGTGTGCTCTTTCACATCATCCGTGACCAGAGATTCACCGACCTGCCATACTCAGATAAATAAACTGAAAAATACATATTTAACCAAAATAACGCCAAAGCCTAAGAAAGACGCGGGTATACAATGAGTGTTTCAGGCACTCATCACACCCCCAAACTTAACTTCTTGCTTGTCCCCAAGCAAGAATGGACTCTAGACAGGACACACACCCGACATACTGAAACTAACACTAAGACAGTGTTGCACATGCTGAGAAATAGGGGATCAATTTGGACCGACTCACACCGCTGCTGTTTTGCTCGAAGTGCACAAGATGCATACAGATGTTTGACTTTCGGAAAACTCGCCTTGAAATAGGTGAAGTACTAGTGCCTCAACTCCATGGTATTCAATAACCTTTCCCAATGACCCTATGTGCGTATAATGAATGACCTCCAGTGTATGCCTAGGTTCCGACACCCCCAAACTTAAGCTCAACTCACCTATTTGGAAGAAGCTAACTAGGAAAGGATAAGAACGCACCCTTTTTATTCATGTCAAAATACCTAAAAACTTCCTAAGTACCTAAAAGAAATTGAAGAAGACCTAGTGCTAAGAAGTTTTAAATGAGTGTCTCGTAAAGGGATCCATTGGTGACTCTCACCGCTGGTTAAGGGCACCTGCATTAAATTCCCTTCAAACTTCACCCTAACACTCAACCAAACTCAAAGGCCCTAGGTCAGGAAAATCCAACTTCATTCCATGTAGCGGCGCTGAAGTCAATGACTCCCAGCCAGTTGGCTTAGGGAATTAGGCTTTGAAAGGCCACTCGGACTGTGCCCTTGGATTCCGATTGGATGATCCACTTATTCTAATTCACAAGACTCTTTTTGACTTTTTCTTCTTTTTCACCTTTTCTATTGTTTTTTTTTTTTTTTTTTGGCCAGCTAGCTCACAGCAAACCTCTTTTTGATAGGGTGTCCCATCACTTAGATGGTTAGGCTAAGGTTTATCGAACTTTAGTAGTTGATCTTTAAGACCTATGCGCACTCAAGGTCAAGAGGTATGATAGATCATCGAGAAATAGCTTCTGACTACCCGGATTGTCTACTAAACCTTCCCACCTATTCAACCTATTTACCGAGCACCAAACATTGTATGCATCCGATCTTCCATGTCAATAGTGAATTCAGTCCAAAAGTGATCCTTGACTTTCAACATGGCACACATTCACAACTACCTCCACATGCAACTACTACATATAGGAATGACTTAACACACACGCAAACAAAACTAACACATGACTCATCAAATTAAATTGAAGAAGTAAACCTAAAAACTAACAGAACACAACTAATATGTCAATCTAAAACAAAAACACTACACAAATACTAAAAACAAAACATAACTAAACAGATCTAACTAAAAACCCGATCACCACCCACAATTTAGCAATATTAGGCTTTTCAATTTCCACCGCCCCCCCCCCCCAAACAAAATACCCAGTGTCCCCACTGGCAATAAACAAAAGTAGAGGTGAAGGGGACTCCCCTGGTGATCACTGCGGTGGTGGTGGTGGAGGCTGGTGAAAGGCCAGGAGCTGTGCGATCTGGGCCTGCAAGGCCTCGTCGTCGCTGGTTAGAATGGTGGCCCGATCACAAGACAAGAAGTATATCGCACGAAGAGCCTCCATATCTCGTGTGTGACGAGGACTCTGCTCCCGGGTCTCGCCCCGTAAGGCACTGCGCCAAGTGAGGGAGAGCACCGGCCCCGGATCGGGCGAGGATCGGAGGAGTCGCCTTCGAGGTCGCTGGATTACGCGAGGGCGGGGCGAGGACTGGCCAATGTCTCCTCTGACGCCAAGGATCCATACCGAGCCTCGATACGGGTACCAAGTCCTTGTCCGAGGCTCATGGCCGTAATCATAGACTTCGTGTCACAAGTGATTACCTCGGCAGTGTCCCTTCTCGATGTGATATGGCCTTACGGGTGGAGCCAGGCCTCATTGTCGTCGAGGGGCACCCCGGCTCGTTTGCACAAGCCAAAGATAAGGAAGGGGTGCCCCAAATTCATTTTTGCGTCCCGGTTATGGAGGATGGCATCCTCTATAACCTGCCCAACATCAAAAGGTATATCCTGTATGATGGCGAGTCAGCAGTGGCACACTGGGCTATCACTTCACACACGCTCGTCGCTCTTAATAAGACGCTGGCGTGATGAAGTGATGCCGTGACCTTAGGTATGAAGCGCCAAATGCTTGGCCTCAAGTGGACTCGGTATGGCCCTGACTATCGACTTTCCACTCACCCCGGCCATTCGGTCAATACCGATAACCCTAGCCAGTGGTGCTCGGGAGCGCATCGAATCCATCCGAAGGGACATGCTCTAGAATTATAATAACTATTGATCGACTCCGCACTCTAAGTCGAATTGGATCACGCCCCGCACCCGACTTTCTTCGTAGACGTGGGAGGCGAGATTGGCAAGAGAACTCGCACCACACTCATCGCCGGATGAGGTGGTTGGCACAAGGTCTTATCCCTTATCCGCGCAATGGTCTTGCAAAAGTCATCGGGTGGTGAAACCCTTCTCCTTTATAGAACGATCGGTTCTGCAGATGGTGTCGAACCGATCAAGGTAATCTCATTCACGAATCACAAGTGGACATCGTAGTGGGGGTCGGTCCTCGTTGACCGATTCTCTTGGTAGCAATTTCCGCCTACCGTACACAGGCTTAGAATTCACGTGGTGGTGGCACCCAATTGGTCACCCACTGACCTAGACCAAAAAACGAACACCTAGCGTGCACCAAGAAAAACCAAAACTACTAAGTGTACGAACGACCCTAAAGGTGACTCAAAACCCTAAAATAGACCTAATAATACCCTAAACTTGAACCTATATATCCTAGACCAATCGTGAATGCAATTTCAGTCTCTAGATGACTTACACTAGTGCTGAACTAAAGTACAAGCAGGGTGGGAATGCCACTCTGATGCAAGGGAACCAAAGGTCGAACCAAGGTGTGAGGGTGACTCATGAGGTGCATAGAGAAGGCTCCGAGGGCAATGTAGGAGCCCCGACCGGCGGAGAGGGAGTTCCCGTGAAGGACTCGAAGGTGGATAGGTGCAGCCCAGCAGGATGCCGGGCAAGGTGAAAAGCAAAATGGCCTATTTTTTGGCCTTGGGGGCACGCCACAATGTCGTGGCACTGTCGCATGTGACGTAGAGGGTCGTCAACGCCGCGACGTTTCGCAAATCGCCGCGACGCCTAAAAGAGTGGAACTAAACGACGCCGCGATCGCTTCTGAGCAACGCTCGCCGACGCTACGCAGAGTGGAATTAACAACGCCGCGACGTCGAAGCAACGCCGCGATCGCTACAAAGAGTGGAATTCATCAACGCCGCAGTTGAGTATCAACGCCGCGACGCCCAGACTTAAAATTCACGTCGCGACGTTGATTACTCACGTCGCGACGTTCCAGAGAGTATAAAAATTCACGTCGCGACGTTACAGAGACACTTAAAATCAACGTCGCGACGTTGAAACTCCACGTCGCGACGTTCCAGAAAGGGTAACATGGACGTCGCGACGTTACGACTCAACGTCGCGACGTTACAGAGAGGGCCTCCAAAAATCTGTGCACATTGAGGATCCCATGGCCAAGAAACTCTCCTCACTTGTATGACTGACTTGTAATACAGCATGAACTAGATCCTCCCCAATACCCGTAGATTCACGAGTCCCGACAAGAAATAACCAAAAGAGACACCGGGACATGGAGAAAACTAGTAAACCAATATCACTTAAAATAAACAATAAAAAAATTGGAAAAAGGAAAAGTTTAAGAAACACTCGGGTCGCTCCCAAGAAGCGCTATGTTTAACAGTCGCGAAGCTCGACGACTTCGAATCTCAATGTGCCTGGGACCCGAACTCATATGATCGCTACTACACTTCACCGGGCCGGGCCGGGCCAAAGAATGATTTGTTTGTCCGCAAGAAACTCGCTCCATAATACTCTTCAATCGTTGGGTGGTGACTGCGGAATGTGCCTTTCTCAGATGTAACTTCGCCCCACACACGTGTGAAAAGACCTTTGTTACTGTGAAAGGGCCGGACCATCGAGACTTCAATTTCCCGGGAAGAGCTTTAGGCGAGGAATTGAACAAAAGAACTGTTGTCTACTTAGTGAACTCCTTTACGGTAATGTGTTTGTCGTGCCGGGCTTTAGTCTTTTTTCCTTATAAATGTGGGGCGTTTTCATAAGCCGTTCACGAATTAGTCTAGTTCAACGAGGTTGGAAGCGGTGGCTTCGCCGGCCAATGTACTATCCATGTTTAACTGCCGAGTGGCCCAGTAGGCTCGATGCTCCAATTCTACTGGAAGATGACACGCTTTACCATAAGCGATTACGACGGTGACTTACCCGAAGGGTTTTTAATCTTTGTCTGCGATGCATGAAGGGCATCTTTGTCCTTTTAGACCAATCGCTTCACGGGTACGTGCTTGTCTTCGAGGGAATGGACTTGATTTCTCGATTTGATACCTCGACATCCATTTTGTGGGTGGTAGCCGCAAGAGATGTGCGATGACGTACCCCCCATCAGATACCTTATTGCATAAATGGGTACCATTATGCGTGATCAATGCTCGAGGTTCAAAACATGAAGAATATGTAGGCTGGCGAGCCACGACAGCATCGTTGGTGCGTGTAGGGTTGCTTCCACCCACTTTGAGACATAGTCTACGCGAAAAAGATGTATAAAGTTTTACACGTACGATGCGGGAAATGGTCCCATGAAATCTATTCCCCATAAATCAAACAATTCGACCTCCAAAATGGGATGCATGGGTGGCTCGTCTGCTAGAGATGTTCCCCGTTCGTTGACATTTGTCACAAGTGGAAACTTAATTGATGGTTCAGCATCTTTTAAATAAGGCAGAGCCGGTAAAAACCTGATTGAAGCACACTTGTTTCACTTTATTCTCGCGGCCACAATTAATCGCGCATGGTAGAGTGTGACAATGGTTGAATGCATTGCATTTCATCTTCGGGCACACATCTCCTTATCACTGATCGCGCGGTGTGTAAAGAATTATTTCCAATAGTAGTGTTTTAGGGTGTGCGAAAAACCTCTTTTTACTGTGATAGTTAAATTAGGAGAATACTTTAGCCACGGAAATAATTCTGTCTGCCGAACCATGGGCGCCCTCTTGTCCTCAATAGCTAGAGTTTCTCATACGGGGTAGTATTCAGCACGGAACATCATCTCTAGCCTTCCAATCGTGAAGAAGATGATGCGCCACTAGGTTTCGATGCCTTTATTGTCTTAACTTTAATCTCTACGATCTAAATTCTTGCGGCAATAGGACCCAGGGTGTCGGGGTTTGCATCTTTCTTAGTCATCAAGTACCCAATAGCGGGAATGATCGGAGTGTGCACCACGACCTTGTTGCCAATCAAATATGGCCTGAATTTGTCGAAAGCAAAGACAATGGCCAACAGTTCTTTCTCTGTAGTGGCATAATTCAGCTGAGCATCATTCAGGGTTCTACTAGCATAGTAGATTACCTGAAAGATTTTCTCTCGTTTACGCGACCTTTGCCCCAATCATGAGAGTCAGGCGTCACACATAAGTTCAAATGGAAATGACCGGCCACCCTGATAGGGTTTGAAACAAACTTATCCTTAAGTGCGAGAATGCATGCAAACATTGTGAATCAAACTCAAATGGGATCCCTTGGACTAGGAGGTTAGGCAGCGGTTTCTGTCTGCGAAAAATCCTTGATGAATAGCCTATAGAATCGGCGTGGCTTTAGAAAACACAATCCCTTTGCAGATGAGGGTGGAGCAACTTCTCAATTGCTTCAATCTTAGCCCTATCTACCTCTATCCCTCTTCTTTGATAGATGTCGAGGAATGATACCCTCTTGTACCATAAAATGTCACTTTTCGATTAATTTTAAGTTGGTCTCTTCACATCTTTGATGCGGCTCTTAAGTTTTCCTAAGCGATTTGTCAAATGAATTTCCCATTCTTGAAATCGTCCATGAAGATCTGGTGTCTTTTCAACCATATCGGCTCAATGCATCATGCATCGTTGAAAAGTAGGTGCATTTGCGACCCAAAGGCATCGTAGAATGCGAATGTACCATGGAACCAGTGAATGTCGTCTTCTCACGATCTTGGCCCATGCTTGGTGGTTGTATAGGAATATCCATCAGCGGTGTATTCATGGCCAGACTAATCGATCTAGCATCGTCTGGCGACAATGAAATGATCTTTCGGTGGCTTTGTTCGATTTTCGATAATCAATGCAAATCCTCCACCGGTGGCCCATTCCAAGAAAAGCGATAGATGTTGTTTGATCTGATGACGATTGTTCCTCCACTTCTTAAGCTTCTGGCCCAGGCTTACCCGTGCGGCGTAAAATGGGGTGGCTCACCTAGGTATCTAGCCATTTACAAAACCTCTTTCACGATTTCTGCCTCCTTCATTGTCGGATTTAACCTCCTGGCAGCTTCAGCGAAGGTTTATGTCCATCTTCTAGTAAATACGATGCATGCACATAGAAGGAATGAATCCTTACCGTCGACTAGAGACCATCCAGGAGTGCATGTTTGTGATCTCGAAGGACCCTGATAACTTCTCTTCTACAGTGCGGTCGAATCTTCGAGATAATCACTGGTAGCGTAGATTTTACCCCAAGGTATGCATACTTCAAATGGCTAGGTAGAGGTTTTTGTTCCATCTTGGGTGGTTGCTCAACCGATGGGACCAGCGTTTTAGCTCCTTCGCCTAGGGATTGAGAGTATTGCCTCAACCACAGTATGTCCAGAAGAGTCCATCCATTTAACATATTCTTCTGCCTCTTCGCTCAGGTTCTCAGACTCATTCTCCACTAGGCTAGTCTCCAAAGGGTCGGTGAGACCGCCGGCTGAACACTATAGCCCCTCTCTTAATTTCTACCATGAAGCAAGTATCACTTTCTGTAAGTTGTCGCCTTCTTCCAAACACGTTGAATTTTTACTTCATCTTCTTGTACTCTCAATTCGGTTCTCCCTACGAACATCAATCATTGCCACACTTGGGTTGCAAAAGCGGTCTACAATATTATCGGTATTTCTTTATCTTCCTCCATATCGAAACAATGAAATATCTGGAAAGATAAACTTGTCGGCCTTGGCCAAGACATCTTATTATCCTCTCGGATGTAAAGATGCGTACTGCGGCGAAGTGGTGTAGTTAGGCGAGGCCTCACACTGTCCCAAACGTTTGAAAATGGATTAGGGCATAAGATTAATGCGGCACCCAGTCACATAGGGCTCTCGAATGGCATTTCCCGGTAGTGCGAGGGATAGTGAAGCGCTGGGTCCTTGAGCCTGCGGTAGGCTTTCTGCGAGTATGGCCTTTGCTGTTCCTCAGTTAAGTTCGCTGTTTCGAAATCGAGAGAGAAGTAAAGGAGGAGGAGGAGGAGGAGGAGGAGAGAGAGGAGAGAAGCTATATCTGGGACGGGGATGTCTTTCATGAGAATTTTACATGGCCCGGGCATGCGTTCTGGGGCACATCGGCCAAGCGGGATATTGATGTGCTTAACTTTTTGAACACATCCGTGAATTTAGTGAATTAACCTTATCTGGTTATGCTTCTTGAGCGTTGTGGGTAAGGAATGCGGTGGCCTTTGCTTGATGAAGTTCTCTTCGATTGCTTCTCATTAAAGCTGTTCCCTTATTGCATCATCGATGCGGCCGGGGTACGGATGACTTTCTCGAAATCTACTTCCTCACATAGCGGATTTCCCTTGATCTCCAAGTCTTTACCACTTCTCGTGCTTGCTTTGACATGTTCATTTAAAGTCTCGTCTCGGGTTATTTGAGTTGCTCGTGGGAACAGGTTGCCTTTGTCGATGGTTGCCATTTGGCCCATTTGTGCCTCGAAACTTCTCAAGCGCTGGCACGCTTGATTGTTCTGATTGGGTTGCTGGCACAGCTGCGTATTCGCCTTGGTCACATTCGCCCAAGCGAGTGGAAGTTAACATCTGTGCGAGAGCTTGTTCTAAATCTACCTTTTTCTCAGCGGGTGGTTCACTAGTTCGATTCAATGGCGTGTGTCGATTATTATGCCCATACCATGATTATTGACGTGCAGTTACGATTATTCGCCACACTTGTACGATTTTGATTACGATAGCTGTTTCCCCATACGGCCCTTCTTCTTTGTGATTGATTACGATTGAACCTTGACACGTCACGGGCTTACTTTGCTGTAGGGTTTCTTTGTGACATTAGGTGCTATTGTCTTTGTCCTCCCACGAGAATTCATAACTCCATGGGTTGAGTATATGGCGTTCGCGGTTCCTTGCTGTCTGTTTAACTGTTTAGTCAGCTGTGCCACATGATTAACCAAATTGTTGAGGACCTCATTATCTGTGCCACCCACCGCTTTTACTTGTGTAGTCTTCTCCCTAGGCCACTGATTTGTGTTGGTTGCAGCATCTTCCGGGCTATAAGCTTGGTCAGTGGTTTCTTCATTAGTGCTCCTCCGGTAGAGGCATCGATCAGCTGTTCTAGTAGCGTTCCTCTCGGCCCGTTATAGAAAGTATGGACTTGCATCCATGCGGTTGAAGATGCGTGATCGCGGGCACTTTGCTTAATAATTCGGTAATCTGTCCCATGCCTCACGCCGGGTTCTCCCCCTCTAGTTGTCCAGTATTAATCTCTTTATGAAGCTGTCGCGATTTTGAAGTGGGAAGAACTTGGTCGAGAAATTTTGCTACTAAATGCGTTCCGTAGTAGTAATGGAATCTGGTGGTTGGTAGTTAGCCGGTGTAGCTCTATCACCAAGTGAAAGTGGAAACAATCGCAACCTGAGAGCTTCTTCAGTAACCCCATTGTACTTGATCGTATCGCAAACTTCAAGGAAGTTGGTCAAATGCATATTCGGGTTCTCATGGGGTAGTCCATGGAACAAGATATTCTAAAGCATCTGTACCATGACTGACTTCAATTCGAAGTTGTTTGCTTGAATAGGGTCGTCGATAGGTACAATACGAACAACGATTGGTGGTAAAACAAACTCATCTAGTATTAGCATGAAAGGATCATCTTGATTTGTATAAAAACGGCTGATTATGATTCCTTAGATTATTCCATTTCGGCCTCTCGTGGCTCGTTTGCTCAATATTAAGATTTTGCTCTTCATTGTTTTACATGGTCGTTAGGTTTTCCTAGTACAGTACATTCTCACATTCTCGTAATCGTGCGAGTTCTTTTCGCTCGGGGATGGTGGCTAACTTGATCTCGGCATTCGCATGTACTTCTTGGAAACCTGCTTGATAACACGGTTGACAAATCCAAATTACGACACTTGTAAATAAACAAAAGTAAAGAAATTTCAAGTAATATCAATTGCTTTATTCTCTATATCAATCTAAACACATTGTCCGACAGCGGCACAAGCAGCCAGTAAGCGGTGTGTAAAATTTCACGCTATGTGCGTAAGTGCCTTGCGTCGCCCCAGTAATATAATGTACTAATGTTACGGATATCGATCCGCAGGGACGGTGTGTGACTACAAAGGTTTTGCTTCTTAGATAATATGCGAATAGACGTATTTTAGGAAGAAAGAAATTGAGTATGTGAAATTTATTCAAGCTATTGATTCTAATGATTCTTGGTATTGAAGACTAGGGTTATCTCCCCACGTCGTTCGATGGATTATTTCTTAAAGATATTATTATTCAATATATTTATAAGTTGTCGATGGCGAGGTGATCTTACTTACGAGATATCACTCTCGAGGTATATCACTTTATCTCATGAATAGAGTTGAGTATATCTACATCCTGACTCGGTATTAGAAATGCTTAAATGTTAACCCCCCAGTACCACCTTCGGGATCGGAATATCTTTGTTCAGAGATCAGGCGAAACCTCTACTGAGATCGCTTGGATAACCTCATCTCGAATCTCGGATCTCCGGTGTGATTATGCGATGTGGCGAGACATCACCATATAATGAAATCATAGATATAGAGCGAGATGCAAACAAATTGATAAGCAATGAATAATATAAAGTACTAAACTTTAAATCCATCAACATATGACAGGGTTCAACACAACCCTAGATATAGATCTAGGTATCTTGAGATGAAAATGAAAATATTTAATCACAAAACATCTTTCTAATATCCTGAATGAGAAAGCGATGCAATCATGGTAGCTTGCGAGTGCAGTATGCATTCTTTGCTGCAGGTCGGTGCCCTTGTTCGTGCGCCTCCCCGTCCCTCAGTGCGAACCATTGGTGCTTTAAATGATGATTGCAGGATCCGTCTTGGCGTCGCGGCGTTGAGAGGCGTTGCGGCCGTGCGAGGCGTCAGCGGCGTTCACGATTGTTGATACGTATTGTTGACCCGGCGTCGCGGCGTTGGAGCGTCCGCAGCGTGGAGGCGTCGCGGCGTTGAGCGTCGCGGCGATGGCAGCCACTCGCATTGCTCCATTACTCAATTTGCTTCCCACGGTGTGCTCTTTTTCATCATGCACCACGTTGCCAAACTCGATCATACTTTCGGATAACTGGCGGAAAATACATATTTAACCATAAAAATAACGCTAAAAAGCCTAAGAAAGACGCGGGTATACAATGAGTGTTTCAGGCACTCATCAATGTCATCTATATACACTTCCATAGTTATTGCCTAGCGGTTCACGAAACATCAGATTCACCAGCCACGATATGTAGCTCCTGCATTTTGAGCCCCAGCGGCATCACCACGATAACAATAGGTTCCACTGTATTTGTGACCGAAACGGCGTCTTTTCTTAGTCATACAGGTCCATGCGATCTGGTTGTGGCGGAAAAAGCATCCATAAAACTAAGGAGTTCATGGACCGCGGTGGCATCTACGATGGTCGGTCGTGGTAGAAGCGCGCCCTTCGGCCACGCTTTATTGATATGTCGAGTGAAGTCGTCTTGAGTCGCCATTTCTTAGTTTGCCTTTTTGATGCGACATTGGCAGCGTCGAGGTATTCTACTTCCCTGATCGCTCCTGCCTATAAAAGTTTGTTGACTTCTTCGTTGATGGCTTTTTGCCTTTTTGGCGCGAAGCTTCTCCTTTTCTGTTTGATTGGCAAGGACGAGTGACGTTGACTGTGGTGATTGCAGAGGGATCGATTCCTACCGTAATACCTTTCTTCCATGCGAAAGACGTCTGTTTTGTCTTAAAATGGATAAGGTGGTTTTAAGGTCTTAAAGCTGGTTTCGGCAATGAGGCGAAGATGTTGATTCTCATCCGCGTCACGGTTCCGGTTCTTCGAGGGGCTGGTCGGAGTGAGTACCTCGTCGTGCGTGTCCCGATAAATCCGCGTATATGTTGTGGAGCCCGTTTTGTTTCATGGATGTTGAGTAGCATTCCCTAGCCACTCGCTGGTCTCCTCAGTTATTCCTACCCGTTCACGGTAAGAATTTGATCATCATGTGATATGCGGAAGGGATGGCTTTGTGCATTGAGAGAAGGTCTGACGGCATGTTATAGCGGCCAGGCGTGCGGCGAGGAATCTTGCGTGGTCGTCGGCTTTGCATGGGAATCCCCAGCGTGGTACCAGTGTATTGAGCCTAGAGTAATAACTCTTTCTGGAGACCCGAAGTAAGAAGGTGTGTTGACGGGTTCTAGTTTCATACAGTGCCCGTTTATCAAGCGGGCTGAGATGATATCTAATTTGAACTCCGGGTTGTCGATTAGCACCCGATGAATTTGTTTTGTTTGCCCGCAAACTCGCGAACTACCGGTGGGTCGTAATAGGGGTATTGGCATCCCTCTAGATGCGAATCGGAGGAACGTGATGGATGTGTCAAATCGTGGTAGTTTAGACAACTGCTCGAATTCCAGCTATCTCTGTCGATCTAATCTTTGCGTAGATGGGCCTTTCGGTACAAATTTGGATTCCCCTCCTCACATAAATCCTCCTGAGATTACGGATTTCACCTAGGGATTGTTGGTCTTTGGTCGTCGTCGCAGGAGTGGTGGTTTTACGGGGCGGAACGGTTCGACTTGATTCGGATCACGATTTTCGGGGGATATAAGCGTCGGAATGTCCGCCTTGAGTATCAATCTCTATTTCTCTCTTGAAATTTGTATCGGTCGTCCCCGTCTCGTGTCAGTAGTCCCTATGGAACTTCGGGAATCTTGAAGTTGTCTCTTGTTGTGGTCGACTTCATTTGGGTTAGCCACCTCTCGGGAATTGCTAAGTTTCGTGTGTGCGAAATAGTGACAGGGGTGGTGGGGGTGGCTTGTTGGGGCGAAATAGCGTCGTCGTCTTTGGTTCAGTGGACCTAGAGCGTTCTCGGGGTTTCCACACCTTTTTGGAGATCGTTCTCCATTTTTCTTTGGAGATCCTTCCTAGTCGCTTTTTCCCTTGGGGCTTCGTCCTCGTCGTTTGTCTGACCCGCTCTTTTCTTTGTGAATGGAAGAGCTTTCTTTCTTGGAAATGAGGGCCTCTTCCAGATTAATATATTTCTGCTTTTGCGAGCACCTACGCCATGCTTGTTTGGGGATTTTTGGAGATGGAAAACATTAAGTCTTTCATTTGAATCCACTAAGCTTGACCATGGCAGCGTGATCTAAGAATTTCTGCCCGGGCATATCTACCTTTAGGAGCTTCGGCATTGAACCGCTGGACATAAGACCTTAGGCTTTCTTGCGTGCCACAGCGATAGTGGCGGATGATAGCAGCTACGTACGTCACATTTGATAGTGAGAGATGAATCTGATGGATAACTCCTGAATGAGAGATTGATGACGGTGGGGGTGTGAACCGTCTTGTTTTGGGCCTTTCGGGAGTGATAAGCGAAATCTGCGTCACCTTGGATCTTGAAATACCCATGCGGTTCCATTTGATTTTTGCTTTAAGTGTTGAGATGATGAGCGAGTCTATTCTGGAGTCGAGCGACTTTGCACACGTGGCATTACGAACTTGGTACGGAAGGAAGTGGAGTACCTCATTTGTATAGGGTGACTCGATTTGTTGTACGAGTGTCCATAGTGTCGAGGAAGCGATCCTTTACGCCACCTCGCCGCGCGGTAGAGGCTCTTCTTTGATTTCTTGAACCTCTGTTCCCATGATTGTTCCCCTGCTCCGCTGAGGATGGCGCAATTCTCCGTTCCCGACGTGCTCTCCAAGGGTTTTTCGATGCCTTCCCCTCCGGGGGGCTGGGCCATGATCGTGCCCGGGCTCGGTGGATTACGCCGGTTCGATACTTTGGGAGATGCAGATATTGTGTTGTCCTTCATGAGGGGGAATGTTGTGACCTTCCTGAGTTTGTCGCGCCTCCCGGGGTCATCGGATCTGTCTGGTGAGTTGTTCTAACTCTTCTATCAGACGTTGATTGGTGAGGCGGAGTGCTTCCACCTCGTCCGTGTTGGCTTGCATTGTTTCTAACACGCTAAGAGGTCGGCTGTCTGTGTTGCCCGATGGATCTTGCATCCTTGGAGGATTAGTGTTGCTCCACGCGTGTTCGTGTTGATATCATCAGTGGCGAGAAATCGATTATATTTATAAAAAAGGAAGCATCGTTCCCATAGTGTGCGGTGATGATGCCTTTTCCAGCCGGCGGGGGTACGGAGGCGTGTGAACTGTTGGGCACGATCAAGGCTATTGGTGAGCTGGGCAATGGGATCTTTGGATCGCCGGGCTGAAGTAGGATCATTGCGATCTTCGGTTTGCGACGGGTTTGAGGGTATCGCTCCTCTGCAAAAACAAGAATGAAGGGGGTCGGCGGGGCTTACGCCCGTAGCCAGCTCATATGCACAAGTCGGTTTCTTTACGAAGAAAGAGGCCCGATTAGGCCCGCAGTGTGGCGTATGCTTTTGCGTACCTTTCACTTAGATGGGGTGGCCTTGTATTTATAGTAGATGTTCAACAGGTTGGATGGTGATTGGGTTGTTCCCATCGGATGGGAGTATTTCTTGTGTGTGATATCGGATTTGGTAATGAACATGAAGAGCGGTTTATTTGGGATAATCTTCCTTTCTTATTGGGGATCCGATTTGATGCTGATCTATTGTCTTTCTTTCCTTATTGGTGAGATTTGGCTGGACTTGCGGAATAATATATTATTAGGGACTATTCTATTTTTACATTGTTTTTGTGGGAGCTTTACATGGTGGTCTTGGGCCCGTCCCCGGGTTGGGCCCTTGTGCAGAGTGGCCTGAGGCTTGAATGTTGGCGCGAAAGGTCTAAATGCTCCAATGAACACTCTCTCTGCCAGGTTATTGAGACCAGACCTCGTTTCGTTAGAGTGGCCTCTTTGCTGGGCTTTGCGAGTAGGCACATGAGCCTTATTTTTCGAACCCTATCAACAAGCATAAAGATGGATCGCATGTATCTTCGGAATCTACAGCAACTTTAGTAAATTTATTTTTCTTACTCTTTGGTTATTTTGAATAATTCTAAATTCTTAGTTGATATTTGTATGTATTTATTTGAATTCATTTTGTAGGAAAAAATTGAACAACTTTTAGCGCCAGTGAAAAAAGGTGAAACCACGAAGCGATTGAGGCTATAGTTCCTTTAAAAGAATATCGCGATTTCTAAAGTCCTTAGTCGAGATAAAAATGGTGGGTGTCAGGAATGGGTTTCAAATCAGTCCCAAAATGCTTGAAAGAGGCCAGTGAAGAACGGATGAATGAGCCCAAACGAGCTTACCTGACAAGTTGCAATTTGACGACTCGGGTAAAAAATAACGGATATTGTTACTAGAGGCGTGATAGTGCTACAATAGAAGAAGTTGCGATTTGAAGAAATACTTTGCTTAATTTAATTTATACAGTTTAATATTTTATTTTATTTTATTTAGATATTTGACTTATGTGTTGGATTAGGCATGCAAATAATGCCTTTGATATTATTTAATGGCATAGCATTGTTTTATTTTTAATTTATATATGGATTATATAGCGTTTTTATTGATAAATTTAAATGTCTTATTAATTCTCTTATTTCTACAAGTATGCATATTTTATTGATGATTTCTCTATTTCAATTAATATAAATATCATATAGTATACATATATTAGTACTTTGAAGCGTAGGTAAAGAGATTAATAATAATGATAAAAATGAAAATTATATGCATAAAAGGATGATGAATAATGACATTTTTTAAATGTCTATTACAATTGTTTTATAACAAGGTATCAAGTATGACACTTGTGAGTATCCACGAAGCGTCGATTAATAATATCATAATAAACCCGATAATAAATGATTGTGATATCAAACATTATGCTTAAGCTACGATAAACACATTGTTCGATGTATTTACCACATATATTAACGTTGTACTTGAGGTTATTTTATCGACACTTAAAAGCGTAAAGTGGTACTATCGCTAATAAAGCATATATGACAACATTTGGAAATGTGAACATTATGCTTGAGCGGCTAGCAACCACATGCCGCGTAGATATATGTTATGACGCGTGAATGTTGTAATTGAGTTGTTTTGCTTAGCACTTACAAATGTCACGTAGTAACATCGTAAAATTGATATGGCGACAACTTCAAAAACTATCGAAACATTATGTTAGACAACACTACCAAATGTCACCATCGCGATTATCTGATAATGTAATAATGTTGTAGCGAATGGATGTCACAACACTTAAAAATGTTAGAAGACATATCATAATAAACTAATACGGCGACATTTGGAAGTGTCATAGCATTATACTTAAGCAACACAACAACATGTCATTATAGCAATGTATTATGACACATATTAATTTAAGTAATATTGGATTACTTGACACTTAAAAATGTCTTAAGATTACATCATAATAAACTGATATTGGCGCCCCAGGCAGGGTGTCAGGTTGACCTACCGTCGGCAGTGGAAATCTACTAGTCTCATGTCATGAGACCCATACATGTGCAAAAATGGCCACTTGGGTCTACACGTCATACTCATAAAATGTATATTTTATACAAAAATGATTTAATTACAATTTGTTTACAATTGTATTTAATTACAATTTATACAAAATGGGTCTCTTGCCTGAAATTTTTGCAAAATACGAGGTGAGCCATCTTGGCCGTTTCTTCGCCCTCTAAAGGTCTAGGATCGTCCACCTGAAATGCGTCTTCGGTACACAGAAAAGATATTCCTGACCGAGGGTGAGCAATGCTGGGTGGTGAAATTCCCTACTTGGGTTACTCACCTAAGTCTGTCTGTGACACCCAGACATTCAACACATGCTAATATGTCACTCATATATAAGTAACAAATGTAAATCCCATACATCATGTTATTCGGTTTATAATAATAACATAAACTTAGAAACACCATGGGTACAAGGCACGGTCAAGCGGTTAGATGTGGAACAGCCCGCAAATTTCACGATCAACATGTTATTCACCCATGGCGACAACACACATCACCTGAAATCACACAAGCGATCCGGGTGGTGTCGAACCACGCAGGTTATTTCTTCGGTCCAGTCTTTGGAGCGAAGTCAACCATCGAGGCCTCGGCAAATCCCCATCATTACATGACCCTTAAGCGTGAAACAAGTAGGAGAAAAACCCTACCTTCCAGGGTTGTGAAGCACAGATGGCCCAGGTATTACCAGCGTAGTCCTTCTTGAGTAGGGGAACAACTTTGCTTCTTACCTCGTCGAGACCCTTGGGTTCGATCGCTGGAAATTCCTAAAGGAAGGTAGAGCTTCTCTACAAAAATCTTCTGCTCTATCTCCGTTTGCTCTCTCCTCTCTTCCTTCGCCAGACCGGGTTGGAAGACTTGGTCGAAGGACTTGTCTCTCGTACCATGCGTGTCGAAGCTTCCATTGGCTCATGGGATTACACCCTTATCCTTTTCCATGTGAGATTTTCGCGATGGCATGTGATGCCATGTGTCTAGTGAGCCCTTGAGCTGGTTGGCGTGCATCTTGCTGCTTGGACCGTGTCGCCTCTTGGCCACCGAAACATGCCCGAGTGTCACATCCCTCTCTGGTGCCTTGAAAGCGTGAAATTATTGTGCCGATTCTCACGAGAAGTCGATGGTAGCTAGATTTCGGCGAAGGCGATTCAACGGTGGGGGTATTTAGTCATCAGAGATACAGAAAAATTAGGATTATGACGAAATTACCGGAGTTTTTCATATTAGGAAATGGTTTACTAGGGGTCTCACGGATATGGTGACACTTGGAAGTGTCGAATAGTATATTTAAGTGAGTAACCAACATCAATCTCATTAACAACTATGTATTACAACACATGAGTGAAAGGATTTAACAACACTTCAAAATGTTGTGCGATACGTCACAAAGAAGTACATATCACGAGCACATTTGCTTCTTTTGATGTGTTAGACCAAGTGACATTAACCTAGGCAACATATAGCGACATTTTGTAAAATGTTGGTATAAAGGATTAAAGTGATATTTTGCCTATTACGACATAAGTCGAGCATTAGATAAAACCAATTTTGTTGTTGTAGTGGCAGTAGATTGTCACGCAAACAAGGCCAGCACTATCAATTGCAAATCTCCTTTGGAAGTTTGGAGAAGATCCACATCATGAATAAGTTGGTAATAAACTCTTCGTAGAAGAAGAATAAATAATTGCAAAAGGCAGGAGCTGGCTTTGGTAGCTAGACCCGGCCTTAAAGGTAACAACATCTCCTCTGCAATTTGACATCAAATTAAATCGATTGCCTCCACCAATTCTGCGTGGATTGCTGATCACTAATAGATCTCTTTACTGGCTACAATCAAAACTCCATAAAAGTCTTTGGGTGTATGAGAGTGTGCTTGATTTCAGCTTCAATTGTTTTCCCGAATCGGGCTTAAATTTAATGACACCTACATACAGAAGATAACAAGTTAGGCCAAATGATAACAAGTGTTAGAGTTGGGTTACCCAATTTTGTTTGACTTGGTATGAAAAGTATCACCAAAGGAATCGAGTTGATAGGCATTATCCGCGACCTTTCTTGATCTTATAGATGCAATAGCAAATACATACATCCATTGAAAGTCGGCCTTGATTATGGAAAATTCGGATTTGGAGTTATGAAACGGAACATGATTTAAAGTCTTGTTTGTTAATTTGCTTGATCGCTTTATTTTTATTTGGTTTCCAAGTCAAGTAGGGGTTGCTTTATTTAAATTAGAAAGATTTGTTTTCTAGTTAAAAGTAGGAGTTTGCTTCCATTTAATTTAGAAGTAAGGGACTTGTATATACTCCTTCGATACACTCCTTTAATCATTATTCAAAGTTTAACAATATTTTCAAATTTTTTTTTAAGAGTTCTCTCTTATTCTCTTATATCTTAAGTGAATTCCCTTGAGTAGCAAGTTCATGACTTATTATCCCTTGAAGGATCCCTTGGGTGCTCTTGTGGCTTCTTATCCCTTAAGGGATTCCTTGGGTGGTAAAGTAAGTAACTGTCTTTCTACATCCTCAACCAATTCTATCATCTTATAACTAACCATTCCATGATCCTTTCTTCAACCTTCAATCGAAATCATCCCAATCAAGTTTCATACTTTTGAAAACTTCCCAAATACGTTATTTCACCCAAATTCCACCATCTCTAACATAGAGAAACTCTAAATTTGTGGATTACCCTAACCTACTATAGAAAACCCTAAAAACATAAACTATGTAAAAACCATGTTTTTTTGCATCAAATTAAACATAAAGGTTCCAAAACCTAAAATCCTTCATTCTAAACCTCAATTCCATCACATCTAGCCCTAAATTAGCCCTAGATTCCTTTGAAACTATATTTATCCTTTACCCATCAAAATTATACCCTATAGCCCTAAAATACCACAAACCGATATCCTAACTTATCTAAATCTTTAGATTATCCATCACGATCCATCCTCCGTCACTTCTAGGGGATATGAGTATGTTAATATTTGGGATGCTTGTAAATCTAAGATGTATTTTTGGGGTTTGTTGTGGCTGTGATTATTTTTCCTAATAGCGCTAACACTCAAATTTTGTACCTGAAATAGTGGATTTCTACTCTTATTGTTTTTCCCTATTTAGGTTGGGTTTTTTTCCTACTTGGATTTTCACAAAAATTGTGTTTCTTGTTTTTGTTTTCTCCTTATTGCCTATTCTTGTTTTCTTTTCTGAAAATGTCTAAATAATAATGAAGAAACATAGCAGAATTTTTAAAGACGCTTCACCGTGCATCTTGTCAGGTATGGCTTCTTGTGCAGGAGCATATCCTTTTCCTTTCTCGGTGACAACATGGATTAGAACAGTTCCTTGCCCTGGAATGGCCTTAACCACCTTCATTATATGGACAAGTTCTTCCATGTTGAGCTCCAACGGGAGGAGGAGAGCCGTCAGCGGTGGTGATAGGAAGAGAGACTTGATTGTTGTCATTCGGGATGATGATAAGGTTTATATCAAGAAAGCTCACATTGTTCAGCGCCTCGTATGCTTGTCCTGTTGTCTTGGCTCCGTCACTGATGACTACAATCACATGATTGTTCTTCCCTAACAAGTCTGTACCAGCTGCCATCCCTGAAAGGCATTGAATGAAAAAGAAAACCAGAAAAATCATGTAATTAAATTGATTAATCCCCAAATGATTTAGTAATGAAATCAACGTCAAACAAGATTATTTTTATATCAGTTGAAAATGCTTACCTAAGCCAGCTCCAAAGGCATCATGCACACTCTCGTCCCACTTGGGAAAGCCAGAAAGCCTATTGGTCTGTCGAATAGTACGCATTAATTCTTGATGTCCTTGCAGTTAGTATCTTATGCGGATGTGCCTGCAACAGAATTTTTCATAGAGAACATATCAGTAATTTTTCATATTTGCAGTTAATATCTTATGCACATAATTTTTCAAGGAGAATGAATCAAGAAAACCAATTTTCATATTTGAGTCTATAAAATAAATTTATCTTTTGTGAAGTTATGCATGGTTCCCAGAAAATTTGAAGGAAGGAAATAGAGAGGAAAAATAGAAGAAATGAAAAAATAAAAGAAAATAAAAATAGAGTGAAATCCAACATTTAATTTTTATTTGCTATGTTAAACCAATTTTATTTATTTTACAATATGAAAACTAAATAATTTAAGAATATGTAACTTAACAGTTAATTTCATTTATATTTAATTTTCTTTTGAGATTTTCAATTAGGACAACCAAACACAAGCAGAAAATTATTTTCAAGGGTTTTTTTCTTTCCGTAGTATTTTCCAAGAACCAAACACAACTACAATTGATATTTTCAAAAGCTAATCCAAAAGAATTGATCTTTATAGTGTTCTTGGAAATATTAAAGACTAAAAGCAGATGCTGTAAATAAATACCAATTAAAGTTCAAAGATCACCTGATGTCCAACATCCCGCATGATCTTATTATCTCAAAAAATTAAGACACGGTGAAGGGAAACTCGTGGAGCTCAGCTAATTTCTAGTTTGCACCGAGGTGCCCTCCAGTATTTGAGACAACATAAATCACCTCTTCCCGTACTTCATCAGCCAGCATCTCCAATTCCTAAGGTAAGAAATAAAATTTGGGAATGATAAAACTTGGAAAATATATGAAGTATAGCTTGAACCAACATCAATGGACTATTAGGTTATATACTGTTTACCTCAATGGAGAGGTTCGAGCATGCTTCGTAGTTGATGGTATCTTAAGATGGAGTAGAAGGCTTTTCCTGCAGAACTGGTGGCTCTTGACCTTCCGTTTCTCTTTGCTTGTTGCCACCAGCCACCGCACCCAGACAGACGCCCGATCCCGAGGTGTCTCGTTGACCACCGTCAACCCGCGGAAATCTACGTGTCTCTCGTCATGAGACCCATGCGTGAGTAAAATGGCCACGTCGGGCCCATACATCCATACTCACAAAAATGTATATTTTATACAAAAAGAATTTAATTACAATTTGTTTTGATTACAATTTATCCAAAACTGGGTCTCTTGCCCATAATTTTACAAAATACGGAAATAAGGCCAGTTTGGCCATTTCTTCACCTCTACGGTCTCAAATGCGTCCCATCCTCGGGTGCACCCTTCTCGCACTAAATAAACATATTCCTTCGACAAGGTGAGCAACGCCCACTAGTGGAATTTTCCTACATGGGTTACTCCTCAATTTAAATGCTCATGCAATGACACACCAAACATTCAACACATGCTAATATGTCAATCATGCATATATTAACAAAATTCACACACTAATCCACATGTCATTTATTCATAGCAATAACATAAGATTAGCCTCAATACTGGCTAACTGATACAATCCAAATAGCTCATCTGGAACTACCCACAAAATCACAATCAACATGTTATTCACTCAATGAAATAACGAAACATCACACAAGCCACACAAACAGTCCGTGGACTATCTAAAACCACTCTAGGGATTTCTTCACTCGATTCTAATCTTTTGAAACCGAAACCACGGCCATCCAGACCTTAACAAATCCCCATCCATTAAAATGACCCTTAGCCAAAGAGTAAAAACAAGTAGGAGAAAACCCCTACCTTTCGGAGTTTGTCAAAACTCCCAAAAACCGGTACCCACGCGCAGCCCTTGCCGTGGGGAGCAACTTTTGCTTCTTGCCCAGCTCCAACCCACAAATCCGATCTCCGAGAATTCTAGAGAAAAGGTAGAGCTTCTCTCTCTAAAATCCCAATATTTTCTCTCTCCTCTCCACGTTTTGTTCCTTCTCCCTCACCCAAACTGGTTGGGTCAACTTGGTCAAGAGAATTGTCCTCTCTTGCCACATGTCAATCATCTATTTGCTCATGGGATTTCACCTTATCCCCATATCCATCTAACTTAGATTTCCATCCACTCATAAGGTGTCATTTGTCACTCATGGGCCCCACTTGAGCCTTCATGTTTCTGACCCAGATGCCCTCGCCCAGGACACGTGGTACCCTCTTGAGCCACTCATAAGGCAAGTTGTCCCGCACTCCCACGTGCCTCGAAAGTGAAATCTCACTATCTCTAATCTCAACAAAATTCGACATGGTAAACAGATTGGCGAGATCTATTCCAACGCGAAGTCCTGTTTATATTATCCGAGATCTAGAAAATTCGGATTTTGACTAAAAATTACCTTTTTTGCCTTGTTTTAAAAATTGGGATTTTCTCGCTTTCACAAAGATTCTTCTCATTTCGTCTTCATTATGGTCTCGTGCCAGATGCTACCGTATTTAACCGAGGATTTCAAAGACAAAAAGGAAAAAAAAGGTAAATGATTTTGACGTAATTGAAAAGCAACTAAGGAAACCCTATTTAGTCCTTTTTCCGTCTCTATCATAATGTAATTATCTTATGTTTGGATGAGAATAGGATAGGATAAGTAGTCCGATATCTATTTTTATTTCGATTCGATTAAAAGCATTACTTAAAACGCACTAAAATCTAACCCTTCTTTGCATTTTGCCCTTTTTTTTTTATAAAAACATTCTTGTTTTCTTGTAAAAATAACTCTTTTTTAACACACACACATATATATGTAAATACATGAAATATAAAAAAGTAATTTGATCTAAAATGGTTCTTTTTTAAGAAAAATCATAAGAAAAGTTAGATTAAATTTTTTTAAGTTATTAGAGGTTTTTAAACCAAATATTTATTTTATTTTTAAATCTATTTTACAGAGTAGAATATGTTTACACCCCGTTTGAAGGTTTTCTTTTTTCCTCCTTTTTTGCCTTTTGAGAGTGCTTCCTTAATTAGCTGCCAAGTGTGAGGGAGATGAGAGGTGAAAACTTATGTTGGAAAAGAATGTTGTTTTTTTTTTTACAATTAAGCACTTTATTATAATATAGTAGTCAATTGTTCTTATTATAACTCAAACCTGAGACCCTTGCTCTACTAACTGAGCTAGGCAAGGGTCAATAATATGTTAATCCACACTTTTATTTTATTTTATATTATTTTGAATTGCAATGTAATAATTTTTTTTTGAAAGAGTGTGTATAAATAAAATTTAGTTCCACAATCTTTTATACTATTTTAGTTAGTATAATAATTTTTTATTAAAAACTAAATTTTTGGTTAAAAAATAAAAACTTTAAAATAGTTACCAAATATATATAAAAAAATTATAGTACTTTTGATATATATATTTTTATATATTAATAATATAATAAAAAAATTTATTTATAACTTTAAAATATTTAATTATGAATTTTATTAATAAGCATAATATAAATATGATATATCATATGTCAGTTGAATATCTTATAGCTTGAGATATCAAATACCATTAAATAAAAAGATCCAGTAACATCTTATGTTATTGGACATGATATCTTACTATAAGCATATCCTATATAATAGGATATAATACTTAAGATACACATATTACATTCTATCTCATCTTATAAAATCATAAATCTTAGTGTTTTCCTCAACAAGAATCAATGCAAGTTCTAACAAATTTATTATAAAAACTCAAAGAGGTAACAATTATATTAGTCTTATCAATATATTTATGATTTGTTCATTTGGTTGTGTATGGACAATTAGAAATTAAGATTTTCAAAATTTATTTACAAATAATTTTTTTGACATTATATATATATATATATATATATATATATATATAAAATCCCAAATGTATGTATAAAGAATTAAATGAAAGAAAGAAAGTGAGCAGAAGAAACTAACCTTCCACTTCATGGAATGGAGAGAAGATGACAACCTCGGAAGAGAAAACCCATATTGAGAGTGAAGCATGGGGAAGAAATTGGTTTTGATAACACTATAAGAACCCATTTTCTCCACAAAAGGCAAAACCCTTAATGAAAGGATGAGGCTGTAAAACAAAATTTGAAGAAGCATATAAATGGAGTGGCTTATGGAGAATCCAGCCCCAAGCACTAAAAAAGAAAAAAATTATATAAGAGGAAACGGTCTTAAATGTTGGATTATGGAAATAAATTTTAGATGGAAAAAAATGACTTTTTTTTCCTTGTTTATTTTTTATGGGGAGAAATATTTTAAAAACCGAATGATTCGAATCGATTCAATAACCGATAAGTCATATTTTCCGTCTTCTTAATGAGCCGCCCTTTAACCGAGAAAAAACGGTTCGATACGCTTTTCAATTTTCAACTCTAGCTCTTTATTTGTGAATAGGACGCTCTTTATTTGTGAATAGGACGCTGGCGCAACAACCACTCTGTTGCTAGGTCCACTCTATGGTTGGGAAACAGGTTTGACTGACTCAACAATCAAATGAAATTTCACCAGGTCTTGGGTCAAACGGATCTGACTAATTCTACCATTTTTATTCTACACTTGCTAAATTCCACTCAATCTTGGCGGGTCAAAGATAAGACCCTAAAATTCCAATTTTCCTAAAATTCAGAAATACCATTTTAGAAAATCCAAAATTTTTCGCGATCTCTGATGACAAAACGAACTTCACCGTTGAATCGTCTCTCTGCCAAATCTAGCTACCACATCGAATTCTGTTGAATTCCGGTACAAGAGAATTTCATGTTTTCGAGGCACCTGCATCTGGTGTCGTAAAACGGGTTTGAGAGACATGTGATGTGACAAAAGTCACCTACTATATGTGCCCATGTGACACATGTTGCATGAGTAAAGAGAGGATGAAATGGATGGCCTACATTGTGCCAAGTATCAAAAATCAAGAAAAAGGGACAAGATGGGAATTATGAGAAATGTTAATGAGAATAAGGACAAAAGACAATAGTGTCATCTTCTCCAAAATTAAAAGACCAAAATGCGACATTAGCCACTTAATTTAGCTTGGGTATATAGCTGCGATGCCTCTCTGTATTTCGCCATTCAGACCGCCTGCTTCGACGAGCAAAGCAGCCAGGTTCAATCTGACGCGCCAGGCTACGCGTGACATAGATCGCGGAGTTCACAACCTCAAGAGGGAGGGATCTTCCTACTTACGATACATTCTTTTCTACTAAGAAATGCTTTATTGCTAGTGATATTACGGCGCTTGATTTACCAGAATTGATCTCAAAACTTTTGAACCGGTGAAAACTCTGGGCCTCATACGCGAACAAGAACCTCGCGGTTTCACTGTCATGCGGAATATGACATGATTTTTCTTGGTGTAAAACAAAGTTTTGTAAGTTATTCAGTCACGAATTGCTTCAGGTTTACACTAGCCCATGTGAGCTAATTCTTGTGTCATTGATGTGAAAATCAATAACATGATTATCAGAGTAAATTATGCGTTAATATATGCAGTGTGGAATTGTATTAGCGATAAATTATTTAGAATTGACATAATGCATTCCATATGCACCGCAGCCTAGAATATTAGGTGCGAGTGCATGACATGAAACGAAACAAAAAATGAAAATGTTCAGGAAAGGAATTTCACTAAGATTTTCCAGAGAATTGTGTGTTGGGAAAGATTGGCCAACAATTCACCCTAGGGGCCTATGAATTGTTTCGAGGGTTATCCAACGTATTCTCCTGAGGGTTGTCCAATATTTTACTCTAAATCCTGCAGTGTGTTTTCAAGAACAAATAGCTTTTGTTTGGAACCGATTATTTTACTCGCATCTCTACTTAGGCATATGTGAGGGAGCCTGGGTGAGGACTCGAGACACGTGGCTCAGTACGTAGACATTCGAAAGAGTTCATGAAATTGCTTGAATGCGATTGTTTACCTAGCTTTACATGTGCACTTTGGTGTGAGTAACCTGCACGCCGGAAATTATCACTACTTCCCTGGCTTTGCTCACCTTGTCGAGGATCACCATTTCAGTATAGGAGTGTGCACGAGACAAGGTTTCTAGAGCCGCATTTAAAGAAGCTGGGTTGTGGCTTTAGTATTCGATTTTGTATAACATTTATTAGAATTGTAAATTTTAATATATACGAATTAAGAGTAATTTATTAACTCGAACTATTGTATATAGTTGATGTATTTTAGAGATAATGTGGGCCTATGGCCATTATTTTACTCGCATGTGGGCCTGTGGTGGTCATTCTTGTGGAACCATTTGGGATAGGTTCTGTGATTTGGCAGAGCCCCGTACAAAGGAGACTCGCCCGATTTTCTGTGAGCGTGTCGCCACCCAACATCCCCAGCATTCGAGGGCTAACTGGTCGCTGTCCACCCTGGGCTTCAGTGTCACCTGGTATCGTAGCTTAGGCTTATAAATACTAGTGCTTAGTGTCTGATACTAAAGTATAGCTAGCATCAATGCTAGGTATAAGATTGGCCTAGACTCACGTGGCACCTGTTGGGATCACGATTCCTCAGGTACTTGGATGATCAGGGTGTGAATGGTGATCGTGTGTCATGTTCAGGAAATTGTATGTTTCAGAATAAGATAGAAAACGCCGAACACTGTGGTCGAGAAAATGTAACCTTAGGGTGTTCTATAATTTTGAACAAAATGGTCTCACTCAAAATGAAAAAAAAGTGATAAAGAAATGTTTTTTTTTCTTTTCTAAGATTTTACAAGGTGTAAAACTGGAAAAATGATAAAATAAATTTTAATAAATTTATTTGGTTTATCGAAAATAATATATATATATATATATTATTTATTTTTCGGGTGGTTTTCCAAGAGGCCGGAATGAGAGAAAAATATATATATATAAGAAGGTGAGACTGGGATACTATCGCCATTCGAGTCACTTCATACAATGGATTGTATCGTGACACGTAGTCAGAGTGTACGGTCTGTGTCAGGGGGCTACCACACCCGCCATGACACCTACCAAGCTCGCGCCTCACGATACGACCATCGAGGGTCACGACATGTACTCGACTGGGCCGCGATGGGCTGCGGTGACAGAGCCGCGCATGGCCCGCTGGGAGTCGCGATGGCAAACTCGGGGATTGCGGGCTTGGTGTTTTCTGTGGCCATACAAGCCGCTGACTCAAGCCTGGGTTATCATGAGACAGCGCACATGGCGAGGAGTTCACGATATCATACTGAGGAGATGACATCGCTGTTCGCAGCTTATCGATATTACGGCAAGGCGATACTTCTGCCAAGAAGCTTCGCGGCGGCAAGAAGGACACTGTGGTCACACACAACCACCTATGGCTGTGACACGCCCTGGCCGGGCCTCGCGACATGACGCCGCTGGCGCACCACGACACCCACGGCCTGGCGCATTTGGCGAAGCGCTATGATAATAGGTGTGCACTGTGCACCTAACCCAGCTGACCAAGCAGACCGCTTTCCAGTCGCCGTTGACATTGTTCATGAGCACTGTTCACGAGGTTTTCAAAAAATAAAAAAATAAAATAAAATAAAATAAAATGAAATAAAATCTTTTAAAATGAAATTTTCTAAAATAAAATTTTGTTGCATATGATTTAATATATTGAATTATTATCTTGCATTTCCTATGAATGCAAAGACATTATGTATGAAATGTTTTCTGTGTGTGAATAGTGTCTTGGGGCTATGTTTACTCCTTAGAGATATTGCATTAGAATTTAACTTGTCATTTGACATGTAGATACAGGTCGAGGGCGCAGGACGAGAGGTCAGTTCCACAGGTGCCAGCTACACCACCAAGCAGCCTGACCAGCCAGACATTTGCCGAGGTCGAGGCACAAGACGGGCCGCTATTGCAATGTGCTAGTGCAAACAGTAGCCAGTGGAGGTCCGAGTAACCTCCGTGAGGCTGAGCAACATCATCCTTCTCGACATCATGTGAGAGATCCGGGCTGTGGCGTATCATTGGTTCATGCGCTGAGAAGCGCTGAGGCTACGGGGATACCTCGACATCACTGTGATTAGACCAATCACAAGCCTAGTTTAGAGGGTGAGGCTCAAGTATGGTGGAATCGGGCAAAGACTCTAGAGATCTGAGGCAATGACATGGGCGTAGTTCCGTGAATCGCTCATGGTAAGTATTTTCCTGATACCGCTATTACGCCGCCAAGGCTCGAGTTCCCAGTCAAGCAGGGGACGATGACCGTGATGGAGCATGCGGGCTAGATTCAAGGAGCTAGCCCGCTTGTCGATGACTACGCGCTACTTTATTACGGCCAAGGTCGAGAGATTCGAGAATGGGTCAAGTTATCCATTCGGGGCAGATAGTGTGATTTCGCCACAGATACGGATCTACGGGTCGACACCCTAACCAGAGAGAGAGATCGAGGATACCCGGCTAACTCCTGATGCGGTGTTAGTAGCAAGAGGAAGGAGAGTCAGCCTTCTTCTAATTCGGGAAAGAAGCGCAGGGCTTCTGGCTCAACAGGCCCAAGGCCGCGACCATCCCGGCCGTGACGTATCAGAGTCACGGCCAGTCAAGCAGATGGTGTGTTATCATTGCCAGCAACTGGATGGCGAGGAGGGATTACCCGAGACAGGGATCCTGTGGCCGGACGCTAGCCCCGCCACGCAGAGGACAGAGAGGATACAATACATCTTCCACACCTTAGTACAGCCGCAGGAGCGCACGCTTTCAAGGAGCTGCGCTGGCACCTCCCACAAGCAGGTCGGAGGCGATTATGAGCGAGGTAGAGGCCAGCCCACAAACAAGGACGTCATAATCCTAGTGGCGTTGACTATTACCATCACACCATCACCGAGTCGCCAGATCAACCGCCATACAAGGTACGTTTTTTTTTTTTGCTATCTCGCCACGGGCAAGAATGTTATTTCGATTATGGTGCTTCACATTCATTCATATCAAGGCATCACTTGTGATAGAGTTGGGCTTAGAGGTTGAGGCCTGAGGAGCCCTTTGCACGTGAGTTCCTAGGATTTCGTGGCTGAGATGGTGATGATATGTCGGCGCGAAGTTAGATCTCGGACTCTACTCACGGGACCCAGGATCACGGACACGCCGAAGTTCGACGCCATCCTCGATGGATTGGCTGATAGCCATGTGGTCAAGTATCGACAGAGCCTGTGGAGGGCAACCGCCTACACTCCGGATCTGCACGTGCTGTATTTCAAGGGGACAAACATGACATTTCCGCCTGCATCTGCACGAGTCCATGGTAGCTGTGACAACTGTGTTCTGGCCAGCGTTTCATTCCTGTAGAGGATCTAGGTGAGACCGAACTTAGATCTACCTCGAAAGAACTGCAAATATGGAGATGTTTTTCCGGATGAGCCATCGTGATTGCCCCGTAGAGGGTTGTAGACTCTGCAGATCGTGAAGCCACACCTCTCAAGACTCGCCCATCTCTATGACTCTCGCATGATGGCACCACTGAGACGCAGAACTCGTGAGTCCACTGCCGTGAGCTATTGGACAAGGGGTTCATTAGACCGAGCACTTCACCATGGTCCCAAGCCTGCTTTGGCGAAGAAGAATGACAAAACCCTTCGATCAGGCATTGATTACAGGTACAACATGGTTACGATCAAGAATCTGCATCATCACGAGGAAAGATGATTATTTGATCACCAGAGGAGCGCGACCCACTCCAAGATAGACCTTCGCACCTGCTACCATCGCTGAGGGTTAAGGAGACAAGAGACCTTAAGACAAATAAGCAGATGCTATGGGCACTTCGAGTTTATTGGTGATGCCCTTTTGATCGACGAATGCGCGAAGATTCATGACTATGCATAGGGTATTCCAACTCCTATCTAGATTAGTTTGTCGAGTCTTCGTGGATGAGATATTTTGATCTACTCTCACCGTAGAGGGAGCATGAGTATCACTTGAGAATTGTTTTATAGCTTGCCGAGACCATCAACAGGGAGGGGCCAAGTCTCGCAGAAGTGCGAAGCTTGGGCCATCGAGGCGAGATTTCCTGGGACACATGGTGTCGCATCGCGTGTCAAGAGTCTCCGAGAAGGTCGAGGCCATGATGAGTCGGGAGAGGCCGAAGTCGCCGAGATATGCGCTGGGATTACTGGTATCAAGATTCATCAGAGGATTCTCTCCGACAAGAAGACCTGCGACAAGATCGACCGTAAGGAGGTCAAGCTCGATCGATGACCAATGCGAGGAGGCATTCCAGGAGTTGAAGAGAGGCTTCATCAGCTCATCTTGATAGTCCCGACAAGGACAGTAAGTGTACACAATGTATTGTGATAAGCCTCGAGCCGATCGGGATGTGTTTTGATGCAAATCCCAGAGGGCAAGATTATGTTCCTAGCTGAAGAATCATGAGCGTAATTGTTCCACACACGACATGGAGCTGGCGGTCGTAGTCTTCACCCGAAGATTGGCACCACTACTTATACGGGAGAGTTTGAGAGGCACCACCAAAAGTCCGGGTTATATTTTCACACAATAGACCTCAACATGAGGCAACACAAATGATGAGTTCCCAGAGGATTACAGACTTCACAGACAATTAATTCGAAGGGCAATAAAATGATGCGCTACCTAAGTCACGGAGTATTGGCTAGTATAGCTTCCTGAGGCGATGCTCGAGACTGGTGGATACATACATGCATCATGAGTGCCTCGTGGCACGTGAGCTTAGTGGCTACACATCTCTGTCGGGAAAGCATAGTGATCGAGTCCCAGGGGTAGGCCAGTGAGATAGGTGTCCACGTGACCGGTACAACAGTTATCAGACGAGGGCTGGGGATCATTCACGATGGTAGTCTTCAGATAGAGGACTATAAAGGTTCCCAATAATTAATTTGAGAAAGGAGATTCTCGTGGAGTTTCATCAAGCTTTATTTGTCAGGTATCCAGTGGCACGAAGATGTACCAGATCTTCACGCCAGATTACCGAGCAGATGAAGAGACACCTAGGGACTTTGTTCGGACGATGTATCACGGTCGCCAGGTTAAGATTGGAGCACCGGCCGCCGTTACTACCATCGGAGGTAGTTTTCTTCTGTTTTCAGCTTCTCGGAGCACGTCACGATGGATTCTCAGGATCCACTGCCACGACAATCATGAGTACATGATACAAGATGGGTAATAGTGGATCACCTACCTAAGTCATACATTTTCAGCCGTATGTAGATGACTCCCTTCATTAGAGATCACTGTCAGACATTCGAGATATCCACATACGAGTACCAAAGATTCATATTCTGATAGATCTCAGGTTGATTTAACACTTTGGAATATCGCGCGCTGCGGGCACACGGCTGACCATGAGCAATAGCCTTCCACGCACGTATGGTCACCAGCACCATATTGTGTTAGAGACATGCCGCGAAAGCATGCGTCTGATCATACAAGGGTAGTCAAGAGCATTTTCCCAAGTGAATTCGCCTACAACAAATGCTTATCAAAGTATACGATGGCACCATATGAGGCATTATATGGGAGGCCACAGTCACTGCTATGTTGGACCGAGGTAGAGAGAGCTCCATCACTCCGGTCCTCAGACCGATTAGAGACACCTCCAAGAAGGTGAGCTTGATACGATAGCTGCCTTCTCATACCATCACATAAGAGCTATGTTGATACGACGCCGGCCCTAGAGCTCGAGGTTGAGATCACGCTCTTCTTGAAGGTGAGCGCTCACAGAGAGTGGTCGCCCAAGCGCAGAGGTTATCGCTGAGGTTTATCAGCCCTTCGAGATACTTCAGAGGGTGACACCAGCTGCACGTCGACTTTACCACCCAAAGATGTCGTGTCCATGAGGTATTTCACGTCTCCATGCTCCGAGGTACACCCGCATCCAACTCCGCGTAAAGGGATCGGGGAGAGATTAAGGTGACAAGGATGTAACTTCGAGGAGGGATCATCAGGCTCATGGATAAATGATTAGGTTTAGCGACTCAAGACCGTGGAGGCCAGCGAGGTGCTATGGCAACACCTGGAGTGGAGGAAATAACGTGGGAGCGTGAGTACATCGATGCGCCACCTATCCCTTATTGTTTAGGGGATGAAGGTACATGGTTTAGTCGTTAACATTTAAATGACTAGCTTGTATGCATATTATAGTGCACGTTGCATATGCATGATTCGCATCGACAGACAAAATTTCGATCGAAATTCCTTTGTGGCTGAGGGGAGAACATAAGACCCGAGAAAATTATAATTTTCTGAAAAAGGGTAAAATGGTCATTTCGGTAAAAATACAAAAATTTTTCTAGATCTCGGATGATGAAACGGACTTCACCGTTGGAATCATCTCACGAAATCTAGCCACCACGTGCTGAATTTTATCTGACCTCGAGACAGTTTCTAATTTCACGTTTTTCGAGGCACCTGTCGGGTGTCGTAAAACTGGTTTGAGACATGTGATGTGACAAAAGTCACCTACTACATGTACCCATGTGACACATGTTGCACAGAGTAGCCGATGAATCTGATACCAGATTGCGCCAAGTGTCAAAAAATCCGCAAAAGGACAAGATGAGAATTATGAGAAATGTTAATTGAGAATATGACGTGGCTAGCACAAGGTCATCTTCTTCAAAATTAAAAGACCAAAATGTGAAGGAGATGCAGTGGGTGCTGATTTTGAGTTTTAGAGAGAGAAGGTGTGCCTTCTCTCTAGATTTTCGGCCATTCAGACCGTCGGTTCTCGACGGAGCAAGAAGTAAAGTCGATTTACACGGCGAGGGCTACGCGTGGACACCGATTTGGTGGAGTTCCGACAACTCCAAGAGGTAGGGATCTTTACAACTTAGGATATCTTCTTCGCTAGGAGCCGGTTTATGGTTAGGGATATTCCGAGGCTTGATTTAGTCAGAATTCCTAGCCTCAAAACCTTGAACCGAGTGGAGAAAATCTCAATGAGAATGGTCGTGAACAAGAACCCGAGGGTTTCACTGTTCACATGAATAGTGACGTGCTTTTTCTTGGTGTAAAAATGTGTTTTGTAAGTGATTCGAAATGAATTGTTTGTGTTTGTTAATTAGCCCATGTGAGCTAATTTTGGTGTTATTGATGTGAAAATTGAATAACATGATTGTAGTGAGTAAATTATGTTAATATATGCATGAATTGTATTAGCATAAATTATTTGAATTGCATAATGTATCTATGCACCGCAGTCAGACACAGGCGCGAGCGCATGCATACTAAATCGAAACAAAAAACGAAAAACCGTTTGTAAAGGAATTTCGACGGAAGATTTTCTAGAATTGTGTTGAGATTGTCTAACAATTCACGCCGGAAAAATTTCATGAATTGCTTCTAAGGTTGTCCAATATTTTGTCGAAACTCGGTAGTGTGTTTTCAAGAACAAATAGCTTTTGTTTTGAAAACTAATTATTTTACTCGCATTCGGCTTAGGCATATGTGAGGGAGTCGGTGAGGACTTGAGACATGGGTTTGGGCATGTAGACATTCGAGATCTCCATGAAATCGTTTGAATGTGATTGTTTGCCAGCACATGTGCACTTAGGTGGGAGTAAAACCATGTAGGAAATTATCACTACCGCTTTCTTCACCCCGTTTAGGATCACCATTTTAGGTATAGGGAGGTGCACGGTGACTAAGTATCACTAGAGGTCGTGTTTAGAAGAAAGTTTGCCAGGCTTGGTATTCGATTTTATATAACATGTATTAGAATTGTAAATTTTTAATATATGTCAATTAAGAGTAATTTATTAACTTCAACTATTGTATATAGTTGATGTATTTTCGAAATATTAATGTAAGGCCTAAGCTGCCTTATTTTACTCGCATGTGGACCTCCCGTGTGGTCATTGTAAACTGCCTGGGGATGTGCTCCCAGATTCGGGGTAGAGCTCCCGTACAAAGCTGAGACTCTCGTCGATTGCGGAGTGGTGTCAAGTTACCCGACATCCACAAGTATTCCGCTGTTAATCTGCTGTCACCCGACCCTTTGTTTTAGTATGCTACACCAAGCAGCCAAAATGGATCGAACATTTAAAAAAATTAATGAATAAATAATTTTACAAATATATATTTTAGGGCTGCTGCATGCTACACCGTTGCGCCATTTCACACACACACACACACACACACACACATATATATGAATACTATATGGATAATGTATCCATGCATTACATCCATGCATCATTTGGACAATTATATCAATCAACATACAATTTCCAATAAAATCACACAAATCATGTCAACATACTCATACACACATACATACTCTCCACGTGTCAATACATTAGGACACACATATTAACATCCAATCAATTACTACCAAGCATGTCATTCAAACTCAAGCAATGACAACCTCATCCTCAAGACCAATCAGGAATAGAGATGCCTACAAACATTCTACACAACAAGTCATAATAGACTGACAGATAGTTCGAACCTCTGCCTAAAACTAGCCCCCAGCGTACCCCAAAATCAGACACAAACCATTAAACAACTTTGCCAGCATCTTAAACTGACAACAACTTGAGTTATAGAGGTCTGATTTGGGTGATTCAAAAGCCTAACATCAAGTTCGCATATAGAGATACAATCTCCTTCAAGGATAATAGTCCAAATTCTAACTTTTTCCTTAACTCAAAATCATCCCAAAACTGACAAGAGGTTCACCAAATGTATACCAGGGCGCTTCCCGAAAATGCACTACAACTCAAGATAGAGGTCTAATTTGAGTGATTCAAAAGCCTAACCTCAAGTTCACAACTTCAGCTACAATTGTCAAGAAGGACACTAGTCTAAATTCCCTATTTTTCTAATCGAAAATTAGCCCCAAAAACTAGACATCATATAAGGTCAAAACAGGGCACTCTTCCCATAACCCATTATTTTGCCAAACAGCCCCTTAGAGCAAAAAGGGTCAACCAGCCCCTTAGGGCATTAAAACTCAACCAAACAACTCTTATAATGGAAAATAAACCAAGGTAGGAAGAATCTCTACCTTTTGGAGCGTAGAAGAAACTCTTGGAAGTCCCGTGGACACTTCTTAAACCCGAAACCTTTGATTTCCCGAACTCTTCGCTTGAATCATAGGCAAAATCTCATGTTTTCAGTACCCACACGTAGCCCTCATCGAGTAGATGAACTGCTCTGGCCCGACGACCTCGACCGACCATGAACTCCTTGGATCGAAGAGAGAAGTTTTGATTTTTGATTTTTCTTTTCTCTCCCTCTCTCCCTCATGACCGGACAGCAAAAAAAGAATTTTTTCTCCATTCACCTTTTAACTTATCTTAAGTTTTAAGGATATGACTCACGTTTCCCCACGTGTCCACGATCGGGTCCGTTTTTATCCCGAAACAATTTATTTTCATCTCGGTTCAAGTTCAATTTATTTTAAATTAACTTAACTTGAGTTATTTCCTAACTCTCGAGATTCTCATAAAAATCTCGTCCATGTGAGTCACTAGACGCCCGTTACCCCGAAAATTGTGAAAAAATCCGACTGTCTCGGAATTTGACGAAAATTTTCTGGGTAACTAGTTTTCGCGAGACGAATCCAACGGTGAAGTTCATTTCATCATCCAAGATCTAAAATTTTTTTAGGCTTTCCTGAACCATTTTGGCAATTTTATCATTTTTGCCATTTTTCAGAAAAATTAAAATTTTCTCGGGTTTTACACAATCATTTTATATATTAATTATTATTATATTATTTATTTTTATTTGAAAATGACGAATTTGTAAAATTGTTTTTTTTAAACATTCTTTAAGGTGTTGGCCCGTTTTAGCCCGTTTTGATCCGCAACCTGAATGAGCTGGGTTAAGCTCGTCGAAAACTAACCCGAATAGAAATAAGTCAGATTAGCCTAACCCGTTTTAGCCCGCAGTCTAAATGGGTTAGCCCCAAAATAGGTTGGACGGACTTGTTTACAAGCTCTACCTCTATCTGTAGCCAAGCCACATGCATCCACTCCCTATGTTCCGCAACTCCTGCTCTCCTACTGCACAACGCTTACATACTATTTTTCTGTTTTTTTTTTTTTTTGGTTTTCGATGAGGGAATTCGAAGGATTAGTATTTAAGGTAAACATAACCATAAATATAGAAGAGAAGGATTCGAAGCATAAAATCGAAAGCCGTAACAAAGAAGGGCAGACCACTATTACACTGCCCTACTTTGAAAAGGTTGGAAATAAATATATATCCCATATTTATATCACATTATTACATAAACATTTTTTTATCATATTTTTTATATATATATTGATTTAAATACTGTCATTTTGGTAATGTATTTTCTGATATAAATACTATACATATCTTTTGAAAAAATTTTAATATTAATATGAATATATAACAGACAATGTAATAAAATTTTATTTATACATTTTTTTTTGAAAGAAGCAAACTACACACTCATGTCCAGAAAATATGGAGAATTTTAAAATACACTTTACCTTGAATATTGGCTCATTAATGACAATTAAAAAAAACGATAATTCTAGGTAAAAAGAGATTAAGGAAAAATAAAGATTTGACTATAACTCTTGAAAAAATATACCATAAAAGTCTTTATCTTTTGACTCAATAATTGCCCAACAATTAATATTCCATATGCATTGCAAAATAAACAATTTTTCCAACATCAAAATATTTCATGATGAATTGAACAAAAAATCAACGTAAAATGATATTAAGGATAAACTCTTATAATCTATCTGTCCTTCTTCTGAAACATTTGTTAATTTATCTTAAATAGTCTCTTTTCCTTCTAACTGGATCTAGAAAAGATATTTATTTTCACAAAATCCATTCAGACTTTCTTTGCATCTTATTTTTACGGGGAAAACATTGATTAGTATGATATCCTACCTTTTTAAATAAATCTAATAAACTAAATAAGCGCATTGAAAATCTATTTTTAAGTAAAGATTTACTTAATTTAAAACCCTGGTTCTGTGTGAGAGGCAAATCCTCAAATATTCACTATATGTGATATTTTTAATAGTTTTTTTTGAAGAAAGAATAATTTTATAAATTCACTTATCAATACATCTATAAGAGCAAGGAGGACAATAATTAAAACTATAAAGGGCTCTAGCCTTATTTATTTATTTATTTATTTGATTTTGATTTAATTCATTAGTTTTTTATTTTATTGACCACCCATTTCCTTACAAGGTTTTAGGATTAATTTTATAAGGAGATCCTATAGATATTTATATAAAGAACGATCAAAGGGGGGACACTTGAAGGTGAGCCGACGGAGAGAGGGTGACTTATGGAAAATTCTGGGGTATAGGAAGATCACAACAATAGAAAGAGAACTGTGAGGATGGTCACGAAGTGTTTTCCTTATTATAAATCTTCAAAAAAAATTGACTTTGCTTTTACGTGCTCTTAAAAACCATTGGTAAAGAACGAAGTGACCTTTGACACAGCATTCATACATCTCTTCTGCTTTACTTTACTTATTGTTTTCTTTGGAGTGAGTTTCTTTGTTTTTGCCATTGCTTCATGATTATTGATTTTATTGATATTTTTCAGTTGAATTTACATGCATTTAGTTCATAAAATTTGAGGATTTATCGGTTCTACGAGCATCACATGAGTTTCAGTTCATGAACTATATGATTTATTGGGTTTTTCGATTACCAATGTAGCGTATCTGTATTTTATATTGTACATGAAGAGGTATTGTGATACCTGACTTGGTTGACGGAATATTGCTAGCAGTGCGTTTTTTTCATGTGCAAGTGTTTAACATGTGTTTTGAAATGAGTTTCATGAGATTGTATTCTCTCAGATGCTTTGAATTAAGTTTCTGTGAAATTTCTACCAATATTTCAATTATCTTGTATAAAATTCTTCCCTATGAATTTCCTAACTGCCTTATTCTCGTTTTCAGTTTTATTTTTGGCTTTTGTGATTAATCCATATATGCTGACTTCTTTTAATCAATTCCATTTATACTAATCATTTCTATATTATATCTTATATATCTTGTAATCAATCTGTCACGGTCATATTTCTATTTCTTCTCTATTTGCACCATAAGATAATTATATTCTTTCATACTTAACCAAAAGGAACTTATCTTATTTTGAACCCACTACACCCTTTACTTAAATCTATTTAGTCTTTAACATAAAGTCTATTAGAGATCCACAAACCAAACCCAAAGAGCCCATTAGAGACCCACCAACCAAGCTCCTCCAACCAAAGTCCAAGCTCATTAGCTCATTAAAATTCATTTCCTTAGGCTTAACCCATTTTCTTAGACCTAAGTTATTAGGGCCCATTGCCATGTCACTAGGCGTGCTAATAATGCGAGTCGAGCTCGAGGTTAGCTTAGCTTGACTCGAGCTCGAAAACTCGCGAGCTTGAGAAATGAAGCTTTAATCGAACTCGAAAATGCAAAACTTGAACTTTGCTTGAGCTCGAACTCAACTCGAGCTTGAACTCGACTTGAGCTCTAACTTGGCTTGAACTCAAACTCGAACTCGACTCGAGCTCGAACTCGGCTCGAACTCGAACTGGAACTCGAATTGAGCTCGACTCTATCTTGGACCATTTCATTTTTCAAAACCGAGTCTCTTGGTTGTTATCATATAAAATAAGGTATATGAATCATGGAAACAAACTACAGTGAGTCCATAAACACATAAATTAACATTACCGGTCACTACAACATCATAGAACTTTAGTTTTAAGTCATCTACACACAGACTATCATTAAACAAATACACTTGAAAGCATATTCTTAACAGACAACTTCTAATAATCCCAGTAGCCTATGATAGGTAGGTTTCAAGGGCTACAACTGATCATGAAAATGTGATATAACCTTAACGATAACCTCGAGTCAAGCTCAATTCTCGATCTAACAGCGCATCAAAATGATCGATAATGTCAGTTTGCCGATTCCTTGGGAGGTATTGGGATAAGAATTTCTTTAGGATGATCTTCATCTTTGTTCTGTAATAAAATCAAAGTCTAAGTATTTATACATATTAAAAAAAAAGAAAGTAAACTAAAATGATTAACAAGTAGTCCTTACCTTATTTTTTATTTTCACTCCATGGAGGGATTTACACCAATCACCTATACATATCAACATTTGCACTGTTTCTAGAGTAAGTGAAGACCTATAGGGATCTACTACATGACCCTCGGCACTAAAAGTTGCCTCATAAGCCACAGTGGTGAATGGAACAACCAAAACATTTGTTTCCAACTTAGACAAAATACGAAACTTCATAGATTTTTCCTTCCACCAAGGCATCAAATTTATAATCTTGAGAAAAGAAAAGCCCCTCATCAAGATACACATAAAGTTCAGATTCCATAGGTTCCGATTCTTGCTCACTTCTAACCACTTGCAAAAGTTATACAAACCACTTGATGTACTACCTCCTTCGGGAGCATTTGAAACAAATTCACATTCCGCACTTTCTTCAACAATAAAAGAAGAATGCATTCTCACATATTCATTATAAAGTTGATACATGACATCTCTAACTTTACTAATGTTCTCCCGAGCTACATGTAAAGAAAACATTTTGGGGAATGTAATCTCTAAATTCCCTCGTGCAATCCTAGAGACTGACATTGCTCCTATTGCCATTAGCATATTGCATTCACCTCACTACTTGTCAAACCTTTGTTTCATGTTTTGAACCATACTCCTAACAAAATCATCAGGAGACTAGAATTTTTATTCAACAACACTTTAATCCAATGCACTTCACTAAGAAACAAGTTAGAAGTTGGATTGTGATGCCCCAACCCGGGGGTCCGGTTGACAACCCGTCAACCCGCGAAATATTCGTGGGCGTCAGATGATCTGATGTCCACGCTGGTCAATCCCATTCATAGGGACTCATTTCTTTATATTTTTCTTGCAAACATACAACTTCCCATATTATACAAAAGTTTGATATACAACTCTTTTACAAACCAAAATATATCAAAATAGATTGTCCCGATATATTTTACAAACATAGTGTTCAAGGCCACAACCTGGCCCTCTTCATACTCACGACCTCGAAGGAGCGTCGTCCTCTCGTGTACTTGAAAGGGTGATCCCACGATAGGATGAGCAAAGCCCAGTAGATATATCTCTTACAAGGGATACTTCCCACCTAAGTGCACATGTAATGCCAGTTACATAATCACACACTTGAATGCCTACATGTCATGAATAAGATCGACCCGATCATATTGATCGAGTCCTCAACGATGCCTCACACATTCATATGCCCTCACACATTCATATGCCCCATCTTGCTTCACCCAAACACACGTGATTTATTATTGTTATTGTTTTACACAACCGTGAGTCTCGATTTTGGATTTTGTCCCATTTCCGAGCTCATCACACATTCACCAAGAATGGTGAATAACCAACACCATGCACACACACTCGACTTGACGCGATGTTACCGTGCATATTAAATGCATTTATGCCATTTCATGCTATGTCATGCTATATGCACAATATTTATAAATTCCGGATAATTTTATTTCCTACATATAATTTCCATTCATCACAATTTCCATGTTAATACATTTCATCACAATTTCATGTTAATACATCAGCATGACACATATTAACATGAATTTTATAACAACATGTGGCCCATTTTCCAACAATACACACAAAATGACCCCAAATCTAGGACCACGTATAAAGCGGGACACTTCTTGGTCCCTTCACGGCCGTGAACCATTTTGATTCATTCATCCCACCGAATTTTTGTGATACCAAAACAAAACCCAGAAGACATCAGTCCCGGGATCAAAACCAAACTTCAACATAGTCCGGGACTACCCAAAACTAGTCCAAATTTTTTTCAATATTCAGTCCCAAAATCTTGGGACAAAATCACACAGCTAGTTTCGGCCCCGAAGAGCGCCCATGTCATTAAATGACCTTTAGGTTAAAAATAATCCAAGTAGGAAAATTCGCTACCTCGTGGAGTTTGACAAAACTCCAAAACTTTGGTACCCACGCGTAGCTCTCGATGCGTGAACCGACTTTGCCTTTTGCTCTAATGAAAACCTACGGTCCGATTTTCGTAAATCTTAAGAGAAGTGAAACCTTTTTTTTTCTCTCTCTCCTGTTCGTTTCTCTCCTTTCTCTCATGTTTCTTTTTCCTTATTTCCTCCCCTTCATTTCTTTATCCATCGAATTCCTTTTCTATTGTTTGCTCTCCTCTCATCCTGTGAAACCCTGGAAAATTCAGATTTTTTGAAAAAGGGTAAAATAGTAATTTTAGTTTAGAAAATATAGATTTTCTATGTCAGATGAAAGAAGCGGACTTCATCGTTGAAATCGTCTTGCGAAATCTAGTTACCACGTCGAATTTCGTCGAATTCCAAGATAGTCAGAATTGCACGTTTTTCGAGGTATAGGGTGTCGGATGCCACATGGAGTGATTTAGGGATGCATGGAATCTGAGGAGTGACACGTAGCGAAGCCATGTGGTCCACTAGAAAAGGAATGGCTCACATTGAGTCATGTGGCGCACTTGAATGTGTGGCTCATAATTAGCCACATGAGGCATGATGCAATAAAGGAAGATAAGAAATAAAAGGAAAAATGAGAAAAACAAGCACCACACAAGTGGCTTGGAGAAAAGGGGGAGGAAATTTCCTCCTTTGACCGAATGGTCAAGTATGCTCTAAAAAGAGAGAAAAAGAAAAGCGAAAGGAAAAAGAAAGAAAGAAAGGGGGAGGGAGTTTGTAGAGAGAAAAGAAAAGGAAAGGAGAAAAGAAAAAGGAAAAATGAAAGAAAATGGAGAAGGAAAAAGGGAGGATTTCTTGGCATTCCGGCCAGTCGGCTTCAATGATCCCGAGTACTAAAGTTGGTACACGCAGCGCGATCTACGTGTGGACACGAAAACTTCAGGTTTAGACAAACTCATGGAGTAGGAAATTTTCTGCTCGATTTACTTTAGTCTAAAGGCCATACTCAATGGTATGGGCTGTTTATGGGAGGCCATGAGGCCATGTGATTTAGTTCTAAGACTCGAATTTGGATGGTAGAGGTATATGGCCAAGTTTCACGATCAAGAGACTATCGGTAGGTTGGTGTTTGATCTTGAAACTAAAAGTTTCTTGGTTTTATGGCTTGTTTGATGTTATATGGATGTTTGGAACCAAACTGGTTCATGTTTGTGAAGGGACCGTGAGGTACCTTGTTGGATGGGTCAAAGATTTTGACGTTGTTATGTGTTATGGCTTATACGAATAACATGCCGGTGTGAAAATAACATGCTGTCTGTATTATTGATGTATTAACATGGGTTGTTTATGGATGTTAATTATATGTATTAATTATAATAATCCATGGTATGTTAATGTTTCATGTAGCACTCATACATACATGTAACATGAAGGAAAATGTATTGGCATGATGCATTTCATATCTTGGCCTTGTCAGTGAGTCGTGTGTGGGTGCATGGTATGGTTTATTCACCGGTGTTGGTGAATGGGTGTGATCTCGGAAAATGGGACAAAGTCCAAGGTAGAGATTCACGAGGGTGTAAAGCCATTTAAATGGCAAGTCACGTGTGTTGGGTGAAGCAAGTTAGGGTAGATTCCCCCCAGGGTGAAAGACCCAGATTTTATTCACGGTTAGACATGAATCCCGGTGATGAAAGTTCGCGAAAATGTTGGAAAGGCGTGCGGCGTCTGCAGTGAAAGCACGAGAAAATCCAGTGGCCCCTGAATGTAAACCTGAAAGTCAAGAAGTAAAATTGGAGGATTTTCCAATGGTTTTAGTCCTTGAGTTAAATACCAAGGCTGGGTTTTTTCACACTCAATTGTAGGCGTGAGGGAGTCTGTTGGGACTCAGGTTGTGAGCATGAGGGGTCACATCTCATGCATGACACGGACATTTCTTATAATATTGCATAAATTATATGAAATGTTATTGATGTTTATGTACGCCATTGCGTATTGCATTTTAGGTGGGGGAATGTCCTTTGTAGGAAGTTTCTGCCAGGCATTGCTTCACGCCATGTGAGGAATTATTTTTTGGTGCAGCGAGGGAGGGAAACTAGTTTTAGAGGCACCGATGATGAATTAGGCCGGTTGCCCAGCATTCATTTCTATTTTTAGAATGTTTTGGATTAAAGGTCCAGTTTTAAATGCATGTAATAATGTATTTTTGTAATGGGGGGTGAGTTATAAGGGGTGTTCCGGTCACGATGTGTATTTTCCCGGATTTTTATAGTGCCTGAAAAATGAGTATGATAGGTTGCAGTATCAAAATTACTGCATCTGGGTGAATTTTGGTGAGTGTAGGGAGGAATGGCATAGGCTACTGCCCATTTTCGGCCCTAGGTCGCGACTAGGAACGGTGTCGCGACCGGTTGGGCTTGGTGCTCGTGACAAAGGTCGCGCGAAGCGGCGTGACCGCTATGGCCGGCGTCTGTTAAGCGCACATGACGATCATGGTTTCGCGTGTATCGACGAGCGTGCTGGTGCGGCGATTTTGGTGTCATGACGGTTTGGCAAATTGGTGTGAAACACACTTCTTGAGTGTCGTGACCCGGTAGTGTCGCAGAAGAAGGCATGATGGCCGAAGTGGTGTCAGCGACCACGATTTAAGTCAGCGACATGGTTTGGTAAAATTGGTGTCGCGACTTGGTTTTGGTGTCATGACATGGTAAAATTCTCCAGCCAGAATTAGCGACCTGAAAGTGGTGTCGCAACCAGGCATGAACAGGGATGGCTCGTTGCGTGTCGCGACAAGACCCTTGGTGTCGTGACCAGCAAGTCGGGCATGGGCACGGTGGCCTTGTGACGCTGCGGTATTTCTGCGACAGCGTCGCGTCACGGCGTGTGGGGAACATGGCGGTGCGCATGAGGCAAGGCGCTAAAGCGCTTTCGGCCGGTCGCTCGCGCATGCGTGCCGAGTGTCTTGTACACCACGACCGGACTGCGACTAAGCACTATTTGGAGTCACTGTTCATGAACAATGTTCACTAACACTGTTCATGGACACTTAAAAAAAGATGACCCCCAAGGAGTTGGGGTGTCACACATCCTTCCATTTCCTTATCTCTTTATTTCTATTTCTCTTTTATTTTATTTTCTCTTTTCTCTCATTTTCTCTTCTCTTTCCCCTCATTTTCTCTTTTTGATTATCCTTAACCGAAATGTCTAAAAGTGGGGAAAACTTCCCCCCACCTTCCTCCATTGCTACATGTCATCACCATGTATTTCTTATTTTCTTCTTTATTTTATTTCTCTTTTATTACATCATTTAACACATGGCTCAATGTGAGCCATTTATTTCAAGTACACCCCATGGCTCATGCCTTGTGTCACTCCCTTAGGGTGTCATGTGGCATCCACATGATCATGCCATGTGTCACGAGCACACGAAACCTAGAAAAGCAGTGAAATTAGAGGCGAAATCTCGAATCGACAAAATTCATTGGGTAACTAGATTTGTGAGGCAGATTCAACGATTGGAGTCGTTTCATCATTCGAAATCTAGAAAATTTATGGTTTTCAACCGAAATGACTGTTTTACCATTTTTCAGAAAAATTGAATTTTTCTCGGGTTTTACAAATTGAACACCACATGGCATGATGGGTATGTGTTCGTTTGAAACGACGAAAGTTATACCAATTGATCTAGACATGATGGGAAATCCATGTATAATTATGTATAATTTAGTGCAAAATATTATTTTGAATATCAGTTTCTAAAATAATTTATTCTTTTATAAATATATTTTTTTAAACTATAAATGTGATAAGTAATTTATTGGTATAATTATAAATTTCTGTTTATTTTGAATTTCTTAGATAAAAATTAATTAATTTTATAACACACATTTATAATAATTATATTATAATTTTTAAATTCTTGAGATATAGTTATTTAAATAATATTAAGTATAAGAAAATTTTGTTTTTAAAATCTTTTGAATTTATTTAATAGTATCTATTTTTCTAGTATTTTATATATATTTTAAGGAAAAAATAATTTTATTGATTCAAGCTAGCAATACATAGATAGAAACACATAATCAAATTCATTAAAAACATAGAGGGTGAAACAACTGAGGTTAATAACACAATGAATTGGCTTAAAGCCTATATATTTGATAGTTGAACAAACATGTTTGTTGTCTCTGACTGGATATGTTTTGCTCATTTGAATCGCCCACATACAAATATATGCTGCAAGAAAGACAACGAAAAACAAAACGTCTTACCGAGAAGACATAACCACACGCCACAACAAGATGAGGACAATAACACCTGTAATAACTGACGATGAAATCACAAAAAAATAAAATAAAAAACCTAATGAAAATTAGATGTATATGTGCTTAATAACATGATAGAACCTAAGAGAATAATGTATAGATATTTGAGAGAATAATTTTGATACAAAAACTCTACCCTTCATTAATTAATTCCCATGATTTAAATACAAGAACAAAATTTAAACGTGCCAGTATAATATAGTCATTTCTAGGCCCCCTAACTAAATAAAATAATGTAAAACCCGAGAAAAATTCAATTTTTATGAAAAATGGTAAAACGGTAATTTCGGTTGAAAACTAGAAAGTTTCTAGATCTCGGATGACGAAATGGACTTCACCGTTGAATTTGTCTCACAAAATCTGGTTATCCTAGCAATTTTTTGGATTCGGGACGGTCGAATTTCAAGTTTTTCGAGGCTTCGGGTGTCGGGTGACACTTGGCATGACATGTGGTGCACTTGTGTGAATGGATCACATTGAGCCAAGTGTCAAGTGGAGGAAATAATGGGAAAGATAAAACAAGAAAAAAAAATAAGGAAAAGAAAAAAAATAAATAAAAGAAAAAGAAAAGGAAATGAGAAAAGTCAAATAAAGGAGCATGCCATTTTGGGAGCAGCGGTAGGAAGTGAGAGGAGGAGAAAGAGAAAGGGAAAATGGGTTTTTTAAGCTGCTCTCTAGATCTGAAATCAAGCGTCGGTTTTCGTCGGAGTGAGAAGAAAAGTTGATCCACGCATAGCAAGCTACGTGTGGGTACCAAAATCTTGGAGTTTCGTCAAACTCTACGAGGTAGAGAATTTTTCCAACTTTGAATATTTTTAGCCTAAAAGCCATGTAATGGCATAGGTTTTCTTCAAGGCCATGATAGGCCGTGTGATTTAGTCCCAAGATTTTGGGACTGAATGTGGAAATTTTGGGCCCGGTTTTGAAGCGGAGTCAGCAGGTTGAGGTTTGGTTTTGATCTTAGGACTAATTTCTTGACTTTTTGTGGTGTGTTTGGTATCACAATAATTCGGTGGCCAGCCAGTGAAGGGACCAAGAGGTGCCCTGTTTTATATGGGTCCGAGATTTGGGCCATTTTGTGTGTATTGTTGGAAAAATGAATAACATGTTGTTGTGTATAAAAATCATTTTAATATGTGCTTGCGTGATGTATTAACATGAAAATTATGATGAATTGAAATTATATATAGGAAATATAATTATCCGGAATTTATAAATGTTGCATGTTGCATGACATAGCATGAAATTGCATGATTGCATTTCATATGCACGATCACATCGCGTCGAATCGGGTGTGGGTGCATGGTACTGTTATTCACCATTCTTGGTGAATGTGTGGTGAGCTCGGAAATGGGACAACGTCCAAAATCGAGACTCACGGTTGTATAAAATAATAATAAATATAAATCATGTGTGTTTGGTCATAGCAAGATGAGGTAGATCTCCCCCAAGGTGAATGACCCAAATTTATATGCTTAGACATGATCACAGATGGTGAAAGCCCGTAAAAATGTAGGAAGGCATCGCGGCCCGATCCTGTGATGTGACCGAAAGGCGTGGCCATGAGACAACACCGCGAGATTTGATAAAAAAAATTCAATTAAATATTGGAGGGGTGTCCAATAGTTTAAGTCGTGGGTGAAACACGATATTGGTTTCATACTTGGCATTGCGGGTGTGAAGTCGGTCGAGACTCAAGTTGTGGGCATGAGGGGTCTCATCTTATGCATGACACGTAATATTCCATATAGGATTGCATTATTTATATGGGTCTTGATTGGATGTTTCATGGATTTGCCATTGCATGTGCATTTTAGGTGGGGAATAGTCCTTGTGGAGAATTTTCCTCTTGGGCAGAGGAGAAATTTGCTTTCGCGGTCGTGAGACCCGTTTTGCAGGTACGAGGGAGCGACGCTCGGAGTGAGGCCATGATTATGAAGAAGGCTGATGTGTAGCCTTGATATTACCTTTAAGTAATATTTTTATAAAAATATTTCATATAAAAGAATTGTAACTAAATTCTTTTGGGACTATTGTCTAAATAGTTGGGTATGTGATTTTGGTAATAGGGTCGTGATCGGACTCTTACAGACCGTAATTAAGCGTTTTATTTTCATAATTTAGATTTAAATGTGAATGAATGGGTCCTAGTAAAGGGATGTATATATTGGGGATATTGACAGATGGACCTTGTGGGGTCAATACTACTTCTGTTGAGACCTTGGATAGGTTATGATTATTCTGTTATACAAGTTGTATGTTGGGTAGAGCTCCCCGAACAAGTTTGGAAGAGTTTCCAAAAGGCCATGGGGACACAGTTGACGATGAGCACTCGTTTCATCCGCATACAGATGGTCAGTCTAAGTGGACCATACAGATTTTAAAGGACAAGCTGCGAGCATGCATCCTAGATCTTAAAGGTAGCTGGGAGGAGCACTTACCCTTAGTGGAATTCGCTTAGAACAATAGTTATCAGGCGAGTATATAGATGGCACCCTATGAGGCTTTATGTAGGAGTCCATATCGATCCCGGATTTGTTAGACAATGTGACGCCCTAAAACCCGGGGGTCCCATTGACCATCGTCAACCTGCGAAAACTTGTGTGTCTCATATCATGAGACTCATACATGAGTAAAATGACCCAATAGGGCCCATCATCCATACTCGTCCATACAGTTACAAACCGTATTTCTATAGATCGAAGTTATTGTGCGCTCTTAATACAGAACATATATTAAAACTAGTTCGTTTATAATATATACACAAAACATGAATCAGGCCTCGGTCAGGCCCTTCATAATCTCGGCCTCTAAGGAGCGCGAATGCACTGCTGCTCACCTACCTGTACTGGAGGGGGTCCCAGACGGGAGTGAGCTAACGCCCGATAGAGATAAATCCTCTGAGAATTTACTCCGCTAGGTGCACATGCAAATGATCATTTCCGCAGTCAAACCTTTTAACCAATCGTGGAATACGTGTTGTCCCTATCATGGAAAAAACTACATGCATGTATGAGATGACACTCTACACATGCCCGTGTACCCGGAGTCGACCTCAGCCCACCACTCGATGCAAGTGCGATGGGAAATCGACACTGGTGATCCGACTCCCATCTCGACAAGTAGTCTATGTGATATTTATTTAATCGTTTCGTGTCTTTTTGGGCAACAGAACTTTTCAGGGTCTCATTGCTGGTCTCTTACACCCTCAGACATTTTTCGGGCTTTCACCAATGGATACGTTGTCTAACCAGGTTTTCAGGCTTTTCACCTAAGGGGGGTGTCTATCCCCTACTTGCTACGCTCGACACTATTCGTTTTCCATTTTCATTTAACACTGTGGAACTTAATTGGACTTCGTCCCATTCCCAAGCCCACACGATTCAGCACCAAACACAGTGCCAAATCTATATTATGTACACACACGGAGTAATGCGGGTGTTACCACATGATACAATGCAATTTATTGCCCCTTTGCACTCAAACCCATGACGATATGAAGACTTCTACATGGACATTTCTACCGTACACTATGTGTGTTTTATGAACACTCATATTATCTAAATGCACACAACATTTCATATATTTAGTTCAACATCCCAACATACATGCGATCATATTAATATTCACACATTAGTCAGTACATCACATAAGCATGCACTACATCTTTTCTATATTCGGTTCATTCATGTCAACACATCATTCAAGCGTAATATTAACATAATTCCAACCATTACTTAGGCAAGTAATGTCATAATTCATATTCCCTTATTTGAGACATAGTATGTAGATATACATTGATGCATATAATTATTTCCATCTTCCTGCATTATATATAACATATTGACATGTTATTGATTTATGTGATAACACACATTAGCCATTCAGGCCATAAATCCGGCCATGCTTGGCGCGAATAATCTGGACTTAGTCTAGAAAGTCCAGTTTTGTAACTACAAAAACATCCAACATAATTCCACTACCGGGCCATCGTAGCCCATTGTTAATTTACAAACCCGATTCCAAAAATAGAGTTACAGAAAACCCCGGAAAGGACCATTCCTTAACTTTCTGTGACCCAGCCCAATGTTCAGCCCACGTTTTGGCTGAGCACTTTATTCTATTAAATTCTAGACTCAACGAGCTTTCCGTAGAGTACAAGAACGTGCAAATCGGAGTTCGGACGAGAAAGTTATGGCCGTCCGAAGTTGATGTGGCCGATTCACAACGGTGTGTGGAAATTTGGGCACACCCCCGTTTGCCATTCTGCTCGGGATTTTGCTGTCCCGGAACACAATGTTCGGTTTTGAACAGTCCTAAAACCCCATGAAACTGGTCCTTGACCATCACACAATCACAAACAAACCACACAACATACAAATTAGCCCGAAAAATCGGACGAAACCCGTAAGCCATTACACGGCCCCTAGGCGTAAAATAACAAGTAAGGAGAAACCTACCTCTTGTAGCGCTTGATTCGGGTTCTTCGCGTGCAGGTCAGCTCCTTTGTCACGACCTCCTTCCTTTTCCTCTTTCCTTTCCCTCTCTTCCTTTTCCTCTTTCCTTTCCCTCTCTTCCTTTTCTTTTTTCCTCTCTTTTCTTCTTTCCTTTTCTTTTCTTTTCCTCCCTTTCTCCTTTCCTTTCCTCCCTTTCTTTTTTCCCTTCCTCCACCTTCTCCTTGCTGCTCCCATGGACTGAAGCTTGCTGCCACCCAATTATAGGCTTCAAAAGTGCCATGCATGTTGACACATGGCTTGCCATGTGTCACCCACATGGTTCTCCATGTGTCACTCTACACCCATTGCCTCGAATTACATGAAATTATGACTATCTCGAAATTCAACGAGAATTTGGTAGGTAGCTAGATTCCCGTGAGGCGATTCAACGGTGCAATCCGTTTAGATCATCGAATCTAAAACCGACTTTTCTCTAGGACTATTTCGGTAAGTGCAGTTTCCCCATCGCCCCCCCGTTTTTTTTTTTTTGAAATTTAAATTTAAAATTTTCACATGTTTTACAGGCATAGGTGGGAGAGAGTTCCATCATTGAGATCTGATTCAAGACACCTCTGAGAAGGTGGATTTGATTCAGAAGCGCCTTCTTACGGCTTAGAGTCGACAGAAGAGCTACGCCGACAAATGGCGTCAACCTCTGGAGTTCAAGGTGGCTGATCACATCTTCTTGAAGGTGATGCTTAAGAGAGGAGTGATTAGATTCGGCAAGTGAGGGAAGCTAGTGAAAAGTTATATCAGGCCCTTCGAGATACTCACGAGGGTGGGTACATTTTCATATCAGTTGTCGCTATCACCGAGTTTATCAGGTGTCCATGAGGTGTTCCACGTTCCATGTTCCATGCTCTAAAAGTATACTCTAGATCCAGCTCATGTAGTGGATTGGGAGGGTGCGCGAATCTTGATGGGACCTTCGGAGGACCGGTCACGTATCTTGGATAGTCGGGATCAGGTTTTGCGACGCAAGACCGTGCGGTTAGTAAAAGTGTTGTGGCAACACCGAGTGGAGGAGGCAACGTGGGAATGCGAGGACACGATGCGGGCCACCTATTATTTCCTATTTGAGGACGAAGGTGCGTGGTCTAATATTTGGCATTAGAACATTACTACATATGCATGTGTTTGCGTGTGCTAGTATGTGTGAATTTCGGGGCCGAAATTCTGTTAAGGGGGGAAGAATGTAAAACCCGAGAAAAATTCAATTTTTTCTGAAAAAGGGTAAAACAGTCATTTTGGTTGAAAACCATAAATATTCTAGATCTCGAATGACGAAATGGAGTTCACCATTGAATTCGTCTCACGAAATCTAGTTACCCCGTCAAATTTTATCGGATTTCGAGACAGTTGGAATTTCACGTTTTTCGAGGCATATGGTGTCGTGTGACACATGGCATGACATGTGGTGCACTTGTGTGAATGGCTCGCATTGAGCCAAGTGTCAAGTGGAGGAAATAATGGGAAAGATAAAACAAGAAAAAAAAAATAAGGAAATGAAAAGGAAATGAGGAAGTAAAAAATGAGGGAAGAAGGCCATTTTTAGGAACGAAAACGGCAGAGAGTGAGAGGAGAAGAGATAAAGAGAGAAAGGGGAAAAGGAGATTTTTTTTCTTCTCTCTAAGATCTACCGAAATCGAGCCGTCGATTTTTGTCGGAGTGAGAAGAAAAGTTTATCCACGTATCGCAAGCTACGCATGGGTACCAAAATCTTGAAGTTTCGTTAAACTCCACGAGGTAGGGAATTTTTCCTACTTTGAATATTTTTAGCCTAAAAGCCATGTAATGACATAGGTTGTTTTTGGGGTCGTGATAGGCCGTGTGATTTAGTTCCAAGATTTTGGGACTGAATATTGGAATTTTGGAGGCGGATTCTGGCTGATCTGGGCCCGGATTGAGGTTTGGTTTTGATCCGGGACGTGTCTTCGGGTTTTGTGGTGTGTTTTAGAATGTCATAGTAATTCGGTGATGAGCGAGTAGAAGGGACAAGAGGTGCCACATTTTATGGGTCAGATTTGGGCCATTTGTGTGTATTGTTGGAAAAATAAATTATATATCTTTGTTGTGTGTAAAATCATGTTAATATGTGCTTGCGTGATGTATTAACATAGAAATTGTGATGAATGGAAATTATATGTAGGAAATATAATTATCCGGAATTTATAAATATTGCATGTAGCATGACATAGCATGAAATGACATGATTGCATTTCATATACCCGCAGTCACATCAGATCGAGTCGGTGTGGGTGCATAAATCATGTATTCACCATTCTTGGTAGTAATGTGAGTGAGCTTCGAAAAAATGGGACCCACGTCAAGTCGAGATTCCTTGATTGTATAAAATAATATAGAAATATAAATCACGTGTGTTTGGGCGTAGCAAGATGGGAGTAGATCTCTCCCGAGGTGAATGTTTGAATTTATATGTGGTTGGACATGATCATAGCGTTGAAAGTCGGCAAAAATGTCGAAGGCGCGCGTGATCTGCGATGTGACCCGAAAAGAGCGGCCCATGAACAATACGCGAGATTTGATAAAAAAATTCAATTAAATATTGGAGGGTTGTCCAATAGTTTAAGTCATTGGGTAAAACACCAATGATTGGTTTTCACACTTGGCATTGCAGGTGTGAGGGAGTCAATCGAGACTCGGGTTGTACAGGCAGGGAATCTAATACCATGTATGACCGTAATATTCCATATAGGATTGCATTATTTATATGGAATGTGATTGGGCGTTCATGATTTGCCATTGCATGTGCATTTTAGGTGGGAGTAGCCCTTGTAGAATTTTTCTCTTGGGCATTGCTGGAATCCCTTTGTGGGCCCCCTTCCCGAGGGTCGTAGGTGTATAAGGCGAGGTGCTCAGACGATGCCGTGATTATGAAGAAGGTAGGTGTGTGGCATAATGTTACCTTTGAGTAACATTTTTGTAAAATATTTTGTATAAAAGAATTGTAACTAAATTCTTTTGGGACTATTAATCTAAATAATTAGTTATGTAATTATGGTAAGGGGTTGTGATCGGACTCTTACGATTTGTAATTAAAGCGTTTTATTTTCATAATTTAGATTTAAATGTCGAATGAATGGGTCTGGTAAAGGGATGTATATATTGGGGATATGGGCCGGATGGACCGTGAGGTAATACTACTTATGTTGAGACAACTTGGATGGGTTATGATTGATACGTATACAAGTTGTATGTTGGGTAGAATACCAGAACAAGAAGATCTGCCCGATTATTTATGGTATTAACCTGGATGCTATGTCATCCTCTAAAGTTTTTAGCGAATTTGATTCTATGTTCCTATCAAATGTATTACTAGTTTGAATTATTAAAAATATTTCCCTCTTAAAAAAACATAGTCTTAGGTTATCTTTGGTTCTTGAAAAAATTGAGGGAAAATGATAGGAAAAGAAAATAGGAAGAAAAAATAGAAGGAGAAAAAGGAAATAAGATAAAATTAGAGTTAAATCCAAAATATTGTCTTTATTTGATGTTTCAAAACAATTTTATTTATTTTAACTTATCAATATAAAAATTAAATAATTTAATCTATACTAATATAAAAAGTACGAAGTGTTTGAGGACAATTTTGTTTTGCAAATACCCTTAATATATTGATACAATACCATTACTATCCTTAAATTTTCAACCAAAGCTTAGTCTTTCTTCCCTAATTGATTGTCTCTTACCATTTTCATCCTTTTTTTGCCAAAGTGACTTTTCATCCATCTTCCCTAATTGATTGTGTCTAATTTTGCTTCGAAGAGCTTTGCAAAGTTTTGGTTCAAGATTGATTGAGGTTTGGAGTTTGTCTCGTGGAAGAATCATTTTTATCATTTTTTTTTGTGTTTTGTTGATTTTATTAGTGGAAGAATTGTTTGGAGTTTGTCTTGTGTATGTAGCTCAAATTAAAGAGTTACTATCGTGTTATTTAAAAAATTATTCTTCATTTTTTTAATTTTAAATGTTGGATGAATGATTGAAAGTAATTAATTTAAAATTAAATGTTTTAATTTCTTTATTGTTATAAATATTGGATTTTGAATGACCATAATGACTCACTGATTACAATGTCATTCATTGTGTAAAGGCTTTTGGCCTTCTCACTATTAATGTATCATTTATGTAAAGGCTTTTGGCCTTCTCCTTTATGCTTTATAAATAGGCCTAATCAACATGAAAGATATCATCAGAATTTCCTCTAAATTCTCTCTTTGTCTCTTCCTTATTTCTCTCTAATTCTTTTGATTTACAACACGTTATCAGCACGCTCTACTGAAGCGATAGTTAGTTTCGAACATTTGCCAAAACTCGCTCCACCCCAGGTACTCACATGACTTTTCAGCCCCAATTCTGTTTATTGTTACTTTGTTTTAGGACGTTTTCTTATCGTGCTGTTTAGCTCTATGAATTCAGTAGAAATTCCATTATGTCAACAGTATAGCTAACCCATACACTTTGAATTCGAGAAGAATTCAGTGTAAAACATTCTGGGTAATTTTGCAAACCTCTTTATAATTCGTAAATTCATATTAATTCGGATGAATTTTTTTATTATTTCAACACCATTATCTTCTCTTAGTCTTTTATTATTTTATTCCATTTATAAATGATATCATTTGGTACCCATTTTCAATTTAACATGAATTCCGGTAGAATTCAAATTTTTTCTTTTTAAATAATTATAACTCACCATCATACTTTGAATTCAAGAAGAATTCGAATTTTTGCAAAATAATTACGGATAGATTTGCAAAACTCTTTAATTCTAAAATTCATTATTAAATTCACTGAAGAATTTTTGCAAATTATAATACCCGAAGATAATTGTGTCATTTCTTAGATTCTGAAGAATCTATATTTATTTATTTATTCTTGTTAAATTTTTGATCAATTTTTTCACGAATTTTATTAATTTGTATCTCTATTATTTTACGAGATGTCTAACCTCACAAAAATTAAATTTGTTGCCCTTGATATTTCGGGCAGCAACTACTATCTTTGGATTTTGAATCTTTGGTACTTAGATGCTTGAGCACAGGGAGAAACCATCAGAAAGCAAATAATAGTGCATCCACATGAGATCATGTTAAGTGCATCCACAATAGGATCGCGCTAAAGCTTTAATTTTCCTTCATGCATCATCTTGATGAGAGTCTCAAGAATGAATACCTTACAGTAAAAGACTCATTGGTCCTCTGGCAGAGTTTACAAGACCGATATGACCACCAGAAAATATCACTGATGAGGATATGCTCGAAAAAACTTTTACCACTTTTCACGCCTCTAATGTGCTCCTGCAGTAGCAATATAGAGAGCGTCGGTTTACTAAATATTATGAATTGATTGCATGTCTCCTTGTGGCTGAAAAGAATAACGAGCTTTTGCTTCAAAATCATCAATCTCGTCCTCCAAGGTTTAAAGCATTTCCTGAAGCAAATGCTACTTTTGTCTCACCCGTAGCGATAGACAAAGACGCAGAAAATGGGCCGTCAGGGAAGGGCGAGGGCGTGGTGGTGGTCGAGGGCATGGTAGTGGTGATAATTCTAGATATCGTGGCTGCCGGTCCCTTCAATAAGAAAAGCAATCCCAATAAAGAAATTTTGCCAAATCCACGGTGACCATACGACGGGAATATCCCTCAGCCTCCCATGAAGATAAATGCTTGCTATAGTGCGTAGGGTCATTGGTCGATACTGTCGTACGGCCCAATTGTTGGTTGAACTTTTATCAAGCATCAATCAAAGCCAAAGGCAAGGATATTGAAGTCAATTTCTTTGATGGTAATGGTGATAGTGGCATGGATTTGCCCCACTTTGATGTTTCTGATTTCTTTGAGGACCTCAATGGAAATATTTCCCATCTAATTGGTGATGGGCATGTCAGTCCCGATTAGTTCTTTTCTTTATTTTCTTATGTACTTCCATTTCCCCACAGAAGTTTTTCAATGTTTCAATAATATTTTGTTTTCTTAATTTCTACACCTTCTTTTTCTATAACTTTGAAGCAACATGGATACATCGACTTGCCACCTCGAGTCGATATCGGAGATATTTATGCAGCGGGCCCGTGCTTCCTGACTCGTTCTATTTTACAGCAAAAGAAGTATTTTTCCCAAATTCTCAAACTCCGAGCACATTTTCCTGATCATCCTATTAAAACTATCCGTTTGGATAATGCCGGTGAATTTTTTTTTCTAAAGCATTTCATGACTATTGCATGTCATTGGGTATTGTAGGTTTCGTGCATCGATTATAATACCTTGGGCCTTTAACGGGGGAGTCTTTTTGCATCGTTTTGCAAATTGTCATTTTGATGAATCTGTTTTCCATGTTGAGGAGATAAACCAATTAATAATAAATGGCGTGAAATTACTTGGAATACACCATCATTGTTGCATCTTGATCCTCGTACTAAACAATCGAACTAGGATTCGAAAGAATCCCCTTCATTTACGGGATCTTGAGATCCAATTGCAGATGCTTTCACTGGTCGAATAAAGTGATAAAGAAAATCTAATAAGTTGCTTGCCTCTGTGAAGTCACAGTTTGATGAAATTACTCCCGAAGAGCTATTATGATACAGGTCGACTCTGGTAGGCTAAATACATTACAAGGGTTAAAGGAAACTTGATTCTGAAGTAGCTAAGTAATTGACCAATTATCTCCTATGAATGAAGGAATCTCTATAAATTATATGAATCAAGAAGAAATATGGGACGCAGAAATACTCTTGTTAGCAATGCTTTTCTTTCCAAGTGGCTAAGGGCATTATGCAAAACCGCGATGATCGGGAGCCACAAACTATAAATGAATCTTCGAGGAAATCGACAAGATTGGGAAAAATGGAAAGAAGCAATTCAGGTAGAACTGAATTGTTTAGTTAAAAGGGAGGTTTTTGGACCAGTAGTTCCAACACCTAAAAATGTTAAGCCTGTTGGATATAGATGGGTCTTTGTACGGAAGAAACTAGAAAATAATGAAATGCGTCTGATATAAAGCTCGCCTTGTTGCACAAAGGTTTTTCACAGACACATTATTGACTATGAGGAGACATATTCACAGTAATAGATGCAATCACCTTTAGATATTTAATACATTTAGCGAGTCTCGAGGAAGGACTAGAAATGCATTTGATGGATGTTGTCCACCCGGCATATTTGTATGGATCCATAGATAATGACATATACATGAAAATCTGGAAGGATTTACATTGCGAAACAAAATTTTCCACAGGAAGGATTTACATTGCCTGAAGCAAAATTTTCCCTGAAGGATTTACATTGCCTGAAGCAAAATTTTCAAAACCACGTGGTATGTATTCAATAAAAGAAGTTGCAGCGATCCTTATATGGACTTAAGCGATACATTAGAAAACGAGAAGTCAGAAAACGAGTCGGTTGAATGATTATAGCGATATATGTGGATGATTTAAAATCCTAATAGGGACCTGAAGGGCTCTAAGCGCTAATTATTTAAAGAAAGAATTTGAGATGAAAGATCTAGGTAAAGACTAGATATTGCCTCGGCTGCCAGTCAGTATTTTCAAATGGGATTTTTGTCCATCGATCAGCATATCTTGAAAAAGTCACGAGCACTTTTACATAAATAGAAAGCCCGTCCCTTAACTCCCATGATTGTAAGATCACTTGAAGTGGATAAAGACCCATTTAGGTCTAAAGAAGAGAGATAGAAACTCCTTGGTCAGTACCATACTTAAGATTCAATTGGAGCACTAATGTATCTTGCAAATTGTACAAGGCCAGACATTGCCTTTTCAGTGAACTTGCTTGCAAGATATAGCTCAGCGCCTACTCTTAGGCATTGGAACGGAGTAAAACATTTGTTGAGATACCTTCGTGGGACAAGTGATATGGGGCCCTTTTATTCTAAAATACCAAAACCATAATTACTTGGATTATATTGATCGGGGATGCCTTTCGGGATCCCCATAAAGCTCGATCCGCAATCGGGATATGTATTTACTTGTGGCAATACTGCCATCTCTTGGAGATCCGTTAAGCAAACCATGGTGGCGACCTCCTCCAATCATTGAGTTGTGGCACTATGAGCGGCGGGGAGTGCGTATTTAAGATCCATGATTGACATGTCGTGACTGCAGTGGTCTTCCTCTGACTGAAACCTGTAACTGACATTATATGAAGATGTCTGCTGTATTGCCTGACTCAAAGGCGGATACATCAAGGAACCGAACAAAGCATGTTTACCAAAAAGTTCTTTTACATGAGCTTCAAAACAATGATGAGATTGATATACAATAATCGGAGTCTAGTGATAATCCCTGCGGTTATTCACTAAGGCATTACCTGCTACGACCTTCAAGAAATTTCTACGTCAAATTGGAATGAGGAGACTCAAAGATCTCCACACTGAGATATTAAGACATCAGGGGGAGCGTTAAATACTCAAAGTATACTGTACTCTTTTTCCTTCACTAGGTTTTGTTCCACGGGTTTTTCCTAGTAAGGTTTAATGAAGCGATTATACTTTCATAGTACATGTACTCTTTTTCGCCGCTAGGCTTTTGTCCCAGGTTTTCTAGCAAGGTTTTAATGAGACATGTTCTTTGATGTTATGGTCATTCAAAGTGTTATAAATATTGGATTTTGAATGACCATAATGACTCACTGATTACAATGTCATTCATTGTGTAAAGGCTTTTGGCCTTCTCACTATTAATGTATCATTTATGTAAAGGCTTTTGGCCTTCTCACTATAAGCCTATAAATAGGCCTAATCAACATGAAAGATATCATCAGAATTTCCTCTGAATTCTCTTTTTGTCTCTTCCTTATTTCTCTCTAATTCTTTTGATTTACAACATTTATATGTTTTTAATTAATTTTTAAGATGACTTCTTTTATAATTAAAGTTTTTTTTGCAACTATAGTATTAGTCCTCTAGCACATGCATGCCACGTGCAATTTACTAGTGATACATAAGATCCAATGAATTTTATTTATATTTCATTTTTTTTTAAATTTTGAGTATGCAATCAAGCATAAGAAAAAAATCATTTTCATTTGTAGGGGGTTGTTTGGGAAATGGCATAGTGATAGAATGTTTGTTTTTCTTGGTATGATTTCTCATGCATGTTTGTAATCTTATATATATTAGTAGTAAATATAGACATTTTGTAGGGGGTCTTACTCAACTCACATGTGCTGTTTGTGCATAAAGACAATACAAGTACCAAAATTAAAAAGGAAAAAAAAAGGAGATACCCATAGAAAAATACAAGGCAAGTTCAGTGTCAACTTTTTTATTTTATAATTTATATTATTGATTTTGTGAGAAAACCCTAACTAGGTACTGGATGAGATGAAAATGAGAGTAATGCCCCTTTCTTTATCTTTTGTGTGATTTGGCCATTTTCATGAGTAACAATCACATGGCCCCGCGCGCATTACCTCATAAGGAGCCATGCAACTTTATTTTGTTTTTGCCCTCTATATTCTCAACATGGTATGCCATGTGGTGTTCAAAGGATTTTTTTAATATATATGTGATTTTTTATGAAAAATCTTAATGACAAACTATTATTTTAAGATTCAGTGTTTTATTTGTATTCATTTACATATTCATATACCTTTAAAAAACTAATAAAAACAATTAAAGTATACTATATGAAAAAGTCATATTTTCTATTCTTAAAAAGAAAGTTGTCAAGTTGTTCAATTTCATGTCTGGGTTGCAAGGGTGGACTCAAACAAAATTGAGAAGGCAAGGTGTCCAAGACTTGCCCTTAGCCGTGTCGGCTAGTCGACCACAAGCTGGCCTCTTTCTCTAAAATTTTATTTGTGATTTTTTGTTCATAATAATTATGAAAAGGGCTTGGATATTTTGAAATTGATAAAATTTGTGTATGTGTTTTATTTATTTATTTTCGAATTTTTGTTATTTGGTGAAGTCGTGAAGGGACAAGTGAATCTACACACCACATAATAAGGAGTCTATTCAATTAAATATAATATATTTATTTTTTAAAAGTATATCATGTGTTTGTAATATAAGATAGAATAAATAAATCTTAGAAAAAGCCCAAACAATAAACATAAAAACTATGAACAAATTAGTGCTTATTTCCCTACAAATTAGTTCCCTCCTCCAAATAGGAAGATTCTACCCTTTTAGTTCCCTACTCTTGATTGCATATAAATTTTTGTGTATAAATTTTTTGAATTTATTTAATAGTATCTATTTTTCTAGTAATTTATATGATATTTTATATATATTTTTAAGGAAAAAATAGTTTTATTGATTCAAGCTAGCAATATATAGATAGAAACACAAAATCAAATTCGTTAAAAACATAGAGGATGAAATAGCATCCAGGTTAATAGTATAATGAATTGGCTCAAAGCCTACACATTTGATAGTTAAATATATATATTGTGTCCATTGATATGTTGAATATCACAAATGCGATTATAAGATTAACATGAACAAATATCACCAAGTGACCATGTGACGGCGATCTTGATCCACTGACAAAACGAGTATCACAAAACATTCATGACTAGTCTATAATAGTGAATAACTGTGACTAGAAATATAAATATTTGAACAGGTATTTTGGTGAAACTCTTCTGTAAATATTCTATCATTCAGCTCTAGAATAAGATTTAAGCGATGCAAGCATGATAGAGGTATCTCTAGGCCCACTAACTAAATAAAATAAATGCTATTGACTCCACTAACTAAATAAAATAATATTGACTTCATTAACTAATTAAAATAACTGCAAAAACTTTAACTAAAAGATTTAATAAATAAATAAGAGGAAATGGAAGAAAAAGTAATTTCTGATATATATATGCGGCTTTATATTTTATTTCCATTTAAAATATAAAATAAAAAACATTTATCAAAATTAAGCTGCTTGAAAAAATATACAATAGATTTCTTATTCTTACCTTTAAGTTTTGTATGAATAACTAAATAAGAGAAAAATTCTATACTCATTTCCTTACCTTTTTATTTCCTTCTATTTTTCTTTTCAAACTTATTTTTTTAATCATTTTTTGAGAACCAAACATAGTCTTAGGTTATCCTCAACTAATGATTTAAACCCTAGCCGCCACTCATTTTCTTCTCTGCCAGCCCTTTTTCCTTAAACAAAAAGGAGTGATTTTTGCCAAATTGACCTTAAATCACTCATATACATCTCTCTTTATCATTTTCTTCTCAATAAAGTGATTCTTTCATAGATCTAAGTTGCGACGTGTGGCTTTGTCGTCGACTTATTATGGAGTATGGTTGTGTCGTCTTGGTACGGCCCGGTGGACCGGTCGAACTGACAAAATGTCGATTGGATAGAGAGATAGGGCATGGGTAGGCCCATATCCCAGGCACAGGCGAGATGGAAGCTCAAGTCAGTGATGATTTTATTATTATTAGTTATTTATTTAATCGTACTTTTGCCCCGAGCGAGTCCATATCTGTTAGGGTTTTCTGTTAGTGCCTATAAATAGCACCTTATGTTATTGTTTTTGGGGAGACTTGATACGACATTGAAAACTTGAGAATTTCATTATGTTTACTTTATTCGCTTTCTTTCAATTTTATTATTCTTTGTAGCCGAGCTACATCAATTTGATATCATAGCTTAACTTTGATCCGAGATCCAGTTATTTTTGTTTGTTTCAAGTTCCGATCTGCGATTTTTATTTTTAGGTTCTCTGCGTCCAAAACGTTCTTGGTTCCCTTTCTTTGGGAATGTGATTTTTGTGCCCTTCTTCCATCCACATCACATTGTTATATAAACTGCCAAATCTTTCTATCTATCCCCGTGATCGAAGTCTTGATTTCCCTTTTGGAACCGCGTGACCTTGCTTGATCACGTAGCGATTCTTGCGCATCTCTTGGTGATCAACGTCGCGAGTCTCTAACGTCGAAAATCGCTCATGCCATGAGTGAATCTGGAGTTATGCACGCTTAGATTATCAAGAAAAATAAACCTTGGTCCACATCGGCGCTTCGGAGAAAACCTAAATCCCCTTAGCGTGATTTCTCCACTTTCATTTGGGTGGTTTGCTTTTTTGGTCCATCAAACGCGTTGTCGCCGCAATCACGGCTTAAGAAATTGTGTACATCCATTCTCCTGATACGCGTCGGAGGCGTTCTGCTACTCTCTGTCGAATTCGATTATGCTCTCAAAACCGAAAACACTAGTGCGATTTCTCTACTTCCGAGTTTACTAGTTTCTATTTTTCATGCGCCTTGATTTTCTCGGGAATTGAAGGCAGAGAATGTCATGGTTGAGATTTTTAGTGAGCAAAGCCATGGAGGTGGGCAACAAGAATAACCTCACTCGCACTGTTAGAAACTACGCCTACTCTATCGTCCTACACGCCAGGAAATTGTAGGCGCCCTTAAGGGTCTTCAACGGAGTACATTTTTTTTACTTTGCAAACTCAGTTAATATTCGTGATATTAAGTATATTTTGTTTGATTGTTTTAGGTTCCGGTTTATTTGATAGAGCATAAAGCGTATTAAAAAAAAAAAAAACTTTTGTTTTTTAGTTATTCTTTCGTGACTCATGCAATCTATGATATATAATCGCATTACATTTTTAGATTTGTGTTTGTTGCATTAGCATATAGTTTATAAATTTCCTTACTCGGTGAAATTTTAGATTCTATCTCAGCATGTCAGCCACCAAAAGTGATATTGTTGAATCATAGCCTTTATTTAACACAAAAAGATCAATTGAGACTTAATAATTTTGACTTAAGACTACAAGCTTTATCTCAAGATCTAAATGATAGTCTAGTCTGTATTACATGTCATCATGATGCAAATAAAACACAATTTGATCCCATTACTGTATCGGTAAGTAATTTAAATTCAATGTGTGGTCAATTGACTCAATGTCAATATGCCCTCGAACAACAAACTCATGTAATAAATCGAAAAATGGATTTTCTTTTAAACATTTGGGTAAACATGAGATAGGTGGATATGTTGATGAAGCGTAAGCGACACGTTTGGGTCTGCCACACGTTGGGGGTTCAAGTCATACGCGGGTTCAAAATCAATCACGATGAATTCACAAATGGTTTGCATGATAATTTGGGTAAAATGAACTTGGGTAGCAATTCAATTGCTCAACCTCACACGAGGTTCTGTGGGGAGGCAAGGTGAGTATCTTAAATACTCATTTATCCCACTGTCTTTACTTAGTTTTTAATTATTTTTATGTTAAATAAGTGTCCTAATGCTCTAAATATTTTATATTTATGAATTAGGCCAATCATTTATTGAGGAATTTTTCAAAGTTGGAGTGAAAGCAAGCAAGTGGAAAATCGGCCAAACAACGCTCTGTCGTGACAACTACAGTATTTTGATATTTTCAGCTAAAATATGAGCTCAATTGGAATCAAGATATATATGGATGGATTCTACACTTCAAGATCTTTTCAACGACACCAAGATCGTATGATTCGGAGTCCGGATGAAGAAGTTCTAAAGGAAGGAGTAAGGGACGCCAAAGTAGGAAAATCTGACGAAGCGTGAGTAACTCACGTTGAGGCGTGAGAAACTCACACCATAGTGAGAATCTCATGCAACAACGTGAGAAACTCACGCTTTAGCGTGAGTCCACTCATGCTACGGCATGAGAACACACTATAGCGTGAGCTTCTCATGCCTCAGCGTGGTTTGGCCTTCATTCCTCCAATAGCTTCTCATTTTTGCCCGCGTGGCATGCCAAAATCCATCACTTATTTGCGGTGTGATCACAGGGAGCTATGTTTTTGGCGAAGCCCATCTCTTTTGTTCTTAGGCTTTTGGCCATAAAAAGGGAAATTAGGGCATTAAAAAGAGTGGAGGAGTTGCTCGTGGAGGCAAGAAGGAGAAGATCCTTTGGGTGGAAACACCCAGAGGCAAATCTCTCTTGGGGAATTGATTTTTAGCCTTAAAGAAGAAGAAAAAGAAGATTTGAAGAGAAGAAATGGGTTTCATCTATCATCTTCTCCTGTTTTCTTGCTTTTCTTCATTTTCTTTGGTTGTTTTTATATCCTCCATGAACTAATCCCATTTTCTAGGGTTTTAGATGTAATATAGTTAGGATTTATGTATTAGGGATTTGATTTACTCTCCATTTAATGTTTGAATCATAGTTCTATTAAATGTTATAGTCTATTTCCTTTATACTTGTTGACGATTAATCACCATTGATGTGACGCCCCCGAATCGGGGTCGTTGACAAGCGTCTGACGGCGGAAGGTCGTGAATGTCGGGTAACCCGACACCACACCATTAGTCTCTTTTTGAGGACCCAAGATTTACTTGAAAATCGGGCGGTGAAACCTTGAGAAAATCGATTTTATGAAAAGGGCAAAATGGTAATTTAGTTAAAATCTAAATTTTTCCTGAATCTTGGATGATGAAGCGGACTTCAGTTGGAATCATCTCGTGAAGTCTAGCTACACGTCGAATTTTGTCAGTGCAGAATGGTCGAAATTTCACGTTTTTCGAGGTATAGGGTGTCGGGTGTAAGCGACTGTGAAAGACATGTGATGTGACAAAGTCACCTCTTGCATGTACTTTCAGTGACACATGTTGCATGATTAGAGAGAGGATGAGATGAATGGCTTAGATTAAGTCAAGTGTCAAAATCCAAAAAGGGACATGGATGGAATTTTGAAAAGTTAAATGAGAATAAGACAAAAGATTAACAGTTTTCTTCTTCAATTTGAAGAAGAAAACGTGCAGTAGAGGCAAAAAATGGGTAGTGATGTGGGATTTGAGGAGGTTTTAGAGAGAGAGGAGAAATTTCTTGCTTTCTAGATTTCCGTCGTTCGGACCGTCGGTTAAACAGACAGAAGCGAAGTCGATCTACTCGGCGAGAGACTGCAGCGTGAGCCGCCGTTTGGTGGAGTTAGACAACTCCAAGAGGGTGGGGTCTTCTCCTACTTGTGTTATTCTTTGAAATTTAAAAGTCATGTGAATGGTTAGGGATGATAGAGGCTTGGTTGCCGTAATTTCGAGTCTCAAAACATTTTAGACAGAGTGGAGAAAATCCACTATTGTGTGGCCGTGAACAATGCCCAGGCAGGGTTTCCTTTGTTCACGTGATTTTGTTGTGTGATTTTGTATGGTTTAGGTGATTCAAAGGGAATTGCTTGATTGGTTAATTAGCTCATGTGAGCTAATTTTGGTGTTATTGTTGTAATTTGAATGACATGAATTGTGTAAATTTATTTATGTTAATATATACGTAATGTACATGAATATTTTGGAGTTGGCATGAGGCATTCCATATGCAGCTAGGGCACCTTAAGAACGTAGGGAATTGAGTGCATGACACGAAAATGAAAGAAAACAAAAAGCGAAAAGTTTGTGAAGAAATTTCGACGGAAGATTTTCGGAGAATTGTGTTGGGAGATTGTCGACAATTCATTCAGCGGCCCATGAATTGTTTGAGAAGGGTTATCCAACAGATTCGCGCGGAGGGTTGTCAATAAATTTCACAAAACTTGGTAGTAGTTTTCGAGAACAAAAAGCACGTTTTAAAGCGTGATTTATACTTTGGCTTAGGCATGTGTAAGGGAGTCGGTGAGAACTCGAGACATGGGATTGGGCATGTAGACATTCGAGTAGGATCATGTATTTGCTTGAGTGTGTTTGTTTTGCCATGACATGTGCACTTAGGTGGGGAGTAACCCATGTAGGAAATTATCCTTTACTTCGGGCATTGCTCTGGCAATAAGGATCCTTATTTGGTGAGAGTGTACGGGGACCCGACGCTCACTAGAGTATACGTTTTAGAAGCCGGTTGTGGCTTTGGTATTTATTTGGTAAAAACATGTATTAGAACTTTAAATTTTGATATATGTTTTGGTAAAGAGTAATGTATTAACTCTTGAACTATGGTAATATAGTTGATGTATTTTTTATGAGTATCGATGTATGGGTCTAAGTGGCCATTTTTACTCATTTTAATTGTACATGGACCCGGTGTGGTCGTTGTTCATTGTTGGGACAGGTTGTGTACCTTGGGTAGAGCTCCCCGTACAAAGGAGACTCTGCCCGATTTTCGTGAGTGGTGTCGGGTTACCTGACATCCACGAGTATTCCGCAGGTTGACGGGTTGTCAACGGGACCCCCGGGAAATGGGGCGTCACAGCTTGGTATTAGAGCTTAGGTATACGAATACCTAGGGCTATATGGAAAACGGGTTAGATCATGCATCCATTGTGCATTTGATGAATGAGGTGTATAACATGTATGTTGTGTGATTGTTGTGTGCTTGTATGCTTGGTGAATAGCATAGGAGGAAATGTGGAAAATTAGAGTTGAGTGATAGGAGTCGGGAGTGACTCGAAATGAAAACACATGGTCATGGTTATCACGTAGACTTAAGTTGGTGTTAAGTCGGGGTATTTCGAGAATTTGGATACCCATTGGAAATTGCATTGGGTCTTAGTGGCCGCGAGGCGGTATATGGATGTCATTCATGACATGGATTAGGTTAATGGTCCATTAGATTGTCAGTGATTATGGCCTTGGGAAGGTCAACGTTTACACACTAAGCAGGGATTGTGTAGGGTTACATATGCACGTGGTTGGATGCGTATGTGTGTGGAATTTCGAGACGAAATTCTTTTAAGGGGGGGAGAATGTGAAACCCCGAAAATCAGTTACGAAAAATGGCAAGAATGGTAATTTCGGTCAAAATAGAAATTTTTCTAGATCTCGAATGATGAAAGCGGACTTCGCGCCGTTAAGATCATCTCGCGAGAAATCTAGCTACCATGTCGAATTTGAGACAATCGAGGGTGTTCATGTTTTTGAGACCTTAGGGTGTAGGTGTCGTAAAACGACTTGAAAGACATGTGATGTGACAAAAGTCACCTACTACATGTACTCATGTGACACATGTTGCATGATTAGAGAGAGGATGAGATGAATGGCTTAGATTAAGCCAAGTGTCAAAATCCAAGACAAAAAGGGACATGGATGGAATTTTGAAAAGTTAAATGAGAATAAGACAAAAGATGAACAATTTTCTTCTTCAATTTGAAGAAGAAAACGTGCAGTAGAGGCAAAAATGGGCAGTGAGGTGGGATTTGAGATTTTAGAGAGAGAGAGAGCTACTTCTCTCTATATTTCCCGTCGTTCGGACCGTTGGTTCAGCCAGACAGAAGCAAAGTCGTCTACCTTGTGAGACTCTGGCGTGGACAGATTTGGTGGAGTTAGGCAACTCCAAGAGGTAGGTCTTCTCTACTTGTGTTATTCTTTGGCTAGAGCCATGTGAATGGTGGGATATTACGAGAGGCTTGGTTGGCCGTAATTTCAGTCTCAAAACATTTGAACCAAGTGGAGAAAATCCCTATTGTGTGTCAGAGTGAGCAGTGCGGCCGGGTTTCACATTCACGTGATTTGTTAATGTCTTGATTTATTGTGGTTTGGGTGATTCAAAGTGAATTGCTTGATTGGATAATTATGTGAGCTAATTTTGGTGTGTTGTAATTTGAATGACATGAATTGTGTAAATTTATTTATGTTAATATATACATGAAAAATATACTAGCATGAATATTTTGGAATTGGCATAAAGCATTCCATATGCACTGGGGCACCCTAGAACATTAGGAATGAGTGCATGACATGAAAATGAAAGAAAAAAAAACGAAAAATGTTTGTGAAAGAAATTTCTATGGAAGATTTTTCGGAGAATTGTGTTGGGAGATTGTCCAACAATTCACGTCGGAGTGGCCCATGATTTGTTTCGGAGGTTATCCAGCGGTCGCCTCGGAGGGTTGTCGATAAATTTTACGAAGCTTCGGTAGTAAGTTTTTGAGAACAAAAATCTTTTGTTTTCAAAACTGTGATTTTACTCGCATTTGGCTTAGGCATGTGTGAGGGAGTCGGTGAGGACTCGAGACATGGGATTTGGCATGTAGACATTCAAGTAGGATCATGTATTTGCTTGAGTGTGTTTGTTTTGCCATGACATGTGCACTTAGGTGGGGAGTAACCCATGTAGGAAATTATCACTACTGGGCATTGCTCACCTGTCGAGGGATCACTATTTCAGGTATAGGGAGTGTACAGGAGGACGACGCTCACTAGAGGCCGCGTTTTTGAAGAAAGCCAGGTTGTGGCTTTGGTATTTATTTTGTAAAAACATGTATTAGAACTTTAAATTTTGATATATATTTTGGTAAAGAGTAATGTATTAACTCTTGAACTATGGTAATATAGTTGATGTACTTTTTATGAGTATTGATATATGAGTCCAAGTGGCCATTTTACTCTTATTTTAATTGGCACATGGACCCGGTGTAATTAAGTTGTTCATTGTTGGATGAATTGCTGTACACCTTGGTGAGCTCCTGGCCTGCAAAGGGAGACTGGAATTTTTCGTGGTAGTGTCGGTTTGCAGAGCATCCACGAATATTCCTTGAGGTTGGCGGGTTGTCAACGGGACCCAAATGGGGGCGTCACGAGCGAGTCTCAACATGCGGGTAGCTCTACCCAAAATACAACTTGTGTAATTACATGGCAACATGGCCCAATATTATACAACCATCTCATCGGGTCCACATGTGAGTAAAATTCACCACCCATAAAAGACACATGGATTTTTGAAAACAAATGATCATTAAGGTGAACATCCAAAAAGGTTTTGGTTTGAAACAAATAAAATTTGTTTTGTAAAATGATCATTGGATGTAATCCAAGAATGATGGATTTTATCATGCATGGGTTTCGGCATTGCATGATAGGAGTCGGTTGGGACTCGGGTTTGATGGAGTCGGTGAGGACTCGGTACATGGGACATGGTGAGTCGCATCTCATTCATGGCATGTAGAATTCCATTCTAGGTTGCATAATCTTGATTGGAATGTGTTTTTTTGGTGACATGACCATTGCATGTGCACTTAGTTGAGGAGTAGCCTCTGTACGAGTTTGCCCTACTGGGCATTGCTCACCCCATCGTGGGACCCCTTTGGTCACGGGAAGTGTGCGGGAGGCAGCGCTCACTCGGGAGGCGCCACCATTGTGAAGAAAGTCGAGTTGTGGCTTTGATTCTTACTTTTGTAAAATATATTAGAATAAATTGTTTTGATATATGTTTTTGTGTAAAAAGTATTGAAATTAAACTCTTAAGGCCTATGGCATTATAGCCTTGTGCATTATGTTTGAGTTTGGATAAATGGACCCTATGTGGTCATTTTTACTCGTTGGTGGACCTGGAGAGGTCATGATATGATATTTGACCGGATGGGCCATGCTATTATCTGTTGTACATGTTGTAATTTTTGGGTAGAGCTCTCTGTACAAAGGAGACTCTGTATGATTTTTGTTAAATTATGGGTCCCAGTAAAGGGGACACAATAATTAATGATGTCGGGTTGACATCCACAAGTTTTCCCTCGGGTTGGCAATTTGGTCAAGCGGATCCGGGTTTGGAAGTCGCAGTTGAGTCTAAACAATATGATAATAGTAAATAAATTAAATAAATAAATAAATAATGCTAGAACACTGTTATAACCAAAGTACCAAACTAACTAGTTAAATAGTACCAAAACAATAAAATAAAAACTTAATAATATATTTGAAAATAAACAATTCCAAAGTATCAAATGAAATATCATATGTCTCTATCTTCATCCCCGTCCTCATTATATCCAAAAATAACATATGATTCACATTAGAAATGATTCCACATTCTATTTGTACATCCTCGATAGTGGTTGAGTTATCGTCATATATTAATTAATTTTCACTTATGCTTGGAATAAGAAATTTTTTTTTTTCCAAAAATGCATATTAATGAAATATCCTATTTGTTTGAAAATTCATCTTACTAAAAAATATAATCATATTAGGAACGGAATTAGTGTATAAATTTTGTTAATTATTTTTAAAATAGCATTATTTAGTTATTAACACTAGTTTAAGTAATAAAATTATTTCGTCTCTCTTGTGGTGATTTATTAAATTTAATTTAATTTATAAGCTAGTACCCAACTAGTACAACTACTTTAAAAAAAAAATATATATATATATATATATATATATATATATATATATATATATATATATATATATATATATATATATATATATATATATATATATATATATGATTGAATTAAATTTAAAGAATAAATAAAAAAGTGAAATTGTCAATATTTGAAGTTAATGAGATAAATAAAAATACATTCAATATTAAAAGCGTAATTTATTTAATTCAAATGCATTCGATGGGAATTTTCATACAAAGATTTTTTAAATAATAGAATTATCATATAAATTATATTAAAAATATACACATTCGAGAAGTGAAAATAAAATAGTTAAAACAACAAAGTTTAATACTTTAATCATATATTATAGTAATAATTATTTTAAAACCCCTATGCTACAAAAGAAATAGCGAAATATAAATTTTATAGATGATGTGACGCCCCATTCGAGGTCAGATTGACCGCGTTAACTGCGGAAAGAATTTGTGGATAATACAATGCCTGACACCACTCCATTGATTCCCCTTTTCGGGACTGAGTTTAGCAGCATCCAGCGATCTCAGCACATGCAGGAGCTCTACCCCGAAAATACAACTGTCGACATTGTACAATGACCACACGGGTCCACATACGAGTAAAAATGAGTAAAAATGGCCGCATTGGCACACACATCATACTCACGAATCTAACCAACTATATTACAATAGTTTAGAGTTATTACATTACTCTTAATCGAAAACATATATCAAAATTAAAGTTCTAATACATGTTTTACAAAAAAATATCAAAACCACAATTGTTTCTTCTTCATGACCTCACAGTGGCCTTGAAGTAGCTAGAACATTCCTGCCACTGAAACTGTTTTCCCTCTATAGGGTGAGAAATGCCCAGTAGTGATAATCTTCTACATGGAGTTACTCCTACCCTAAGTGCACATGTAATGGCAAGCCAAACACACATTCAAGCAAATGCATGATCTGCCGAATATCCTACATGCCCGATCTCATGTCTCGAGTTCTCATAAACTCCTACATACTAAACCATGTATGAAAATCATTTTCCAAACAAAAATATTTGTTTTAATCGTGGGCAACCCTCCGATATAAATACGTTGGACAATCCTCCAAGGTGAATTTGTTGGATAACTCTCCGAAACAATTCATGGGACCCTCAGAAGTGGTGATTGTTGGACAATTTTCTGACCTGATTCTTCGGACAACTTTCAGATAAAATTATTATTTTTTAATAATTTTACAAAAGAATTCATCGTTTAGACAACCCCTCGGGTTATTTGTCCTTGCACTCACACTACTATTCTAGAGATTGCCACGGTGCATATGAAATAAATATGCCATTCCCAACAACTCATGTTAATATATTAATCATGCACATACTAACCGAATTTATCCACAATCATCATACATGTTAATATATCAAGCATACATATATTAACAAAATTTAACACACAACAACATGTTATTCTCTCATGGAAATAACACCAAAATTAGCTCAAATAGGCTAATAAACAATTTAAGCAATTCATTTTGAACGCCCGAGCAACCTGAATCACACGAGAATCACATTACTTGATGGCCTAAGTCTCAACACTTTGTTCACGACCACACTGGGGATTTCTTCACTCAGTCCAAATCTGATGGAACCAAAAACACGGCCATCCGGGCTACCAACAAATCCCGTCCATTAAATGGCTCTTGGCTAAAGAATAAGAGTAAAGTAGGAAGACTACCTCTTGGAGTTGTCGAAACTCCACAAAATCGGCGTCCACAAGTAGCCCTTGCAGCGTAGAGCAACTTTGCCTCTTGGCCCGACGAGAACCGTCGATCCGAACGTTGGGAAATCTAGAGAGAAGTTGGACTTCCTCTCTCTAAATCTGTTTCTCCTCCTTCACTACCCGACACCAGCCAAAAATGAAGAGAAGATGTATTTTTTTCTTTTTATTTATTCCCTCTTTGTCCATTAGTTTGACTTTAAGGGCTTTTTGACACATGGCTTAATATAAGCTATGTATCTCTATCCTCTCACAATTCATGTGACATGTGTCACATGGATACATGTAGTAGGTGACCCTTGTCACATCACATGCCTCTCACAAGCCGTCATATGACACCCGACGTCTGGTGCCTCGAAAGACTTGAAATCCAGAAACATCTCGAAATTAAGCGAAATTCGACATGATAGCTAGATTTGCGAAACTGATTTAATCATTGATCTGTTTACGTCATCCGAGATCTAGAAAAATTTCGGATTTTGACCAAAATTACCATTTTTTAGAAAATTAGAATTTTCTCGGATTTTACAGATGAATCCTTGAAAATCTCAATTACTAAGCTAGTTACTTAAAAAAATTTAAATAAAATTTTCAGGCTAATCGGGCTAACCGAGGCCAAACCCACATAGGCCATGAGTCAAAACAGGTCGGGCCAAATTAGTCTAGTTTTATTCGGACTTAAATTTTACAACTCAACCCTCTAAAAATTCGGGCTAAAGTGGGTTAGCCCATCGGATTCAACCCATATTACCAGCTCTAGATAGAGGTGCAATAATGGGCTTGGCTTGATGGGCCAACCCACTTATGCCCATATTTTTTGAGGGTCGAGCTGAGAAAATAAATGCCCAAATATAACCAGGGCCTATAGGCCTTAGGCCATTAGGGCTTGGGCCGGGTTAGCCCACTTTGTGACGCCCCAAATCTCGGGGTGTCTCGTTGACCACTCGTCAACCTACGGAATATCTGTATCTCATATCATGAGATATGTACACGAGTAAAAACGGCCACTTAGGCCCATACATCAATACTCATCAAGAATAAACCAACTATATACCATAGTTCAAGAGTTATTACATTACTTTTAACCAAAATATATATTAAAAGTTAGAGTTATAATACATATATACAAATGAATACCTTGTGCCATAATCTGGCTTTCTTCAAAACGCGCCTCTAGTGAGTCGTCCTCCCGTACACTCCCATAATTAAAATAATATCCTCGATAGGGTGAGCAATGCCTAGTAGTGATAATTCTCACATGGATTACTCCTCACTCCAGCAAATGTCATGGCAACCAAACACACTCAAGCAAACATACATGATCCTACTTGAATGTCTACATGCCCAATCCCATGTCTCGAGTCCTCACCAACTCCCTCACACATGCCTAAGCCAAATGCGAGAAAAATACAGTTTTCAAAACAAAAGGTTTTTATTTTCAAAAACTTACTACCGAGTTTCAGTAAATATATTGGACAACCCTCCAAGGTGAATTTCTGGGTAATTCTCCGAAACAGTCATGGGTCCGCCTCCGAGATGAACTGTTGGACAACTCTCCAAGGCAATTCTTTGGAAAATCTTCCTTGAAATTCCTTTCACAATCGTTTTCATTTTTCTTTTATTTTCCTTCATGTCATGCACTCACACCTACCATCTAGGGTGCCCCAGTGCATATGGAATGCATTATGCCATTTCCAAAATATTCATGCTAATATATTTTACATGTATATATTAACAAAATTAATTCACACAATTCATGTTATTCAATTCATAATCAATAACACCAAAATTAGCTCACATGGGCTAATAACAATCCAAGCAATTCATTTTGAATCACCCAACAACACAAAAAATCACACAACATATCACATGAACAGTAGAACCCTAGGCTCGGCACTGTTCACGACCACACAATAGGGATTTTCTTCACTCGGTTCAAAGATTTTGAGACCGAAAACACAGCCATCCAGGCCTCAACAAATCCTCATCCATTAAAATGGCTCTTAGCCAAAGAATAAACCAAGTAGGAAAAGATCCCTACCCTTGGAGTTGTTGAACTCCACCAACCGCGTCCACGCGTAGCCCTTGTCACAGAGAATGCCTTGCTTGGTCAAGAACCCATGGTCCAAAGCCGGGAAATCTAGGAGAGAAGGCACACTTTCCTCTAAAACCTGCTCTCACCCCCACGCTCTGCTTTTGGCTAAATGGGAGAAGAAGAAGACTTTTCTTCTTTTGTCTTAGTACTTACTCTTTTCACTTAATCCCCATTTTGTCCTTTAGTTTTGATTTTTGACACATGGCTTAATCTAAGCCATTCATCTCCATCCTCTCACCAATCATGCAACATGTGTCACATGGGTATATGTAGTAAGTGACTTTTGTCACATCATGTCTCATAAACCGCCATACAAGACCGACACTCTAAGTAGCCCTCGAAAACGTGAAATTCGACCGTCTCTAATTCAAGAAATTGACGCGGGTAGCCAGATTTCTCGCGAAACGATTCCAACGGTGAAGTCCGCTTCTCATCCGAAATCTAGAAAATTTTCGGATTTTGACTGAAATTACCATTTTACCATTTTTCAGAAAATTCGAATTTTTCTCGGGTTTTACACACTTGGCCCATTTTTATTTTAACTTTTTTAATAACTACATATTATCTTTTAATTATTAACAATATTAGTTTTTCTATTATGAAAAAATATAACATAGTTGGTTATAGAAAAAAGAACAATTATTTTATTAAAATAAAATAATATTAGTATGAAAATTAATTTAAAAAATAAAAAATATATAAATATAACTATAATAATTTATTTTGTACAATCTTTTAAGTACATAAGAATAAACTATAAGTATTTCAAAGAAACTTTATTTGGCTGCATAAAATTTATGAAATTGTTATTTATGAATCGTCAATATTTTAATGTCAACCAATTTTAGACCAAGAACTCCAAGATAAAATGGCCGGGCTAGCCAAAAACGGGCCCAAATAAATGTGGATCGAATTGGCCCGGCCCATTTTAGGCCACGGCCCTAATGGGCTTGACCCATTTGGGTCGAGCCGACCCATTTCCCACATATAGCTGCATAACTACAAGGAATGGGACCCACGTTTGTGAGCAAAACAACATAGAGTGGATTAAAGGTGGAAATATGGGTCTCACCTGGTGGGTCGGCTCACTTTGACCCACATATTTTAAGGGTCAAGCTAAGAAAATGATGGCTAAAATAGAACTATGGCTTATTGTTCTGGCCCGAATAGGTTCATGGCCCTCTTGGGCCAAGTCGATTGGCTTGGCCTATTGTAGAATCTTTTTTATTTTTTTATTTTTAATAACTCTATAGTATTTTCTAATTATTAAAAATATTAACTAGTTTTTATAAAAAAAAGAATAATTATTAAATAATTGCTTTTAATAAATAAAATAATATTAGGGACGAAAAATAATTTAAAATAAAATAATATATATATATATATATATATATAACTAAAATAATTTATTTTATATAATCTTAAGAACATAAAAATAATATGTAAGTATTTTAAAGAAAACTTTATTTTACAAAATATATAATTTGTAAAATTGTTATTCATTATTTTTTTTAAATGTTCGATCCATTTTGGCCTGCGGCCAGCATAAGATTGAGTTGGATTGACTAAAAATGAGCCCGAATAAAAATAGATCGAATTGGTCCAATCCGTTTTTACCCAAGACCCTAGTGGGCTCGATCCATTTGAGTCAGCCAAACCTGTTTCCCAACTATAGAGTGGACCTAGCAAGAGAGTGGTTGTTGCGCCAGTGTCCTATTTATAAATAAAGAGCTAGAGTTGAAAATTGAAAAGCGTATCGAACTGTTTTTTCTCGGTTTAAGCGGTTAAAGGGCGGTTCATTAAGAAGACGGAAAATATGACTTGTCGGTTATTGAATCGATTCGAATCATTCGGTTTTTAAAATATTTCTCCCCATAAAAAATAAACAAGGAAAAAAAAGTCATTTTTTTTCCATCTAAAATTTATTTCCATAATCCAACATTTACAGCATGCGTTTCCTCTTATATAATTTTTTCTTTTAGTGCTTGTGCTAGTTCTCCATAAAGCCACTCCATTTCTATGCTTCTTCAAATTTTGTTTTACAGCCTCATCCTTTTATTAAGGGTTTTGGCTTTGGGAGAGAAAAATCGTTCTTATAAAGGTTCTCAAACCAATTTCTTCCCCATGCTTCACTCTCAATATGGGTTTTCTTCCGAGGTTGCTCATCTTCTCCATTCCATGAAGTGGAAGGTTAGCTTCTTCTCGCTCACTTTCTTTCTTTCTATTTTTTATTCTTTATAATATTTGGGATTTTATATATATATATATATATATATATATTTACGCCTTTTTCAACCTGAATCACGGAATGCGGCTATTGGCCGACCCGATTGCTCGTGGGTCGATGCAAAGGCCTTAGATCGTCGGGCCGAGGTAGATCGCTACACCGCGATCCGCGCACTCGGACGTGGCACCCTCCGCAAAACAAGGAAGAAGGGGGTCGGGCGAGCTTATGCCCGTGGTCAAGCCCGATGCCTAAGTCGCTTCTTTCTAAGAGAACAAAGAGACCGCTTTATATGAATGTTGCATACCAAAGAGCGCGCCTAAGAATGTGTCTCTCACCGCCGGTGGCTAATGTATTTATAGTAGATGTTCAATCAATCGGATGGTGATTAGAGTCCTTCCCATCGATGGATATTTCTTTATTATACCATATCTGATTTTGGTACAGATATAGAAAGAGTAGTTTACTTGAGATAGTCTTTCCTTCCTCTTATTGATGAGATTTGATAGGGGATTTTCGACAATATATTATCAAGCTTATTCCCGTTTCCCATCCCTTCGAGACTTACCACTCGCCTGGGGCCCAAATGATGGACCTTTCTTTTCCGGGCTAGCCCAAAAAGGCTCTGAGTATTGCTTTAGAAAGGCCCGAGTGCCTCATCGGGCAAACTCCTCCTTTGGGTTCAATCCAAGGGCCTTCGTGCTTCACGGGCCGGCCTCTTTCTTAGGGCTTGATGTGTGGGCCATGAAATCTTATTTTTCAAACCCTATCAAGGCTCCCTCAAATTCGCGGTACTGTACGCGGCAAGGGTCAGAACGCCGTATCGGGTGTAACTTCCACGTGTCTCGCTTAGGGTCGATTGTTATTAGGCTTGGTCACGCCATTTGTCTTGTGATAATGATGACTCGGGTTTTCGCGCTTGTTTCCCCACTTCTTGTTCTTCATTTTCTAATCCTCTATCCCGTGCTTCTTCCGGGTCCTCCAACCTCTTCCGCGATCTCGCATTTTATTTGCTCTGCCGTTTGGACCCTTTTTGTGTAGAGTCTTTTCTCGGCATTCTTCCCGAGGCGCCTTCTTCCGTCTTATTCTCGGGATCGCTCTACTCTTGGTTTTTCTTCCATCGGGTATGACGAGGCGCTGTGGTTAAATTGATCGGGTTTCATTTTTGACTGCTCGCTTGATTATGGGTCCGGTCGCTTCTTCTTCACGTATTGGCGTTGACTCTTCGCTTGTTGCCGCTCGGACGTGCTAGGATGCTTCCGTCGGCTCGACCGTGGAAGAACCCCCGCAATGTCCCTGGCGCCTCCTCTTCCCTTGGGCAAGGGTAAAGGGAAAATAAACCTAATTAAATATCTAGGGGGGTCAGATTACCTCAAATCCACCGTCCAACATGCTGTGACCGTGGGACCTAGCAAGGTCGGTCCTTCGTATGGGGCCACCTTTGCTGAACGTTATCGACTCTCGCGTCCGGCATGGACTCACGTCCCGACTTTTTGCGAGTCATGCCTAGGATGGTATGTTTCTTTGAGGTCGCTTTGACAATTGTCTGCTTCCACCGCATCCCTTATGAAAGAGGTTCCCGCAAAGATTTCAACGCTTGTCCTTCCCAACCTCGCTCCTAACTGGGCCGGGCATTTGAAGGCCTATCGGGGCCTTTAGTGACAGGGCTTCGCGTCCCTAGTGTGGCTCGCTTCCTGGCCTTTTCAGTCCAAAGAAGACTACCGAGGGCTTATTTCCTCCAAAAGCCTCGAGTTCCTCCGATGATCACCTGATCTCCTTCTTCCTATGCCGCGGCGCGGACGCTACTTTCGTTAGTGGTCGCGAACTCGAGAACAATGATCCTTCCGACAAGGACGACACTTTGGGCGTTCCGGTGGCTTAGACCACCCCTGATAATCTTCGTGAGTGTTTGCTCTGCTGCATAACCCAGGAAGGCTAACATTTCGACCCGCGCTATTCCTCATGCCTCCCGCGCTCGCCTCGACCTTGCCGGAGATACGTTGTAGCCCGCGTTGGCGGAATGTCCCGCCGTCCCATGCGAGCCGATAAAATCGGGCATTCCTGGCCCGTCGAAATTAAGGTCCCGTGACTGCTTCACCGCCTGAGGTCTCGCTCTCCTTTCACCGTGGGAGTCCCTCCCATTAGCTTACCGCAGCCACTCCTACTGTGGGAGAAATTCTTGTCCAGCTTGGGGGCACTGCCTCTAAGCCCCGAGTGCAAACGGAAAAATCGTGTTCCACCGAGGAAGATCGACCAGTTTGGGTCAAGGTTAAGAAATTGGGGGCGTCTCCGACTTCTCTTGCTCGAAAGCCGGAGCGGGCGCAGTCGCCTACGGCCGAGGTTCCTGCGATCATGAGCTCTCCGCCCCCTTCTAAGCCTGCTGTAAAGGCAAAGAGTCTCTTGGATGGAGCCGTCGAGCAACCGCGGTGGTTGGCGCCGGCTACCGCCTGAATCCGCCTTCTCGAGGGTAAGCAAAGCCACCTCATGCGAACGAGTCAAGGGGAAAACTGAATCAAAAGTTACGGCGATGAGGATTCTTTGCTCCTCAATGCTGAACTTGCGGCGGGTGCAATCTCGTCCGTCCTTAAGGATTCTGACCTTGGGAGGTCGAAAGCGCTACCCGTTGATGAGGCTTTGGCTCTATCCCTTCAGGGGGTTGCCTCAGTAAGTCCCTGTTTCTGATAGTGTCTGTTTTTGGGCTGATCCCGCATTGGATGTTAACTTCATGTTTGATGCGTGTAGCCACTCATTTGAAGGGTCTCGATAAGGCCAAACTAAAATGAAAAGCATGTAAAAATAGCCTGCATTTATGCGCGGCTGTACTCTTTCTTCCGAGCTGACTCGGTGTGAGCTTAAAAGTCATCTCTTTTTAGTCCATTTTTCTGTTCTATTTTCATCTAGAAATGAATAATTACTATACAGAAATATGAAGAAACTTCACCAAATTGTTATTAGCAGAAGAGAGAAAGAAAGTAGAAAAATACAAAGAATAAGTGGAAGAAAAGTGCAACACGGCGCAGCAGAAATAAAAGGAATCGGCCGACACGATGGCCAGGTTGACATACCAAATTCTCGAGGTCGTGACACCAAAAGAATGAAAGGAATTTGATGCAGAAGCATGCAAGTACCGCATCGCACCAAGGGTAATCGTGAGCTATAACGACGCCGCGACAAGATTCGAGGTCGCGACAACAATTGATGTCGCGGACGAGACAAGAGGTCGCACAATGTAAACACCTTTTAAGCTATGAGAGGTTTGACCGATGAAGCTACCTGAATCCTGCTGATGTCGCTGACGCGGATTGATGTCGCGACATTGATAATGTCACGACAAGAGGTCAAGTCACTTACTATCAAGAACTATCAAGAGAAGCATCAGAAGTTACGTCGGCTGTCGCATGAGATCAAGTCGCTGACACTGCACTGCCGTTTGAAGGGTGAAGTTTCGCGAAGTGAGGTCATCACAACACCGGTCACATCGGCAATCCGGGCCAAAAGCCTCTCGGGAGAACTAAGCCGAGCGTCGCTGACACGAGATCGCGTCGCCGACATCGTGAACGACCGCATCACCGGGATGCAGAGTTTCCAAAGAGATGTCACGACAAGATATTGATGTCGCGACAACATGAGTAACTAGTCAGTTTCACGGGTTCTGAAGATGTCGCGACAAGATGGTGATGTCGCGACACCAAGAATGACTAAACCGCTACATGAGGTTTAAGTCGCGACGTGATCGAGGTCGCGACTGGCGATGTCACGACGCGAAACCGGGTCGCGATCAACAAAGGATCAGTCTCCGATACTCAAAACTAGCCAACAGTTACTATCAGATTAGGCCCAACCGGAAAACCCTATAAATACGCCAGCCTATCCACTCATTCAAGCAACCATGCCACGTGCATTTCCAGAGGTCCTGATGAATAAAGCTCATTTTCTTTCTTTATTTTTATTTTCTTTATTTTTCTTAATTTTTCATTTCCTGGCCGCTTTATAGCGCATCATGCTCTCGTATTTTTTTATTTTTTCGCCAGATTTCCCGAACTGATGTTATCGCTTGAGTAAGTCGAATGCACTATTTAATTTTCAAATTACACCGAAATGTTTGAAGTTCGCACAACTTCGAATTCGATTGTTTCGCCACCGCGCCATTCTTATGATCGGGAGGAATGTCAGACGTGTAATTCAAGAATCGAGGAATCCACTCTTCCATTAAGGAACGTTATAGTCTTAATTTATCTTTTCAGAGTCTTTTCAGCTCTTGTTAATTTCAAGTAATAAATTTATCAGTTCTTGGTTTATTTACTGGGACTTCGAATATCGCTTTCTTATACCCAAGTAAGATTCAAGGCTATCGCTTCGATTTCAAGGAGGTCCTCTCGAGGATTACTGTGGAAGACATTCCCAGAGTAATGTACATTTCTTTGAAGGTATATTAACCTGCTATTAGGGATCCTTTGAGCTTTGTAAGTTCATTTAGATAAATCCTCTTCTCACTTGAAATCAAGAACGAGTTGAATGAGTTATCTATTTAAACAAGCAAAGAGTTCACCTCAATTCGGATGGTGAAGCCAATCCCGTGTTAGCTGAGATCTAATCAAGGAAAGGTCGATCTATTCTAATTTCGAGGAGGAGCAATCTGGAAGTTGTATATCCTTGCTTGACCGATAACTTGGGAGCTAAGGTTTACAGTCCATAAAATGGGTATGAAGGGAATAAGAAAAGAAAAATACCCGCATTAAGGTCCTCTGAAAGGTTATCATTCCGATCAGAGAACCAGTCATAAATTAGATAATGAAATGTGAGGGTATGGAGGAGATCCACAGACTACAACGCCTTTGGACAGATTTTTGAAACTGAGTTAATCAAGAAATTTTATTAGAGTAACTACAGAACTGATACCACTATAATGCTTTCTATTAATGTGTCTTCGAGGATAACTGCTCAAGATTCATTCTTTATTAGGAAATTATTCTTTATTCTTATTCTTTTAGTATGTTGGGTAGTTCATTTATTTTCCGTTAAAATTGCTTAATTGTTCCAAGACCTTAATGCCGGATCCTATTATCATTTTCAGGGTCCAAATAAGTAGAAAACCGAGTAGTCGGGTAGTTGATTTTAAAATTCTGAGATCTCTCGTGGGATCGATATCCGACTTAAATCCATTTTATTACTTGTCGACCCGTGCACTTGCGTAATCGTACTAAACCAACTTTTTAAAAAAATGATGATTACCAAGAGATTGGTGGTTTATACGTGTTTGTTTTCGTGTCACAGTTTTATGCAGGCGCCATAGCCGGATTAGATAATAGTCCTTGTACAGTGTCGTAAATTTGTACATGTGTTTTGTCCGACACGGACCGAAATGCAAGAACGGGCACAAAGGTATGACCGAAAAGGTGGAGAGACTTAACTGACAAAGCATACTGCCTGCCGTGCTCGGGCGAAAGGCAGAGGATGAAGTTCGGCAGCTTGGCGGCGGTTGAAGGTGAGCTTCGGGCGTCCGTGAGCTCCATGTTGGGTCAATGATCTATCGACCCGGATGGGCTGCGCCCTCCCGCAAGACGAGCTTCAAACGTTGCGGAGAGCTCATCACATCCCGGCGCCGCTGGAGTCTCAAGAGGAGTTGCGCGGCCAATGACGATCTGTGTGATAAAGTAGCGCAGCTAGCCGTGGCTCGTAGCGCAGGCCTTTCGAGCCAGGCGCCGGCTAGACGCAGCCTCTTCGTGGAGTCTTCCGAGGTCAGAATTATCGAAAGAATCGAACGAAGAGTGTCGCTGGATCGCGCTGGTGATCTTCACCGCAACATCCTCGTCGCCGTAGGGATGATGTTATTAGCGCATTGAGGGTCCGCCAGTGCTCGCGCCTTCGGTGGCTCGCCACGAAGGTCGTTAACGCTTAATTCCCCCGATTGACTCAACTGATCTCCCAAATGGGGCGCACATCTAAGGCCCGCTAGTTGAACCCAGCCGAGTGAGCTCGCTCCAACGAGGCACCTCAGCCTTCTAAAACCAACACTCTAGCCTTTTTGGGGCCAGCCCAGAAGAAAGGTCCATCCTACCGCCTCAGCGCCAATTATGGTAAGTCTCCCAAAGGGATGGGAAACAGACAAACCCTTAATAATATATTATTCAAATCCTACCAAATCTCATCAATAAGGAAGGAAGACTATCTCAGTAAATCAATTTTCTATATCCTCGTAATTAAATCCTATATGGACTATAATAAGAAATATCCCATTCATGGAAGGACCTAATCACCATCCAAATCAGGGTTGAACATGTATACTATAAATACATAGCCACCCTGGAAATGTGGTAGACACATTCTTAGACGATACCGTACGCAACACATTCGCTCTCTGCGCCCTTTGTTTCTCTTAGAAAGAAATCGACTTAGGCATCGGGAGCGCCACTGGCACACCCTCGAATCCCTTCTTCCTCTCTTTTGTTTTTGCAGGAGTGCTACGCCCAGCCAGGTGATCAACGGTGTAGCGATCCACCTCAGCCTGCACGATCCGCACACCCGCATCCCACCCACAAACAATCCGGTCCAGCCCCACCCCCACACGCCGCTCGCTCCGCTGAAAAGGCACCATCGCTTACGCCGCCGTGGAACGATGCTCCTTTATAAATATAACTAATTTCTCAGTTACTAATGGTATCAACACGGAACACAAGCAGGAGTAATGCTAATCCGTCAAGGATGCAAGATCCGCCAGAGATGGGACAAATGCACCTCCTAGGACAAGAGTAGCAATGCAAGCCAATACTGAACTAAGTGGAAGCACTGGCCAATAATCAACGCCGATAGAAGAGTTAGAACAACTTACCGCATATGCAACATCCACTGAGACGCGATGCACTGTGAAGGTAATAACATCCCCTCCCCCCTCCCATGAGGAGCAAATGTGGTCACTCACACATTCCCCGAGGTGACGTAAACGTATGTGAGTCCAATCGAAATAGGGGCATGGACCACAATCGTCTCCTCGCGAAGAGGGAAACGGAGCAATGCTCGGGAGGACAAGGTCGAGAACGAAGAACTACATCACCTCAACCGTGATGTGAGAGCAATCATGGGAACAGAGGTTTAGGAGTCTTCAACAAGAGCTCAGCCATGTGAAGGAGGTGGTTAAAGGACGCGCCCCAGACACTATGGACACCTTGGTACAACAAACTGAATCACCCTTCACCACCGAGGTGCTACGCTACCCCCTTCCAGCGAAATTCAGAATGCCACAAGTTGAAGCATTCGATGGAATCAAAGATCCCGTCGACCACCTCAATACTTATAAAAATCAAATGGAGTTACATGGATATCAGGACCCTGTGCGATGCAGGGCTTTCGCTACCACACTAAAAGGCCCACTGGGCCCGTTAAATATAATTCCACCTTCATCAATCTCCTCGCTCGTGAACTATCCATTGCTGTTTCCCACTTCATCGGAGCCAGACGCATGCAAAATCGGAAGTTACCATCTACACCACAAGGCCTATAGGAAAGTCCAAGTCCTACGCAAAGATTCACGCCAGTCTCGAATGATAGGGACATATACCGATGAAAAATTCGCACGCTTTCATTGTCAAGGAGTGGGCCGAAGGATCTCGATGTTTTCCATCTCAAAAGAACCCTCTGGCAAGCATGGCGAGGTGCTCAAAGGGGTAGGTGATGATAACCGCTAAGAAGCCTCATCCAAGAAGGAGAGCTCCTCCACCCATAAAGAGAAGAGTGGCATGTATAAACGACAAGGACGGTTTTTCCCAAAAGACAAAGCGCCGGAAACATCCCCAAAGAAAGATGAGAGGAGCCATCCCCAAAAAGGCGTGGAAACCTCAAGGATCGCTTAACCACCAATCTCGAAAGACGACGACGTTATTCGCCTCAGCGGTTCACTCCCCTAACGGCCTCGGTATCACATGTCCTACATGAAGTACGAAACGAACAGTTCCTGAGGTGGCCAACTCAAATGAAATCGGATCCCGCCACGAGGGACAACTCCAAGTATTGCGAGTTCCATAAGGACTATGGACATCGCACGGACAACTGTATACATCTAAAGTGAGAAATATAGTACTTAATACCTACATGATTTAGCAATCTAAACACTCGTGATTATACCCGCGCTTCTGCCTTTCATTTTCGCGTTTATTTTATATTTAATTTCATAGTTTTTGTGGCTGAATACCTGATTTGGTGATTGGTGTGTATGCAGGTGCATTGGTGCAAAAAGGGCAGCTTTTGGAAGCAATTTAGGAGCAGCAGGAGGCAATGCATATGATACTGCACGCCGCGAGTCGCTACCGCTGACGCCCCAACGTCAGTATCCCACGCCGCAGTCCGCTAATGTCCAATATAAAAGTCAACAATCAGGTAACGCCGCTGACGCTGTAAACCGCCGCAACATCAATAAGGAAGTTTCTCCTCTTCATTCATTAAAAGGCAAATGGTCCACTGGTGGGATCGATTGGGAATCGCACGGTCCAGGGGCTGAAATCGGGAGCAAGAAGTGACATCGATCTCGAAGAAGAGCCCGTGATTTGTATTCTTCTTTGTTTTGGATATTAGAACTGATGTTTTATATATCGCTTATTGGTATTTTCTTATTCATGATGTTCTAGATCTATATCTAGGGTCTTGTTGAACCCTGTCACGTTTGAATGGATTAAAGTTTATTCATTGATTTATATGATTCATTATCATCCGCTTTACATCTCGTGGATCAATTACATGGTGACAGTGTTTCACAACATTATACGATCATACTAGAGATCCTAGAGGACTTATGATGAGGATGTACTGTATGAGTAGAGCAGCCTCTTTGGTTGATTCGCAAATGTAGATATTCCCGATCCCGAAGGTATAAATTAAGGTTAAAGAATATTTAAGCATTTCTTGAGTATCAGTTGGGGTGAGAGATACACTCAACTCTACTAGCAAGATAGCGAATACACCCCGAGAGAGGGAGACTTCGTGAAGCAAGACACCTTGCCATTAATAAATCATGAATAGACCTAATAATATCATCTTTAAGAAATAATCCATTGAAGGTGGTGTGGGGAGACACAACCTCAGTCTCCATTGTTATAGTAATTATCGTCATCGCATTAGTTTTATTTTATTTTCTAGTTACTAGTACTTTTCACATTAATGCGATATCCGTATAAGATTCTGACAAAGAAATCTCTATAGTCACACTATCCCTCGTGGATCTAGATATCCTACCATTGGTACAATTATATTACTTAATACCATGCACTGCTATTATAGGCGCACATTTTGAGACAACGCTGCCTCGTTAAGTATTTGCTGCTGTTTTAGATAGCTTGTAGTGATGTAGAATAAAGCAATTAGATATTACTTTGGAATTTTTGTTTTTATTTAGTATTATAAAGCCGTAATTTCGGTCTTGTTGTCTCGTTGATGATTGTAGCTAGATTTCGTGAGTACGCACTCACGCCGATTACCATGATCAACGCTGATGTTGAGATGAGATCAATCGCGCACGCTGATTTGTTATTCTGAACTGCCGCAGATGAATCCAATCGCTCGCACTGATTATTACTATCTCGAACGTCACAATGTGCTGGTCTCATCGCCACGACTTCAGCCTCGCTTAAGGCCAAATCACCTTCATTTTCCTCGCTCTTACCTTGGGCTTAATCCATCTCCTTCTCTAAATCCTAACTCTCCGCATCTCGTCCACTATCCTTGCCTGAGCACACTTCCATCCCATCTGAGGCCATCGCTTTGCCTCTAAACAGTTCATCACCGTCACCACTAGTCCATCCTTCCCCGTCCCGCCCATCATCCTCGCTAGCCCCACTCCCACAACTGCCGCAGGTGTCCCGTGCCTCTAAGCAGGCTTGCCTATTCATCCTCGGGCTGGGGTACTTCTTGTGGTTCGCACGCCATTGCTGATCATGATGTCCAGGGCAGGTTCACGCTCAAAAGAGCTTAATAGTTCCCTCTTCCGTTCATGCGCCTCTGTGTGTTTGTTTCATCGTCAAATTAATTCAAAGCGTAGTTAAAGATCAGTGATAGGCAGATTACATTCATCCCAGGAGCCGCATTCCTCCACCAATGTCCGGGCACAAGTTACCTACCGTTAGCCCTGAGGACCCGCCAAATTATGATGTCACACGGTTCGCGAACTGAGAGATTGCCGATCGGTTTCAAGACCACTGCAGAACCATTTTTATACAGTGGCGGCTTCACCACCCGATGATTTTTTCCGTAAGACGATCGCATATGCGGCGGGGCATTTTGCCAACCAATCTTCATCCACTACGATGAGTGTGGTGTGAAAATTTTTACGCCCAATCTCGCCACCCACATCAACAATATTGAAGGTCCGAGCAGGAGTATTGGCCTGATTTCAATGGCTGAGGCTCGATCACGCCACACAACCGACCAGTATCCTCTGGAGCCGTTTGATCTGCTGATACAGACTCGACCACCTCGAGGTCATTCGGCCTCAATTTGAACGGCCAAGTGAGGGCGGAAATTGAAGCGTTGAGGGCCATGCCATCCACTTCAAGCCCAAACATTTGGCCTTTATCCCTGTTGTTCGGGCATCACTTCATCACGGCCAGCCCCTCATCTCAATTAATTAACAGGTGGAGCGATTCGCCGTACCCTCATTTCAATCATGCCATCATTCAAATATTCCTGATGTCAGCAAAGTAGGAGAATGCCGCCATCCTCCAACGTGATTTGGGAAGAAAGAATTTCATTAGCACCCTTTCCTCATTTATATTATAAATTACTGGTGCCTCTATATGACAATGAGGCGTGGTTACACCCCATCAAGGCCATATCACAGATCAAAACCAGGTGCACTACCTAACTCGAAACAGGATTCTGCATAGAGCCCCCGACTAATTAAGCTTCACGACTATCAACAGTCTGCTTTGGACTCCTCACGATCCCTGTGAGACATTGGGCAGTCCTCGCCCACCCACCTCCACCACAAACTACACAAAGAAACACCTGAGGTAGCCTCCAAATCCTCACCCGACCTCATGACCCTAAGGTTTCACTTATTGAGCGCTTTGATGCATTAGGGAGACAGACCCAGAGCACCGAGTCCTCATCACATAGGATACGGAGGCGTCACATGATATGCGCATGTTGTCACAACCGTGCCACGATTCTTCGCGAAGAATCTTCTCCAGAAAGTCACTTCGCCCTCGGGCCTCATCAACACTACACCATGCACCACCGCAAAGACCTGGTCGATCACCGTGTGGGTCTTCTTCACCATCGTTTCTTTTGCAGACACCGGATATTTTTAAGCTCGGGTGATGGTGATTATTTTGATTTAGATTAAAATTTTTGTTTGATTTTTCGTGATTAGTGTTTATATTTTATTTATGTACTGTTAGCTTACATTTCAAGTAGAGTTTACATTTTGCGTAGTTGCATTATGAGCGTCATCTTAGGATATTGAGCTGTTTAATGCTGTCATGCTTTAGTGGCAGATCATACGATGCAGTGGTAAGCAGTTAGGTAGTTGTGTGTGTAGTTGCGTATGTGGTGCCATGCTTTAGAGTAGGGATCAAATTCTTAGCCGTAGAACTCACACTTAAAGTCAATAGCAAAGTAGTTGCATTGGTTGTTTGAATGTTAGGAATTAGGTGTAATAAGAGTGGGAGGGGTATAGTGAATCACCCTCCTGCTATTCAAGAAACCATTCTCAAGGAGCCTAATACACTCATACACAGATGATCTCTAGGGTATGCCTAGGTACTGGGCTCCGGCTACTAAGGTTCAAATAAACCTGGGAATTTCTTTTAACATTTAAAGAGGACGTGGGACACCTGCCCAAGAAAAGAGGATTGCCTTCGAGCCTCAAACCAAAGAAAGTGGAAAAAAGAAAAAAAGGGAAGAGAAATATATATGAGATAGAATAAGTGTGGGACCCTCCAATCGGAATCCCGGCACAACCAGAGGGCCTTTCAAGCTCCAATTTCCAGCCAACTCGGCGGAGTCATTGACTTTACCACCCGCGAGGACGTAAGATGGAAGTTACCCACAGCTTAGGGTCTTTAGGTTTAGCTGAGAGTTCGGGTGACGCTCGAGGAACCCAATGCCTGCCTCAACCAACCGGTGGGGACACCACGAACTCACATGGACACTAACACAACCTATGGGCACTAAAGGCTTGTTCTATGTAGTGAGTAGATATATTAGACAATGCAAAGGTGCTGCCTCTGATCCTTGTGTTAGATTTACCCAATTAGCTAGTCGAACTCAAGTTCGGGGCGTTGGAACTTAAGTATACACTAGAGGTCATTTATTTATACACATAGGTCATCAGAGCCATTAAATATATCTGTAGACTGGTGGTACTAGTCGACTTCACCTGAGTTCAATCAGTTCTTTCCAACATTCGAACACCTTTTGCAAATCTTGTGAACTCAAATAGAACGACAGGTGAATGTGCCTAAATTGATCCTCATCTAATGCTACAGGAAAGAATACCTTAGTGTTAGAATTATTATAGCACATAGAGTGTGTGTTAGGTTTAGAGTCGCTCTGCTTGGGACAAGAAACTAAGTTTGGGGTATACGAGTGCCTAAAACACCGACATAGCCCGCCGTCATTTCGCGTATTTTATAATTAATTTCTAGTTTGTATCGGATACCTGATTTGCAGATTGGTGTATGCAGGCATTGGTGCAAAGGGGCAGCTTTGAAGCAATTTCGAGCAGCAGGAGGGGCGGCGCTGCGATATGATACCGCACGCCGCGACGCCCCAATATCAATGCCTAACGCCGCCAGAGCTTCAACGCCGTGACGCCCTAACGCTACAACGCACAACAATATAAAAGTCAACACCGCATTGCGCCGCCACGCCCCAACGCCGCGGATTCTTACAACGCCGCGACGCCGAAGCCTCTCATTCATTAAAAGGCAAATGGAACTAATTCGGTGGGGATCGTGAGGATCGGGAATCGCACGAACTGTAAGGCACGAAATCAACGTAGAAAGCAAAGAAGTGGGACATCGATCTCGAAGAAGAGCCCGTGATTTGTATTCTTCTTTGTTTTGGATATTATAACTGATGTTTTATATATCGCTTATTGGTATTTTCTTATTCATGATGTTCTAGATCTATATCTAGGGTCTTGTTGAACCCTGTCACGTTTGAATGGATTAAAGTTTATTAATTTATATTATTCATTGATTTATGATTCATTATCATCTGCTTTACATCTGTGGATCAATTACATGGTGATGTTTGGCCAACATTAGCATGATCATACTAGAGATCCGAGATTCGAGAGATGAGGATACCTAGGGATATGAGTAGAGCACTTGGTTAGATTCGGTAAATAGAGATATTCCGATCCCGAAGGTGGCAATTAAGGTTAGAACATTTAAGCATTTCAGAGTACCGAGTTGGGGTAGAGATACACTCAACTCTACTAGCGAGATAGGCGAATACACCTCGAGAGAGGGTATCTCGTAAGCAAGATCACCTTGCCATTAATAAATCATGAATAGACTGAATAATATCATCTTTAAGAAATAATCCATCGAAGGTGGTAGGGGGAGACACAACCCTAAACTTCACATATAGTAATTCATTCAGATCAATTTTGTTTATTTTATTTTCGATACTAGTACCCTTTCAATAATACGTATATCCGCATAATATTTGAACAAAGAAATCAGAATAACACACCTATCCCCTGGATCGATATCCGTGCCATCAAGTACACTATATTACTGGGGCGCACACGTGCACTTGCGCACATAGGCGCATTTTACACACACCACGCCGCCCGGCTACCGCGATACCTCCTGGGCCAGCTTCATCTCCAGAGGGTCGTGCCCAGACCGGGGCTCGGGACCGTGCCTAATCAGTCCGTGACCAAACCCAAAACCAGCCCCAACTCACCGCCGCCACCTCTCGCAACGACGACTCGGGGACTAACAACCCCTTGAGAAATCCATGTGATCTCGGGAGGATTCGCAGGAGGAGGAGAGTCTAGTTCGGGCCTAAGGCCCATTCCGCGCAGCATCAGGACAACTAAATAGGGGAAATACACGGTGTCCAAACCCGCCACCGACACGCCCATCATATTCTCGATCGGATCCGAGGGATGCTAACACCCCGCGATGACCCTTTGTAGTTCTCGCAAGTAATCGCGGCTACCAAAAGTTCATCGAGTTCTAATCGACAACGGCAAAGCCCGCCGACATCATCTTTTCTCGCCACCCTTTGATAAAATTGTATCGGGAGAGAAAAACTCGAGTCCGGCCAACACACATCCGCGGGATTTTCTGGGAAAAGGTGTTACCTTTGGGCTCAATCCCACTAGTGCTCATAGCCTCGGGAGAGCCCTTTGCCGTGCGACTTCCACAACAAAGAAGATTTCTCACAAATTTCCATCGCCTCACAACATGTTGTTAGAAGACCTCTCTCTTAACGCAATAAAAGCCATCCTCCGCATACCACACATGATAATCAAATTCCCAACCATACACCTGAAAGTGTGATGGTCCGAGGGAGATCAACCAATGAGAGAATGCCACATAAATTTCCACGGCGTAAAGGGGGGCCGACAATGTGGATGTGGGACTCGGCTCGATGCACGCGTGACGGTGCCTCACCCGACCGAGCCCTCTAAGAGCTAGAACCCGACGCTGATGATCGACCGGAACATCTCGCCTATATTCCGCCCAAGCTGTAGGAAGACCTCAAAAGCCTTACTCAGTTTTCCGAGACAGAATGCAGATGCCTTCGTATGGAAGCAGCAGACATAGAGGAATCGAATCTCTACAAGAATCACCATGTGCCAAACACCACCCGTCTTTAAACCGATCAAGCAAAAGCGAAGGAGCCACGTAGTTATTAAAAGCCATCAACAGGAGGTTGCCAAACTCCTCCAGCAGAGCAATCGTAGGTCGACATCTCCGAGGGTTTGTTAACGCCGACTCGCCAAAAGCAAATGGAAAGTGGCGACTCTGTATCGACTTCACAGACATAAATAAAGCGTGCCTAAAGGACAGCTTCCTTTTGCCAAGGATCGACCTCATTGTGGACGCTACGGCCGGCCATGAACTTCTCAGTTTCATGGACGCCTTCTCCCGCTACAAATCCGTATCGCATGGACCCAGAAGACCAAGAAAAGACCTCATTCATCACAACACAAGGAACCTATTGTTATCGCGTGATGCCATTCGGACTCAAGAATGCAGGAGCCACCTATCAGAGGTTAGTGAACCGAATGTTCCAGAAGCAGATAGGCACAACAATGGAGGTATACATAGACGACATGCTGGTAAAATCCACCACAGCCGACCTTCACATCGCCCATCTCACCGAAGCGTTTCAAATCCTAAGAAGTTACAACATGAAGCTAACCAGCCTATGCCTCTGGCGTGTCACCGAAAATTCCCGGGTTTCATAGTAAAACCACCGAGGAATCAAGCAAATCCAGACAAGATAAAGGTCAGGCTCGACATGCCATCACCATCGCATAAAAGGAAGTCCAACCGACCAACAAGAAGGATCGCGCCTAACCCGATTCAGATCCGTGGCGATGACAAGTGCAAATTCTTTCTTCAAAGTCCCCGAAGAAGGCCTCCAACGGATAAGGTGAAGAAGACCACGCTAAAAACATACCCGAGTTCTACCCATTCTAGTAAGTCCTATTGAAGGAACTCCCCACCTATACTTAGCCAGATCGACTTCAACCAAACAAGCAAAGACTCGTCAGAGACAAAGAACGGGTACAACACCCGGTTTACTATCAGAACAGCCTGGAGAGGAGTTTGAGGAGAGGTACCAAGGATGGAAAATTAATACCGGGCGCCGGGTAACCGCAAATGAAGCTCCGCCCCTATTTCCAGGCTCATACCATAGAAGTCCCAAAAGAATATCCGATGAAGCAAGTATTGCACAAACTAGAAGTCTCCGGAAGGCGATAAAGAGTGGGCCGGCCGTGGGTGAGTTCGATATCGGATACAAGCAGCTGCGATAAAGGACGAGGTCTGGCAGGCGCCGTCATGGAATTCACCAGATGGAACTTGCTCGGACCACTCACAGGGACGACCTCCCAATTAGAGCTCTTTGTAGATGGAGCCTCAAATGCATAAGGAAACGGAGCGGGTCTTATCTAACTTCCCGGAAGGAATAGACATTAGTGCGCACTCAGATTTGGGTTTTATGCTTCCAGCAATGGCCCAGGAGTATGGGGCGGAGTCATAAGCGGGCCTCGACCTCGCCCATTCATTAGGCGTCGACCGACTAGAGAGGTCTATAGTGACTCCGGTGGTGAGTGAGACAAAATGAAAGATACTTACGAGGCCAAAGTGAAGGATGATTTTATACCTCAGAAAGGTTAAGTGACATATTAAAAAAATTTGTGTTGGTTCGGAATTGAGAGCATGTCCCCCAGACGGGAGAACTCAGAGACGATGCCTTGGCAAAGCTAGCCACGACCTCACGGAAGACCTCGGCATGTCGACACACATCGAATACAGCGGAACCCTCGTCGATCTCTATGGCGGTGGTTGCCCGGTCGAGTCAACCAGAGCTTGGATGGAGCCCGTATGGGATTATATTATAGACGGAAGCCTACGGCTGACTGAAAGAAGCGCGGCTAAAATAAAGGTAGTGCGCGGGTTTACCCGATCACAAGGGAAGCCTACATGGCGAGGATTCTTCACCTTTCATGCGTGCATCGCGGGAAGACAGAGTACGTCTTGAGGGAAGTACACACGAGGCATATCACGGGAATCATGTCAGACTCGAGCATTAGCGAGGGAAGGTCTTGAGCGAGGGGTATCTTGGCCTACAATACTCGAATCTGACCGACCTAGTCGAAATCTGAGAATCACGCCGGGGTACGCTAAGATCTCGCCTCGTCGGAACTCTTAACGTCGATCCACGAAGCCCACAGCCGCTGCTTGATGGGGTTTTGGACATCTTGGGACCCATGCCCGTTGGTAAGGGTCGGTCTGAATTCATAATCGTCGCGATGGATTACTTCACTAAGTGGGCGGGCCAGGAGCCTTAGCCCGCAAATTACGGAGCGAGAGAGATCACAGCGATTTTGTGTGGCGGCCTGAAGTAATATCTGATTTGGTATTCTAAGAGCCACAGTATCAGGCAATGGAAAATATTGATTCGACAAGCGCCAAATTTAGAATTTGTCTGCAGGCTCGGAATAAAAAATTATTACTCATCTCAGGCCACACTCAGCCAGACGGTAGAAAATCATATCGAGAACCCTTAAAGCGCCTTGAAGACCAAATTGGAAGACCTTAAAGGCGGGTGAGAATACCTCCCAGGAGTACTATGGGCTACGAGGACGACACGAAGTGACAACCGAGGAAACCCCATTTGCCACAGCTTTTGGCAGACGTGGCTAGTTGAGGTGGAATAAAGTCTCTAGAATCGAGTTGGGATGGAGTGGAACCTGATAGCGAAGCCACACGTACAAGCTTAGATCTCTTAGATGGCGAGCAAGTCTAAAGCGCACAGAGGACTATCAAAGGACGACGAAGTACTACAATCAAAGAAGTCAAACCTAGAAGCTACATGCGGGGTGATTTAGTCTTAAAGAAACTCACACTTGTGAAGAAGGCAGGCACATGGAAAGCAGGCCCAATGGGAAGGTCCTTATCGTATCTCAGAGTGTTAGTAGGGCAATTATGAGCTCCAAACGAGGAGGAAGGAAAAATCTTCTGGCCTCCATGGAATCTGGAACATCTTAAGCGTTTCTACCAATAGGCATCGGTTTGTAATGTTAAATAAAGCCTTATCGATTCTTATGTGACAAGTTGAGCATTCATTGATTATTTAGTTAGACATCTCAGGCTTGGTTCGAGATATATGGGCTCACAAAAAAGACATAATGAGAAAGTTCAAGATAAAGTCCTCTTTATTCCAATCGGATTACATTCGATTACAATCCCGAGTGATGTCTTCGTGCAAATAAGTGCAAACAGGTTCCTCGATAAAAAGGAAAGAGCGAGAAGGCCCGAGAATGAAAAAGAAAAAGGGAGAAAGAAAAGAGGAGAAAGAGGAAAAGGAGAAAAGAAAAGAGGAGAAGAGGAAAAAGGGAGAAAGAAAAGAGGAGAAGAAGTAAAGATTAAAAGAAGGAGAGGAAGAAAGAGAAGGAAAAAAGACGAAAACCTTGAGAGGGCGTATGAGAGATGCACCGCCCTCTCCCGGATGCATTCCACTGGCTCTGAAGCTAGGGAATAACATGACTCCCGTAAAGGGAGACTGGGGAAAAAGCACAGCTCCCACGAGCGAGAGCGGCGGGGACCCGCCCGGGATCTCAGGTAGATCCCACAGGTGAGAACCACGAGCCGACACTTCATCTCACATAGATTCAAGTCATGTACCCTGAAAGCCCAAGCATTCAAATGTAAACTCTTTAGCTATGAAGCCACCATTTATAAAAGATCAAAGCCCTTGGAAACCAGCGCGAGCGCTCCAATTCTCCATCGGTCGGCGATTAAAGGCGTTCGCACCTTTGAGAAAATCAAAAGTCAGATAGGCGCGCGAGGCTACGCCCGTGATTGGATGGATGAGCTCCGCAGTAATACCTGATAGCCCAGGCTCGTCTACTTGGCGCGAGCCACGGCGCCTCGGAAGTCGAGCCATTTCGGGCTACATTGCCTTTTCCGGTGAACGCCACTTTCGAATTTAGAGCGCCACTTTCGGTTGGAACGCCACCATTGGCGAGCTCATCTACTGCGCACGAGGCCCGCGCTGCGCCGAGAGTCGAGACCGGCTCGAGTACGTGCAGCAGGTGGAGCGCCATAAGTGATGAGCTCATCCTACTCTCTCCACGCCATGGCGCCTCGGGGAGTCAGACCAGCTTAGGCTACATTTGCCACTTTCGGCTGGAACACCACCATTGGCCGAGCTCATCTACTGCGCACGAGGCCACGGCGCCTCGGGAGTCGAGACCATTTCGGTACATTGCCACTCGACTAGGCATCGCACTCGGTTGGGCATGTCGGTTGGAGCATGTCGGTTGGAACGGCCGCCATTGGCGAGCGCATCTACTCTGCACTAGCCCGCATTTGCCGCAGAGTCGAGACCAGCTCGGGCTACATTGCCGCCGAGCGGGCCCTTTCGGCTAGAGCATGCTTCGGGCGACGTAGCTCGGTACAGGCATACCATTGGCAGGCTCATCTACTCTTCGCACATGCCACGGCGCCTCAGTCGGACTAGCTCGAGGCTACATTGCCACTTTCGGGTACAGGCATACTCGAATTTGAAATACGATTGATCGATAATGTGCTCGCTGCTGTGAGACCACGTGCCTCACAGTCGGACCGACTCATTACGTGCCACTCTGTCAATTTGGAGGCACATGGAGGCTAGAACACCACTATTTGGAATGCCACTTTCGGGTTTGCGGAATGCCAGTTGTGAGCTCATACACTGCACTTGCAGACCCTTGTTGCCTCGGGAGTCATACGACTCAAGTTACATTGCGCTGGTGGAGCCACTCGGCCTAGACGCCACTCGGCTAGACGCCACTCATTTGGAACGCCACCGTGTGAGCTCATCTATACGCACGAGGCCCGCAGTGACTCGAGTCGGATCAGCTCATTTACATTGCCGCTCGGCTAGAACGCCACGAGCCCGCAGCCTTGGGGAGCGATGGCTCACTCAGACGAGGCTCATCTGCTGCGCCTGAGTCAGCGACTGGGAGCCATCTCGGATCGACGGCTCATTGGCCGGGCTGATATTTCACGTGGAATGACTTTCACCCGATGGTTCGCTGCGGCGAGCTCTTCTGGCGATTCACATGGGCGAGCTCTGCTTATTTGACCGCGTGTGAGCTCTTCACAAGTTCACATGGATGGGCCACTGCTTGGCTTGTTCACGGGGCGAGCTGCACGCGTGTTCACGAGGCCAGAAGCTCGCGGCTGTTCCTGGGCGAAATTTCACCTTGGCTATTCGCGTGGCGAAACGTGCCCAGCTATTCCGTGGGCGGCTACGCGAAATGTTCACATTAGCGAGCTACCTTGGCCCCATTCCCGCATGAACTGACCGCCCATTTATTGCATTAATGGCTACTCAGCCCGGCCACAACCCGCGGCTTCATGAAGTCGGCAATCAGAGCTACGAAAGCTCAAATTGAAGCGCTCAGCAATTCGCCCGCGGAAGGCCCACACGAATCGCGGCACGAGAATTAAGTCTGACTCCACTGCAGTAAACGGTAGGTGGCGGCTCGCGTGTGAGCTGCGCGAAGCAAGTCATGGAGGTCGAGGAATCGGATCAGCTCGAGGTAGCGGTCAGCCGAGACCGGCGGCTCGAGATTTGAGCCCTTTATACAAGTCGATGCAGCCTAGGAATCGGGCGGCTCGTCTGCGAATTAACCCACTGAAGCCTCAATGACTTGGTTTGTGACTTAATTGCCCAACTTAGACCTGGTCCGGGCGGATAACTCATGAAGAAAAGCGAAAATACTACGGTGAGAGCATGAGACGATAAATAATGAATATTTATTAAAAGAGAGCTACATATGTCTCGGGCTGAGGCAAATAAGAAAACAAGTATACATGAAGAAAAATATAAAAGTGATATCGGTGAGGCGAAATGAATGCACGAGCCTGGCGCCAGTGGGGGCGAGACGATGAAGAGGGAGAATGGGCCCGAGGCGGGGAGTATCGAGTTCGTGAGAATAGTCTGCAGAGAAAGACTCCTTTGCATCCTCGTCGCTTGGGAGATCGAGTTGAGTCGAATCGGGGTAGGCGTTAACGGTCTTCGTGAAGCGAGCCACCTGGGGCCCGGGCAACGGCGGCCCTCGTATGCTAATAACGCATCACCCCGGGACCTTCTGACTCACCTTCAGCGCCGCCCGAGCTACTTGAACCATCCTCTACGCTACGCTTGAGCACGAATGGAATACGGTATGCTTCATCAGTTTAGTCTCCACCTCTTGATCCTCCTGTTATGCCCGTTCTTGCAGCTCGGTCCACTCGGAAGAAAGAGAGACCGCCTTCGCCTTATAAATCAGGAATGATTTTACATGCTTTTTCATTTTAGTTTTGCCCTTCGGCTAGACCCTTCAAATGAGTGGCTACACATCAAACATGAAGTTAACATCCAGCGCGGGATCGGCTAGACGAGACACTATTAAACGAGGGGACTTCAGAGGCAACCCCTGAAGGATAGAGACGAGCCTCATCGCGGGCAGCGCTTTGACTCTAGGTCAGAATCCTTAGGGCGAATGAGGGTGCACCCAGCGCCCAAGTTCAGCATTGAGAACAAGAATCCTCGCCGCCCGACTTGCGATTCCAGATTTTTCCCCTTGGCTTCGTTCACGCCGAGGTGGCCTAGCACCCTCCGTGGATCAGGCGTGTAGGCATAGCCAGCAGTTTGCTTTCGGCGGCTCCATCCGAGAGACTCTTTGCGCTGGCTGGGCTTAGAAGGGGCGGAGCCATGATCGCGGAACCTCGGCCGTGGCGGCTAGCGCCGCTCAGGCACAGCGAAGAGTCGGAGACGCCCCGGTCCCGAACCTTTGGCCAAAGCCGGCGATCTTCCTCGGTGGAACCTGATTTTGGTGCACTCCAGCGGGGCTTGAGGGACGGTGCCCCCAGCGTACGAAATTTCTCCTAGTAGAAGTGGGTGCGGTAAGCTAATGGGAGAGGACTCCCACACGGTGGAAGGCGAGGGCCTCGAAGGCGGTAGAGCGTGCGAGACCTTAATTCGACGGGCAAGGAATGCTTGATTTTATCAACTCACTTATGGGGCTGACGAGGACATTCCGCCAGCAGCGAGCTTCTGACATTATCTCAGCCAGGTCAGGAATGAGCATGAGAAGCATGAGAATAGAGGTCGGAAATATTTAGCAACCTTCACACAGATTATCTGAGCGAGCAAACACTCACGAAGATTATCAGGGGTGGTCAGGCCACGAAGCGTGAGTGTAAGTCAGCATTTGGAAGGGATCCTTATTCGATTCGACCACTAACAAAAATACGCGTCCCTTCCATGACATGGGGAAGAATTCATTGATCACGAGAGGAGCTCAGGAGGCGCTGGAGAAATAAAGGGAAGCCCTCGGTAGTCTCCTTGAATTTGAAAAGATAAGAGGAGCATAGCCCGCTGGAATGTGAACCCTCTGTCCCTAAAAAGACGATAGACCCACCCAAAAATGCCCCTGGCCAGTTGGGAGCGGGTTGGGAAGGACAAGCGTTGAAATCTTTGCGAACCTCTTTTCATAAAGGGATCTTGGTGGAAAGCGAGACCATTGTCAAGGTGACCTCGAAACGCACCGCTCTAGTTTGGAGCTGCATAAAATCAGGACGTCAGTCCATACTCGGACGCCCAGTCGATAACGTTCAATAAAGGTAACCCCATACGAAGGACCGACCTTGCTAGGTCCCACAGTCACGACATGTTGAGCTTGAGATTTAAATTAATAATACGACCCCCGGGATATTTAATTAGGTTTATTTTCCTTTATCTTATCGAGGAAGAGGCGCCACAAAAGGGAACATTGCGCGGGAGTTCAGCCACGGTCGAATGGTAGGAAGCATCCTGCCGGAGTCAGGCAAGCGCTGGCGAGTCACCACCAATTCGTAAAGAAGAAGGCGACCGGACCTTAATCAGCGAGCATTAAAAGCAAAGAGGCGATCAAGATTTAACCTAGCGCCTCGTCGTACGATGGAAGAAAAACCAGGTAGAGGCGGTGATCCCGGAATAAGGCGGAGGCGCACCCGGGAAGAATGCGAGGAAAAAGACTCTGCCTGAGGTGAAACGAGAGAACTACGAAGCGGAAATAAAGTCTGAGAATCGGAAGAGGTTGAAGGACAGAGAAGCACGGGACCAGAGGAAGTGCAAAGAAGCTGAAGAAACAAGAAGTGGGGAAGCAAGCGAAAACCCAAGAGTCATCATTATCATAGAGCGAATGGCGGCGACGAGCCTAACTAATCCAGCCACTGGCGGACACGTGGAAGTTACACCCGATATGAAGCGTTACGCCTTGCCCACGTGCGAGTACCGCGAGGGGGCGGGGGAATAGCGATAGGGTTTGAAAAATAAGGCTATGAGCCTACACATGAACCTAGAAAGAGGCCCGGTAGTGAGAAGCACGAAGGCCGCTAGTTGAACCCGGAGGAGTTTACTTGATGAGGCACTCGGGCCTTTCTAAAACAACACTCCCGGCCTTTTGGGACGGCCGAAGAAAGGTCCATCCATTTAGGCCCAGGCAATTATGGTAAGTCTCCCGAGGGATGGAAAGCAGAATAAACCCGATAGCATATTGTGAAAATCCTACCAAATCTCGCCGATAGGAAGGAAGACTATCTCGAAGTAAACTACTCTTTCTATATCACCTTTAAATCCGATATGGACTATAATAAGAAATATCATCCATTAGGAAGAGATTTCACAATCACCATCATTTGGTTGAACATCTACTATAAATACATAGCCACCCCAGCGGTGAGAGACACATTCTTAGGCGCATACTGGTATACCAACACATTAAGCCCTCTAAGCGGAGTCCTCTTTGTTCTCTAGAAAGCGGCTTAGGCATTGGAGCGACCCGCAGGCAGCCCTCGCGGAAGCCCCTTCTTCCTTGTTTTGCGGAGGTACTCGTCCAATGCAGCGAGATCAACGGTGTAGCGATCCTACCTCAGCCCAGACGATCCAGGGCCTTTGCATCCCGACCCACCAAAACAATCACAGGGTCGATAGTGGCCACATGGCGTCTTTGTGGATTCACGGAGTTGAAAAAGCGTATTGATATATATATATATATATAATGTCCAAAAAAAAATATTTGAAAATCTGTTCTAATTGTCCATACACAACCAAATGAACAAATCATGAATATATTGATAAGACTAATATAATTGTTACCTCTTTGAGTTTTTATAATAAATTTGTTAGAACATGCATTGATTCTTGTTGAGGAAAACACTAAGATTTATGATTTTATAAGATGAGATAGAATGTAATATGTGTATCTTAAGTATTATATCCTATTATATAGGATATGCTTGCCAATAGATATCATGTCGATAACATAAGATATTCTTGGATCTTTTCTTAATAGTATTTGATATCTCAAGCTATAAGATATTCAACTGACATATGATATATCATATTTATATTATGCTTATTAATAAATTCATAATTAAATATTTTAAAGATATAAATAAATTTTATTATATTATTAATATATATAAATATATATATCAAAAGTACTATAATTTTTTTTATATATATTTGGTAGCTATTTTAAAGTTTTTATTTTTAACCAAAAATTTAGTTTTTAATAAAAAAGTATTATACTAACTAAAATAGTATAAAAGATCGTGGAACTAAATTTTATTTATAAACACTCTTTCAAAAAAAATTATTACATTTCAATTCAAAATAATATAAAATAAAATAAAAGTGTGGATTAACATATTATTGACCCTTGCCTAGCTCAGTTGGTAGAGCAAGGGTCTCAGGTTTAAATCCTATAAGAACAATTGACTAATATATTATAATAAAGTGCTTAATTGTAAAAAAAAACAACATTCTTTTCCAACATAAGTTTTCACCTCTCATCTCCCTCACACTTGGCAGCTAATTAAGGAAAAGCACTCTCAAAAAGGCAAAAAAAAAGGAGGAAAAAAGAAAACCTTCAAACGGGGTGTAAACATATTCTATGTAAAATAGATATAAAAATAAAATAAATATTTGGTTTAAAAACCTAAAAAATTTTAATCTAACTTTTCTTATGATTTTTTCTTAAAAAAGAACCATTTTAGATAAAATTACTTTTTTCTATTTTATGTATTTACATATATATGTTAAAAAAGAGTTATTTTTACAAGAAAACAAAGAATATTTTATCAAACAAGGGAAAAATGTAAGGGGTTGATTTTTTGAAAGTGCGTTTTCAAAATATCTTTTAATCAAATCACCCGAAATATAAGAAATGAATATCAGACTACTTATCCTATCCCTATTCTCAACCAAACATAAGATACTTACATTAGCAATGGAATGGAAAAGGACCCAAATAGGGTTTCCTTGGTTCTTTTTAATTACATCAAAATCATTTACTTTTTTTTCCCCTTTTTGTCTTTGAAATCCTCAGTTAAATGCTGTATCTGCTCGACCATAATGAGAGCGAGACTAGAAGAATACTGGTGCCATGAGCAGTAGCCAACAAAAGCAAGAGAAACTGAAGGTCAAAAGTGCCCACAAGTTCTCTGGAGAAAACCCTTCTACTCCAATCTTAGATACCATCAACTGCCCAAAGCATATAAAGAATCTGTAAAACCCAAGAAAAATTCGAATTTTCTGAAAAATGGTAAAATGGTAATTTTGGTCAAAATCCGAAATTTTTTTAAATGTCGGATGACGAAACGGACCTCACTTTTGGAATCGTCTCGCGAAATCTAGCTACCACGTCGAATTTGCGTGGTCCAGGAGCGGTCGAGATTTCGCGTTTTCGAGGCGCGGTGTCGGGTGTTGGAGGTTTGTGAGACATGCGATATGAAAAAAAGTCACCTACATGTACCCATGCAGGCACATGTTGCATGATTGGTGAGAGGATGGAGATGAATGGAGCTTGGAATTAGCGCGTAGTCAATGGCCAAAAGGGTGAAATGGGGGATTAAGTGAAAGAGTAGTGAATAAAATGAAAAGAAGAAGAAGTCTTAGCTTCTTCACCATTTGGCAAAGCGGGCGTGGTGAGAACCAGGTTTAGAGAGAAAGTGTGACTTCTCTCTAGATTTCCGGCTTTCGGATGGAGTCAGTTCTGCTTCAGACGAAAACCGGGATTGTTACATGCGTGAGAAGTACATGCGTGGACACCGATTTGGTGGAGTTCCGACAACTCCAAGAGGTAGGGATCTTTCCCTACTTGGTTTATTCTTTGGCTAAGAGCCATTTTAATGGATGGGGATTTGTTGAGGCTTAAATGACCGTGTTATCGGTCTCAAAATCTTTAGGCAAGTAGAAAATCCCTATTGTGTGGTAGTGAATAGTCTTAGGAGCCTGGGGTTCCTCTTGTTCACGTGATTGAGTACATTGTGATTTTGTGTTGGGTGATTCAAAATGGTGCTTGGATTGTTATTATCCCATGTGAGTTAATTTTGGTGTTATTGATTGTGAATTGAATAACATGAATTGTGTGAATTAATTTTTGTTAATATATACATGTAAAATATATTAGCATGAATATTTTGAAACCAGCATAATACGTTAAAGTATGCAGGGCACCACAGATGGTAGGTGTGAGTGCATGACATGAAGAAAATAAAGAAAATGAAAACGATTGTGAAGATTTCAAGGAAGATTTTGAAGAATTGCCTTGGAGAGTGGTCAGCCAGTTCATCTCGGAGCGGACCCATGGTATTCGGAAAAATTATCCGGCAATTCACCACGGATAGTCTAATATATTTACCGAAAAATTCGGTGGTAAGTTTCGAGGACAAAATGCTTTTGTTTGCTTGTATTTTTGCTTTCGCATTTGGCTTAGGCATGTGTGAGGGTCGGTGAAGGACTCGAGACATGAGATTGGGCATGTAGACATTGAGAGTAGGATCGTATATTTTTGCGAGTGTAGTGACTGTATGACATGTGCACCCAGGTGGGAGGTAAGCCCATGTGAAGTATTATCATTGCGGGCATTGCTCACCACTGTCGAGGGATCATTATTTAATTTACATGAGTGTACGGGAGGACCGACGTTCACACTAGGGCCGCGTTTTAGAAGAAATCCGACATGTGGCTTTGGTATTCATTTTGTATAACATGTATTAAAATTTTAAATCTTAATATATGTTTGTATTAAGAGTGATGTATCAACTCTTGAACTATGGTAATATAGTTGATGTATTCTTGATGTGTATTGATGTATGGGCCCAAGTGGCCGTTTTTACTCATGTACATGTCTCATGATATGAGACGCAGATATTTCACAGGTTGACGGGTGGTCAACAAGACACCCCGGGAATTGGGGCTTTACAAAATCTCTCCATTGAGGTAAACAGTATATAACCTATTAGTCCATTGATGTTGATTCAAGCTATACTTCATATATTTTCCAAGTTTTATCATTTCCAAATTTTATTTCTTACCTTAGGAATTGGAGATGCTAGGCGATGAAGTACGGGAAGAGGTGATTTATGTTGTTGTCTCAAATCTTGGAGGGCAGCACCTTGGTGCACGAGAGTCACAGAAGTGGTTGAGGCTCGTGGTTATACTTCACCGTGTCTTTGGTACCCTAGATGATAAGATCATGGGATGTTAAACATCAATTGATCTTTGAACTTTAATTGAATTATTTATTCCTGACATACGCTTTTTGTCTTTAATATTTCCAAGACCACTATAAAAGATCAATTCTTTTGGATTAGCTTTTGAAAATAATTCTTGGTTGTGTTTGGTTCCTGGAAAATACTATGGAAAGAAAAAAAAATATTAAGGAAAATAATTTTCTTGTGTTTGGTTGTCTAATTGAAAATCTCAAAGAAAATTAAATATAAATGAAATTAATTGTTAAGTTACATATTCTTAAATTATTTAATTTTCATATTGTAAAATAAATAAATTTGGTTTAACATAGAAAATAAAAATTAAATGTTAGTTTGCTTTCTATTTTATTTTTTCTTTCAATTTTCCTTTCTTATTTTTCCTCTCTATTTCCTTCCTCACATTTTCCTTCAAATTTTCTGGGAACCATGCCTAACTTCACGAAAGATAAATTTATTTTATAGTATGAAAATTGGGTTTCTTGATTCATTCTTGTTGAAGAATTATGTGCATAAAAGTAATGCTTGCAAATATGAAAAATTCTTGATATGTTCTCTATGAAAAATTATGTTGCGGGCATCCGCATAGATACTAACTGCAAGGACATGAGAATGCGTCGCGATGATGCCTTTTCAGCCGGGCCCAGGAATTTGGAGCGTGTTGGAATCGCTCGGCCGATCCGCTCACGGACGTTGGACTCCTGCGCAAAACAAGAGCAAGAGAGGATCAGGGGGGCTCGCCGTTGCCTCTTCGATGCCCCAAGTCGGTTCCTTAGGAGGAAAAGATCAACTACTTTGAGGTGACTTACGTGTGCCTTTCACCCAGATGGGGTGGCACAGTGTTATAGTAGATGTTTTCCCGATTGGATAAGTGATAAGGATTCTCTCTTATTGGATGGGGAATTTTCTTTCCTTATCGTTGTCAGATTAATAAGGGATAATTAAAGAGCAGTTATTGAGAATTATCCTACTTCCTTATTAGTGAGATTTGATTTGATTCTGAGGATGTGTGTCTCTGCACTAGGGTGTCAGGTGTTATCGACCTTAGGATGGATGTTGGGCTCCCGTTTTAGGCTGTGCGGGAGCCGGGCATTTCTCTTTAGTGCATATAAATCTTCTTTTAATCCTGCTTATTGGGCCTGGGAAGTGGGCCTGCGCGCCTATTTTTTAAACCCGATCAGTTGCCCCCCAGCCCTTGGTTACAACGAGCATGGGCAAGGGCTATATCGTTTCTCAAATCGGGTGCGACTTCCACATGTTCGCTCAGGGCTGGTTTGGTTAAGGCTTTGTCGTTGTCAAATGTCCTGTGGTACTAAAGATTTTTCAACTTTCACGCTTATTTCCTCTAGTTCTTTCAGTTTCTTTCGAGAACATCCTCTGACCGTTTGTATTGTGTTCCCTTGCTATTGAAGTTTTTTCCTTCTCTGTGAGTTCGGGCTTCTTTTTTCTTAAAACTCGTCTGACCCTTTGTTCGAATCTTTTTTGGTGTTTTTGTAATACCCTGCTTGGGGTCGTCCCATTTGTTCTATTCCTAGGACCGGTACGTCTTTCTCATTTTTTGCCTTTTTGAGCGGTATAGCGAGGTGTTAGGGCTAGCTTGGTTAGGTTTCGGTCCAACTTAGGGAATTCCCATGGGTCCGGGTCGCTCATCTTCTTTGCATATAGGGGGGTGATTCCTCTGTGGTATCTGGTTCAGGGCGGACGGGTGGTGAGTCCGATCGCTTAGCCGTGGTTGCTCGCAGAGATGCCACAGAGGAGACCTCGCTCCCCCCTTGGGTAAGGCAAGGATAAAATTGAGCGGATTAAATACCTGTGGGGTCTGGATATCAAGGTGGTCGTGTAGAGCTTGCTTGGCGGTGGGTCCTAAGCGGGGTTGAGGCGTTATATGGAAGTCTTTGCAAGGCGGTCACGGCCCCGTTTGGCGTTCGGGTTTGGCCCCCCCAGCGTCTTGACCTCTGTGTTGTTGAAGTGCCCAAGATGTTGTGCTTCTTTGAGGTGGCCTTCGAGAATGGCCTCTGTTTTCCTCTGCATCCCTTTATAAAAAGGGTCTTGCAACATTTCAACGTCTGCCCCTCTCAACTTTACGCCCGATTTGGGGTGTGCAGCGAGGTGCATTGGTTGTCTTTAGGGATAAGGGCTTGGGTGTTCCCTGTATAGCTCTGTTCCTGGACCTCTTTAGTGTGAAGGAAGCCGTCGAGGGCTTCCTTTATTTATCTAGGCATTCCAACGCTCCGCTGATCATCTCGGATCTCCCGTCTGCTCACAAATTTTGGAAGAAGGCGTATATTTTTGTTGGTAGTGCGTGGTTGGAATACGATCCGTGACAAAGGAGAGACAATTTGGGGGTGGCTATCTGAGACCACTCAGGAATCTCACGTGAGCTTTGCTTTAATTTAGTTTGGTCTAGTTTTCATAAATTATAGGGTATCCCTAACTTTGCATTGGTTGTGCGCTCTTCAGGTATTTACCCTGATCTTAGTGCAGGCAGGGTCGTAAGCGGAGATTGACGAATGTCTTCCGCGCGCTTACTTTTAGCTCATCAGGTCGGATATTCCAGGATCTTCAGGTTCGAAGTCTTCACTTTGAGGCCTTCACCTTCATCCGTTATGAAGTTCTCCCACGATGGGCCTCAGTTGTCCAAGCCCGGTGAGGCTTCAGCTTTCGAGTGGAGAGCTGTTTACATTCGGAGGTCTCGGAGTTTGGGCGAAACCTCTTGGACTCCGCAAGAGGGCCCGTCCGGCAAGGGTAAAGCTTGAGGTTGGGAGACCTTCTTCATCACCCTCTTGCCCATATTCGGAGTGTAGAGCGGTATTGCCACCTCGGGGAGAGGTTCAGGGTGCGAGAGTTAGCGGCCTCGCTGTTTCCTCTGCAGGCAGATTCCTCGGGAGACTCTCTTGAGGCCTACGTGGAGGTTATGCCCATCTCAGTTTGGAGTCCTCCTGCGCAAAGCTCTGAGCCTCCTCCTTCGATAGCGGAAGACTTGGGGAGGAAGTGCCCCGAAGCTGATGGAGATGGGGATTCCTTGCTCTCCAATGTTGAGCTTGCTGTTGGTGCGATCTCATCCATCCTCAGGGATTACGATCTCGAAGGTCGGGTGCTTTGCACATTGAGGCTTTGGCTGCAACATCGCCGGGGGTCGCCTCAAATGAGATTCATGTCTTTTATGTACGCGCTATCTTGGTTTTGAGTTGCGTGTTGACTTTTATGTTGGGTATCGCGGGTGGCTACCATGTCACGAGTTTGGCAAAGGGACGAGGCGGAGCGAAGTCATGTCAAAGCCGCGAGGAACTATGCGAGGAGTGGCTTCTCTTTTACCTTTGAGTGAAAGTGAACTTCTGGCTCGGATGCAAAATATGACGAGGAGGAAGCGAAGTGAGGCTCAAGTCCGTCGAGAGGCATACCTCGATGGCATTAGCACTTGGTAGGGTAGGGAAGGGAGGCTCGAGATGAAGCCTGGGGATGCCCAGGGCGAGGCTTCGGGAGGTCGGGGGGATGAGTACGGAGCGCCGGAGATGATCTGGCGGTGGTCGGGGATGGGGTGCCCGGGCTGCGGGACGGGGGCTGCAGTGATCGGGGGAGAGGCTGCTTGATCATCTGGGAATGAGGCTGCGGGTGGCACGGGAAAGAGAGTGTTTGCTAGAGATGAGCTGCGTAATAAAGCAGTGTTGCTAGACGGAGCTCGTCGCGAAGCTTCCGAGGCTGTGAGCTCTATTGAATGCCTGACCGATGAGTGCCATGGGTTGCGAGGGGACCTTCAGAGGCAGGAAACTCTGGTCGTTTAGAGGGACGAAGCGATAGCGAGTTTGAGGATAAAGGCACACTCAATGGAAGCGGATGGCTTGCTTTCAGAGGGTTACTAATACCTGCAGGGCTTGGACCTTAACTTTGATATCCCCGGTGGCGAGGGTGCAGAAGGAATCTTTCCAGCATACGGAAACATTTACCGGTGAGGCCCGCTCCCTTCTTAAGCCTTACGCTGCAATCGAGGCCTAGCGTCCCGAGCCTCCTCCGCATAATTTTGCTTGTTTTTTTCTTTTTTTACCTTGGGCTCCGAACCTCGGATGTATGTAATGCCATTCTGGGCTTTGAAACTCAATGAATAGCCAATTTTCTATTCCCTCATTTTTTTTCCCCTAACTGCGTCCCTTATTTTGCTCTGCCTGAGCTAACCTGGATTAGTGGCTATATGGCCTTTTGACGAGTTGAGCTCTTGAAAGCGAGGCTGCTTCGAGGCTCGGTGGCTATCTGCTGGTGAGACCTCTGCGGCTATATGGCGCACCACGAGTGGTTGAACTCTTGAGCCCGAAATTTGTTGAGTCAGGTAGGCCTTCATCTGCTGAGAATTTGAGGCGGCTCCCGGGGCTGAAGCCTTAGTTAAGTAAGTTTGGGCTCTTGAAAGCGAGGCTGCGGGAGCTCAGTGGGCTAATTTGCCTAAGTGAGAGCGGCTCTGCTTGGCTATATGGCCTTGTGCGAGAGTCGAGGCTCTTGAAGGCTGAGGCTCTTCGAGGCTACATGGGGTGTCTGCTGAGCGAGGTGGCTCTGGGCTACAAGGCAATCGAACAATCAAGCTCTTGGCGAAGTATTGAGGCTCGTGGGCTAATGCTGGTGAGGCGCTCTGGGGCTATATGCCCTTGTTTGGCTTGATTGAGCTCTTGAAGCGTTTCTGCTAAGGCTTCGTGGGAGTAATGCCTGGGGCGACGCTCTGCCGCTATATGGCCTACGGCGGTTGAGCCCTTCGAAGCCCGGTGTTGAGGCTCCGTGGGCTAATCTACAGGCTAAGGCCCGGCTCTTTGTGGCTATATGGCCTTTTCTGAGCATTTGAGCTCTTAAAGGCGAGGCTGGTGAGCTCAGTGGGCCTAATCTTCTTTGTCCCCAAGGCGGCTGCGGCTATGGCATGACAGTTGGGCTCTTGGCCCAGGCTACTAAGGCTTCATAGGCTAGTCCTGAGCTCGAATCGGCTCGCGCTTTATATGGCATTTTCTGGGCATTTTCGAGCCTCGTTTAAATCGAGCCGCTAGTGTCTACGGGCTAATCCGCCTCGAGCTAAATCGCTCTTGGGCTACAAGGCCTTAGCTGAAAGCGCGCTAGCCTTCCAAACTGAGTCATAGCGTCTGCGGCTGACCGTCTGAGCCGAATTGGCTCGCACAGACGCACTTTTCTAAGCAAATGAGCTCTTAAAAACCCGAGCTACCGAGGTTTCAGGCCACTCGCCTCGAGCCGACTACTCGGCTACAAGGCCTTAGTTGAGTAGTCGCCTTTTTGAGAACTCGAGCCATTGGCTTCCCGGGCGACGCGTTCCCGGCTACATGGCCGATTTGATTTTTCTTCCTGAAAAGACGCGAGCATCTTTTAATGCGGAAGCAGGAGAATTGGAACCGATTGCACGATTTTCCAAGCGCTCTGGCTTCCTTATAAATAGAGATCGGAGAGCTCATGTCAAACCTTTCTTCAAGGTAACTGAAACCCACGTATGATGAAGGCCAAGGCTCGGGTCGTCACGCAGAGGTGTGGTTGAGCCGGTAAGCCTGGTCTCGATAGTCCCTCCGCCAGAGGAGTTGTGTTTTTCCCTCAGTTCCTCCTCGTGGAGGTTATGCCATTCCCCAGCTCGTCCGATGACGGCCGTACTAGGAATGCATCCCAGAGAGGGCTGTATATTCAAAAAAGCAAATAAATTTTAGTACCGCTTTCTCTTATTTTCTCCTCTTTTTCTTCTTCTTTCTCTTTCTCTTTCTCCTTTTCCTCTCCTTTTCCCTCCCTGCCTTCACTCCCCCCTTATTCTCTTCTCTCTCGCTCCTTCTCCTTTTCCCTCTCCTTTCACAGTCTCTCTTCTTCTCTTTCCTTTCCCTTTCTCTTCTTTCTTTTTCCCTCTCCCTTTCTCTTTCTTGAGAATTTTTTTTATGGGAACTACTTGTACTGTTCATTCCCGAGATGTAAGGGATGGCACTGCTGATTGTAATCAATTGTATCTTCATTGGAATAAAGGGCAATTTTTTTTTGAAGCATGAATTTGCGTATTCTGAAGTGTGTAATTTTCTCGGCTTCGGTCGAGTCGCCTGTTTTTCTTTACCGAGATGCTCACTTTTTATTCACATGATGTTGGTAAACAAAAAGGTGCAATCTAAACGAACACAAGGGGGATCGGTTATCTAAAAGTCGATGATACTTTTTATTAAAGACATAATCCGAGGTTCATTGACAGAAACACTTTAGTGCTCGCCACAAGAATGAGGTAGAATTTTCCTTCTTTGTCCGGAGTTCTGTGTTACTAGGTCCCACCGGTTGGAGACACCGATATAAGCCTTCCCCACGTGGTCCTAGCTTTCCATGTGTAGGATCTTTCCTGCACGTTTTTAAGACTAGGCGCTACCTTATAACTCTTGGTTTGACCTGGGTCTAGTACCCACCACAGCCTCTCCTTTGCAGTCCTCAGACGCTTCAGACCCAATCGCCGCCATCTGGGGGAGGTCTATGTTTAGGCCAAGAAAGCCCCTGCTATGTTCCACTACAATTCAACTCGGGATTTAATGGCGATTCGACAGGCATCGCCTAAGTGCCAAAGGCTAGACCAATGTGGTCTCCTGAAGGTCGACTTGCGGTAATTTCCGTATGCCTGCTAACACCTGGGAGGAGTCCTACCCATTTGCCTTCTTGCACTCTCCCAACTCGTCTTCAACGCCTTCGGGCGGTTCTGACAGACTTCGCTATCCATTAGATTGTGGATGGAAGTACTGGACGGTAGTAGCTCATCCCGAGCCCGACACAAATCCCCGAATCCATGATTGCCGAATTGCTTCCATCGCCCGACACCGGTGCGGCTCTCGGATACCAAACCTCGCATATTATGGCGCCAAACGGTCAGCGTGAAGCTGTTTTATGATGCAGCCAAGTGCCCGACTTCGCCCATTGGTGAAATAACTATCCATCACTACATAAATTTGCATTTGCCCCTTCCTTAAATGGCGAGGTCCCAATATGTCTAGCCCCCACTCATGAAAAGGCTAAAGCTATAACTGACGGGCTCTGGGATGGGAGGTGAGAGATTTTGGTGTGCCTCTTTATCAAACTTTGCATTTTCTCTCGACCAGTTCGTCTAAGGTCTCGCATTAGGCTGAAGAGTACCCCTGCCTTAAGATTTTTCCCGCCAATGCCTAAGCTCCGATGTTATTTCCACATACACCTTCATGCACTTCCCTCAGCATGTAGTCGGCAAGCCCTTTCCGTGAATGACGGGAGGATGGGTGAAAAACTCGCTATAAAGGCTCCCGATGAATAGTGAACCCAGCGCACTTCGACCTGCTTAGATGCCTCCTTCGTCACCACGCTTTCTGGGCGCAGTCCCCATTAAGTAGTCCCAAACGGGTCCATCCAGCCTTGGCTCTGACATGACCGAGAGACCTCTTCGTCGGTCAGGATTCACTGAGGGCTCGAAAGGTGCTCGACAAGCCAGGCCAAGATGTCGAGGCATTCTTGGAGTGTTGCTGCTAGTTTTGCTAAGGCATCCGGCCGTGAATCCCTCCGCCTTGGTATGTGTCCTAATCTCGAACTCCCGCACGAACTTTGGCACCCCGTACCTGAGGTATAAGATCATTTTTTCTCCTCTGGCTTCGTAAGAGTCTTCTATTTGCTTACTACCAGCTGGGAGTCGTTGCATACCTCTAGCTGATCAACTTCCATTGAATAGGCGAGGTTAAGCCAAGCTATGACAACCTCATACTCGGCCTCATTGTTGGAGGCTCGGAACCCAAATCTTAGCGCATATTCGATATCTATTCCTTCCGAGAGGTCGTACCAGACCGAAGACTAATTTCGAGCATCGCTCGTGCATACCCGACACCTCCAAATGGGGAGGTCGGCGTCATGTTTTAGTAGCTTCGCAAGTCTCGGCCGAGGAATCCATGACTTAAGTCTACCAAGATCCACATTTATTTGGTTGCTTCGTTTGTATTTGATGTCAACTCGGCCGCACTTCTATGGCCCACTTCATCGCTTCCCGAGGTCTCGGGTTTCGTGAGGACCTTCTTCATTGGGTATTCTCGCTGGGATTTCAACGGTATGAGCTGGAAGTAAGGGCTGAGCTGGCCGTGGTTACCGCACGCCAAGATTAATTTCTCCATCTTTGATACCTCTCTCCTCTACTACCCTCGTAGCTCGGCCGCAATAAGAGGACTGGGTGCCGCACTGCCTTTTGTCTCCAACAAAGACGGCGCTGGTTGAGAAATCTGAAACGACTAGGTACAGAGTAAGGAGCTCTCCCTCAGAGGGACTTACCAGAATTGGGGGAGAGCTCAAATAAGTTTTTAAAGCTGTGAATCCTTTTTCGCAGTGTGCGTCCCATTGGAAGGCATTTTTCAGAACCTGGAAGAAGGGCTGACATTTATCGCTGTCCCTAGACACAAAATGGCTTAGCGCAGCTATCCTTCCAGTTAGGCGTTGGACTTCTTTTATGCTTGATGGCGACGGCATGTCGAGCACAACTTTTATCTTGTTCGCTTGCCTCTATTCCTCGCCTGTTAACCATGTACCCAAGAATTTTTCTACGGTATCTCGGCAAAAGCGCATTTTTGATGGAGATTCAACTTACAAGAAAATTCTTTCAGATTCGAATACTCGCCCGCATGAGCTATGCGAGCTTCCGACCGTAGTTGATTTTACCAACATGTCGTCTATATATACCTCCATAGATGTCCCTATTTTCTTTCCTCGAACATCCCGTTTCACCAACCTTGGTAGGTAGCTCCCGCTTTTAGCCCAGCGGCATTACCGGGAGCAGCAATAAGTCCCTCGTCTCGTGATGAATGAGGTCTTTCCTTGGTCGTTAGGATCCATGCTGATCTGGTTGTAGCCAGAGAAAGCATCCATGAAGCTGAGGAGTTCATGGTCGGCTGTGGCATCTACTATGAGGTCGATCCGAGGTGCAGGAAACTATCTTGTGGCATGCTCGCTGGCCTCGCAAATCGATGCAGAGTCGCCATTTTCCGTTCGCTTTTTTGACGAGTACGACGTTGGCCAACCATTCAGGGTATTCCACTTCTTTGATCACACCTGCCTGGAGGAGCTTGGCGACTTCCTCATTAATGGCTTTTTATCTTTCTGGGGCGAAAATTCTTCTTTTTTGCTTGACTGGTTTGAAGGATGGACTAACGTTTAGTCTGTGAGTGATTATTGCGGGGTCAATCCCTCCCATGTCCCCCCGTCTACGAAAACATCTTGTTCTATTTCAGAAGTGGATAAGGAGGCTTCGAGGTCTTTCGCTAGCTCGAGCCGAATGCGAGTGAGCGCTCGGTGATCGCCCACCAGATAGGCTCAGCCCGAGGGCTTAGGTCGGGTGTTTACCTTGTCTCAAGATAAAGAGCTCGGCCCACGTATATGTCGCCGACCGCTTGCTTCATCATGCCAGTAACACCCAGCCACGCCACGTCTCCTCGAACCATTCCTACTCCGTTTGTGGTAGAAACCTGATCACCATGTGATATGCAAGGGATGGCCTTTATGGCGTTGAGAGAGGGTCTGCCTAATAACACGTTATAAGCTGAGGGGGCATCTACTATGAGAAATCTTATTGTCGTTGGTGCTTGGCACGGGGGTCTCCCAAAGTGAGCACTAACTGTATTTACCCTAAAGGTAGCACTTTTTCTCTAGAGAATTCTCGTAGGTGGGTGCTGACTGGTTCCAGCTTCTCCCTTCCGATGCCCATCTTGTCAAAAGTCGATGCGAAGATGATGTCGGCTGAGCTCCCATTGTCGATAAGGACCCGGTGGATTGTTTTGTTAGCCACAAGTGCCCTTATCACCAAAGGGTCGTCGTGAGGGTGTTGACACCTCCGTGCTCCAAATCGGTAGCTGCTATGGAAGTGTCGATCGAGGAGTTTGACATTGCTTGCACCTCCATCACCTCTCGACCCGATGCTACGTTGTAAATGAGCCTTCCCGATTACCGACTCCCACTCCCTCGCAAACTTCTCAGATCACATGGATTTCCCCCAAGGGCTGCTTTTCTGGTGCTGGTTAGGTCACCGCCGAGGCGGTGGTGGTTGCGCCTCGATCCCCACCTTCGTAGGCTATGTGAAGCGCTAAGATACCCTGGTCGAATCAGGTATTCTATTTTCTTCCCGAGTCAGATGCAATCGTTCTGCTCAAGGTCTGCGGGTCCTTGCGGAACTCACAAAGCATTCTGTGTTATCTCTTTTCGTCAGTCCGTCCCTCATCCGGGATGCACATCTCGTGTGGATTTCGTTGTACCACGCGAAGACCGTGATACAAAGGGTCGTGAGGGGGTGAATCGCCGCATGTGAATACCGTGTTGTCGCAGCTCTGGCCGAGGTGGTCCCAAGTTTACTCCTCGGCTCCCCGCCTTCTAGATTGTTCTCCATCTCCTCGATCTCTCTGCCTCTTTGTCTCTTAGGCTTTGCTCCCGCCGCTTGTCGCCTCCCGCTTTTCTCCTTGTAAGAAGAGCTCTTTCTTCGATATGAGGGCTTTCTTCGTCGCTAATGTACTTCTCTCGCTTAGCGAGCACTTCGCCATGCTTGCTCGAGGATTCTTCGAGATGGAAAACATTAAGTCTTTCGACCACTCCCAAATGGCTGAGTTGAATGCGTGTGATGGCGAACTTCGTCTGGGAACATCTACTTTTAATGACTGACTTGAACCTCTCGAACATAAGACCGAAGCTTTCTCAGGCTCGCTTTATGAACAACAAGTGATAACTCGACTTCCAGATGTTCTGGAATTAATGAAGTGGGAGATCGAATGCGCGATGGGAGAGTTCTCAATCGAAGAGACCGACGACGCGGGAGCCTATTAAATGAAAAGCCAACGCTGTGCCTTTTAGCGTGATAGCCGGTTGCCTGTGATCGTATCAGGTCTTGATATCCATGCCCATCTGGCCTCAGAGGGCTAAGATGGTCAACGAGATCCTTTGTTCCATCAAACGCTTCTATTTCCGGCATTTTGAACTTTGCTAGAAGAGGGAAATGTAGCACCGTACCGTGAACGGGACTCGCTTGTCGCACCAAGTGTCCATAGAGTCCGCTTTCTGTCCCTTTACGACTTCCTTTCATGGCCGAAGCCCTATTGATGCCCTTGAACCTCTGCTCCCATGATCGCTCCCCCATTCCTTGCTGAGGAGGGGTCGGTTCATCATTTCCGATGTTCCCCCCGAGTATTGCTTCGTTGCGCTCCTCTCTGGGGGTCAGGTGAGGCTCGTGCCCCCTGGCTCAACTGGATTCTGCTTCTATTTCTACCTCTCGGGGAGGGCCGAGGTGTGGTCAGCTTCTTCCCGAGGGTGGTTTTACGGCCTTCCAGACTCACTGCATCTCCCACTCCGGCGCTGTGTGATCCTCAGCCGCGAGTCGCTTCACTCCTCGCTGCCGTCAGGAGATTCGAAAGTGCCTCCATCTCGCTTGTGTTATCATGTATAGCTTCCAACAGACCCATATGAGGTCTGCTTCAATCAGTCGTTTCTCGCCTGCCTCGGCAATCCGTGACTGACGCCGCCTGTTCAGATTCCGAAGCCGATACCATCATCGCCATTAAGAGATCGATGACGGTAAAGGAACCGGCCGCTCCTACGTGACGGCGCCAACCGATGATGCTCTTTCAACCAAACTCGGGCCGTTGTTAAAATCCTCATCGGGACCGATTCGCTAGTCGGACGCTGACCTCCTTCTCGCAAAAAGAAACAGCATACCGGCGGCTCGCCCGCTGCCACCGATGCCTAAGTCGCTCCTTTCAAAAGATCAACTGGCTTTGAGAGTGACTTTTCTCGCTGCACTTTCACCGGGATGGGGTGGGCTCCGGTGTTTATAGTAGATGTTTTTCCTCCCAATTGATGGTGATAAGGATTCTTCATTGATGAATTTTTCCTTATCGCGTCGTATTAATGGGTATAATTAGAGAGCAAATATTGAGAATTATCCTACTTTCCCTTATTGGTGAGATTTGATTTGATTTTACAAGATATGGCTCTTTAGGTCAGTCCGTGTTATCGACCGTGATGAACTGCCTCGCTGGGGCCTTATGCTAGAGCCAAGGTTACCCGCCTACTTATAAATCTTCTTAATTCGCTTGGCCTCGTAAGCGGGCCTCCAGCACCTATTTCTTAAACTCGATCACGCATCATTCGACTGCACCAACAGGCCTAGCTTTCCCAAGTGGGACGAGTGTACAATGATGCCTTGGAGTCGGGGCTTAGGTATGCATTTTCAACTTATATAAAAATAACAAATAAAATAATCCTCGTTTGGCTTCTTTGATTTGGCTGCATTAAATCATTCGGGGGATTAATCAATTTAATTACATGATTTTTCGGTTTTCTTTTTTTCATTCAATAGTTTTCGTGGGATGGCGCCTAGTAGAGACTTGTTAGAGAAGAACAATCATGTGATTGTAAAGGATCAAAGATTCGAGCCATGACAATGTGACAAGCATACGAGGCGCCGAACAATGTGGAGCTTTCGATTCAAACCTTATCACTATCCCGACGACAACTATCATCATCCTCCGAATGAAAAACAATCAAGTCTTTCCATCGCCACCAAGTGATGGCTCCTCCCATGGAGTTCAAGAAAAGCTCCCAGCAGGCTACGCCAGTCTCAAAGGTAAAACTATTATAATTATGTTATTCTTATTAAAAAACATTCATGAATTTGATTTGATAATTCCATTTTTATGTATTCATCAAACATGCCACGGAGAGAGTTGGCGTCAGCCCATGAGATTGTTTCAAAGTAGACTTGCATCCGAGAGGGATGATGATCAATGGTTTAGAGCCCGCTTTTGAAGATTTGACCGCACTATATAGGTCCCGTGGATGGTCAGTAAATCGAAGAAATCTGGTCTGGCTATAATGAAGATGGTTAAGGCCATTCTGCAGCAAGGAACTGTTTAATCCATGTTGTCACCGAGAAAGGGAAGATATGTTCTGCCAAGTCGCCTACAAGATGCAATTTTATGAAGCTGCCTTTAAAATTCCGCTATGTTTCTTCGTTATTATTTAGACATTTTTGGAAAAAGAAACGAGAATAGGCAATACAGAAAACAAAAACAAGGAACACAAATTTTGTGAAATCCAAGTAGAAAACCCAACCTAAATAGGGAAAAACAATAAGAGTAGAATCACTATTTCTGTGCACAAAATTGAGTATATTAACGTATTAGAAAAAATAACTACAGCCATAACAAAATCCCAAAATACATCTTAGATTTACATCCCAAATATTAACATACTGATATCCCCTGGGCGACTGAGATGGATTGTGATGGATAATCTAAAGATTTAGAGGTTAGGATATCTGCCAGGTATTTTAGGCTATAGGCATAATTTTATTGATAAAGGATACCTGTAGTTTCAAAGGAATCTGTATTAATTTAATAGATGTGCATGGAATTAAGGTTTAGAATGAAGGATTTTAGGTTTTGGAACCTTAGGTTTAATTTGATTCAAAAAACATGGTTTTTAGATAGTTTTATGTTTTTAGGTTTTCTATGTAGGTTAGCGATCCATAAATTTAGAGTTTTCATGTTAGAGATGGTATTTAAGAAATAACGATTTGGGAAGTTTTCAAAAGTATGAAACTTGATCGGGATGATTTCTGGACAAGGTTGAAGAAAGGATCATGGAATTGCTAGTATAAGATGATAGAATTGGCTGAGGATGTAGAAAGACATTTAGTTTACTTTACCACCCAAGGAATCCCTTAAGGGATAAGAAGCCACAAACTCGTCACTCAGGAATCCATCAAAGAGATATGAGAACAAGATATATATTTCACCACCTAAGGGATCCTTCAAGGGATAATAAGTCATGAACTTGCTACTCAAGGGAATTCACTCAAGAGATAAGAGAATAAGAGAGAACTCTAAAAAAATTGGAAAATATTGTTAAACTTTGAATAATGATTAAAGAGTGTATTATGAGTATATACAAGTCCTCATTTTCTAAATTAAATTAAGCAAACTCCTACTTTTAACTTTATTAGGAAAACAAATCTTCTAAATTTAAATAAAGAACCCTACTTTGACTTGGAAACCAAATCAAATAAAGCGACTACTAAATTAATAACAAGACTTCAAATCATGTCTCCAAGGTTTCAGAAGCTTCTAAATCCGAATTTTCCATAATCAAGGCCGAATTTTCAATGGATGATGTATTTGCTCTTACATCAATAAGATCAGGAAAGGTCATGGGATTAGGCCTATCAACCTTATCTCTTTAGTGGATACTTTTCATATCAAGTCAAACAAAATTTGGGTAACCCAACTCTAACACTTGTTATCATTTGGCCTAACTTGTTATCTTCTGTATGTAGGTGTCGTTAAATTTAAGCCCGATTCGGGAAAACAATTGAAGCCGAAATCAAGCACACTCTCATACACCCTGTAGTACTTTATGAGTCTTTGATCGCGGGTGCGTAAAAAGAGACGATAAGATTTCGTGCAATCCATGCAAGAAATGAGGAGGCACTGATTTAATTTGAACCCATAAATGCTTCCCTGATAGATGCTTTGATGTTGAAATTGTAGAGCGAGATGTTGTTACCTTTGCTGTTGGTCTAGCTACTAAAGGCCTCAAGCCTTTTTGTACTATTTATTATTCTTTTCTACAAAAAGTTTATTACCAACTTGTTCATGATGTGGATCTTCCAAAACTTCCAGTGAGATTTGCAATTGATAGTGCTGGCCTTGTTGGTGCTGATGGTCAGACCCATTGCAATGCCTTCAACACTACGTTGTTGGCTTGCTTACCTAACATGGTCGTCATGGCACCATCGTGTGAACTGAGCCGATTTAACATGGCGTACGCCAGCCGCAACCACGATGACTGCACCCGCTGTTTTTAGGTACCCGCAAGAGAAATGGCATTGGTTATATTATCCCCTTTCCTTCAACAAAGGGACACCTTTTAGAGGTAATCATTTGATCCCTTTAGCCTAATTTATTACTAGTTATTGTAAACATTGTGGATAGCTCTATTGGTCCAATCTTGTGTTTGCTCTTCATCAATTTGAGATAACCTTAGGGCCATTTGAGTTAATTTTAGGGTTTCTTAGAATTAATGAAGCATTTGTATTGGAACACTTTTTTCCTTTTCTTTTTTTTAAAAAAGAAATTGAATATAGGTTGGTAAGGGAAGGGTGTTGATGTAGAGGGAATCAGGCTATATTTGGCTATGGCACAATCAGAAAGTCAAAGAAGAAGACAAGCCTCGTTTCAATGGTTTGTCATATCGCTGACAAGTAGGATGCACGATTCTCGCAAACCTCTTGATGGAGAATGATCGTGCAATGCCTCAGAGCACAGGTCGCCCTTAGTGGGAAGAAGGATCCGCGGAGGATTTGGTAGTCGCGCTACCCATTTCTTGGCCATGAACGGATTGGCTGTGTGACGCCCATTTCCTCGGGGTCCGCTTGGACAAATCACAACCCGCGGAATATTCATTGCGGATGTTGGGTAATCCGCCGACACCACTCATGAAAATCAAGTGTAGTCTTCCTTTATACCTAGGTGCTCTACCCAAAATACAACATTTCCCAATCACATGGCAACCTGTCCCAATATTTTTCAAAGACCACACCGGCCCATACAATTAAATGAGTAAAATGGCCAATGGGCCCATACATCACTCACTAAAAATATCCAACCAACTGAGATATTACATTTGTCTTCAAGATTTTAATAAATCACTCTTAATTCAAATATATATTAAAATTCTGAAGTTCTAATACATGTTATATAAATGATCAATACCTCAAAGCCACAATCCCGCTTCTAAATGCGCTCTAATGAGCGTCGGGCCCTCCCCGTACACTCCTCGCACCAAATAGTGACCTCGACAGGTGAGCAAAGCCCAGAGATAATTTTCACGTGGGTTACTTTCCACCTAAGTGCACATGTCATGGCAAACAATCACACTCAAGTAAATACATGATCCTACTTGAATGTCTACATGCCTTTGTCCATGTCTCGAGTCTCGACCGACTTCTTCCACACATGCCTAAGCCAAATGAGAGCAAATTACGGGGGCTTTCAAACAAAGCTTTTTGTTTTAAAAACTCACAATGAGATTCAGAAATATATTGACTACCCTCCGAGGCGAATCTGTAAGATAACCCTCCGAAACAATTTATGGGCCCCTCCGACATGAATTGTTGGACAATTCTCCGGAAAATCTTATGTCGAAATTTCTTTCACAACCGTTTTCATTTTTGTTTCAATTTCGTGTCATGCACTCACTCCTAATATTCTAGGGTGTCCCAGTGCATATGGAATGCATTATGCCAATCCCAACAACTCATGCTAATATATAAACATGTATATACTACCATAATTAATTCACAAATAATCATGTTATTCCACCTCAACAATAACACCAAAATTAGCTCACATGGGCTAATTAACAAATCAAGAAATTCATTTTGAATCACCTAAACCACATAAAAATCACACAACTATTCACGTGAACAGTGAAACCCTCGGTTCGGTACTATTCATGGCCACACAATAGGGATTTTCTCCACTCGGTTCAAAGGTTTTGAGATCGAAAATACGGCTAAATCAAGCCTCAGAATATCCATAACCATTCACATGGCTCTTAGCCAAAGAATAACACAAGTAGGAAAAGAACCCTACCTCTTGGAGTTGTCGGAACTCCACCAAATCTGTGTCCACGCGTAGCCCTCGCCACGTAGATCGACTTTGCTTCTTACTCCGTCGAGAATCGACAGTCCGAACGGCGGGAAATCTAGAGATAAGTCACACTTTCTCTCTCTAGAATTTGAAATCCTACCTTATCAAAAGACGCTTTTTTTATCTTTTGAGAAGAAACTATTTTCTTTGCCTTATTCTCATTTAACATTTCACAATTCCCATCTTCGCTCTTGTCGATTTTTTGACACATGGCTTAATCTAAGCCATTCATCTCCACCTCTCTCTAATCAAGGAACATGTGTCGATGAGTACATGTAGTAGATAACTTTTGTCACATCACATGTCTCTCGTGTCGCTTTTAATGTTGACTCAACACCCTGCCTGAAAAACATGAAATTCCGATTGTCCCGAAATTCGACGAAATTCGACGTGGTAGCTAGATTTCGCGAGACGATTCCAACGGTGAAGTCCGTTTTGTCATCCGAGATATAGAAAAATTTCGGATTTTGACCAAAATTACCATTTTACCATTTTTTAGAAAATTTGAATTTTCTCGGGTTTTACATTCTCCCTTCCTTAAAAAGAATTTTGTCCCGAAATTCTGGACAATCACAACATCTCACATGCATATGCAACATGAACTATGCCATGCATGTAAACTAGTCATTTAAGTGTTAAACGACTAAACCACGTACCTTCATCTCTAAACAAGAAGGGATAGGTGGCCCACATCGTGTCCTCGCGCTCCCACGTTGACTTCTCCACTCCACAAGGCCGCGATAGCACCCTCACTGTGACCTTCACTGGCTCGCGTCGCAAACCCGATCCCGGCTATCCATACGCACACCGGTCCCTCCGAAGGTCCCGCCCGTGTCAACCTCTTCAATCTCTCCCCAATCCACTACATGAGCTGGATCTAGGATGCGTGTACCTTTACGGGAGAGACATGAAATACCCTCGTGACACTGACATGCTTGGTGGTAGCCAACCCACACGCTATTGCCTACCCTCTCGAGTATCTCGAAGGGCCCAATGAACCTCGGTGATAGCTTCCCTCGCTTGGCGAATCTGACCACTCCTCTCTTAGGCATCACTTCAAGAAGACGTGATCTCCAACCTCGAACTCTAAGGGTCGACGTCGTACACGCATAGTTTCTTTAGCCCGGGCCCGAGCCGTGAAGATGTCGTCGTATCAAGCCCACCCTTCGAGGCGTTCCCATTCATATCGTGACTGATGGAGCCTTCCGGTTCCTCTGCACCAACATATCGGGTGATCCGTACGGGGCTCCCATGCCGTCGCATCATATATGACGCCTATCCTGTATACTCACTTGATAATTGTTGTTGTAGGAGAATTCCACTAAGGGCAAGTGCTCTTCCCAACTACCCTTATGATCCAAGATGCATGCTCATGAAGATGTCCCTCTTAAACCCGTATGGTCCCCGTGACCGACCACATCTCACATCGGGTGGAAGGCTGTACCATGGTCAGCCGTGGTGCTCATACTGAAACTCTTCTGTGCAAATCAGAAACTCCGGTCTCTATCCAACACTATGGATACTAGTACTCCATGTAGCCGGACTATCTCTCGAATTTACAACCGGAAGGATCTCTCCAATGTGAAGGTCATCCGCACGGCTAGAAAATGTGCCGACTTAGTGAGCCTAGCCCACTCATCACCCATAACGATCATGTCCTTGTGTGTTCGTGGCAAGCTGGTCACAAAATCTATCGCGACATGCTCCTACCTCCACTAGCCACCTCCAATGGCGTAATCTCACTACCTCGTGCTCAAATTTTTAACCACTATAAGAAAAATGCAATTTTGACATATATTATCTTGACTTATGACAATATATGTCAATATTATGTATTTAAATTAGCAATTATGACATATACAACTTACTTCAAAGCAATAATGACATACATAAAAGTTGTTGTGTTGTTCCATGATTTGGGATGATGGAACCTTGACAAAAAATTTATAAGTCACCATTAGTTAATATTTATATATGTCAAGGTACATGGGAAAAAAAATAATAACACATGAATTTACTAAATATTTATGTGATTTATAATTATACAACATTTATAAAAAATTTGTACAAGTCTATACCCAGTTAATATGTTCATATGTGAATTTAGCAAAGCTATTGTTTTTAAAGTCTATAAAGATTGAGTTTAGTATATATTGAAAATTTACTTTTCATTTTTTTTTTCAACACTCGCCCTTTGAAAATTTTGTGAATAGGAGGTTAATTAATTGTTTATGAAAGCTTATTGGATTATATATTAATCATTTATATTAATGTTAATATCACTTAAGGTTTTATTAAAGAATATAATATCAACATGACTGAGGTTTTATTAAAAGGATATATTGCTTCACCTTTTAAGAGTTCTATTTACTTACAATTTTATTACTCCCAAAATGTCTTTATAATATTTAAAAAAACTTTGTTCAAAAAATTGTACTTCTATTACAAATAATTAAGTGCTTCTCTACAATTAGGGGCATACACAAGATTAATAATTGGGAAAAATGTTACTAAGTGAATTATAGTGAAATTCGATTATCTTCAAAAAAAGATCATTAAAAATACTTATTTATTTTTCTTTTTATTAAAATTTAATAATTTCTTTATAAAATCATTTTTAATAGAATAATATTAATAGAACTAGTTGTTTATTTTAAAAAATTACTAAAAATAATCAAAGAGCATTTTTCACTTTTACTTAATTATGATTAAATATTAAATCAGTTAAATGCATGTTCACATGATATATATATATATGTATCTTTCAAGGGTTTCAATTTTCTATTTTAACATGGAATTGAATTTAAATAATTTCTTAAGATCATTTTTAAAAAACGAAAAAAATTACAAAAATATGAAACTTCACATCATATATATTGGTAAGGATGAACCTCTGACCTTTAAGATGATCGATATTTTACAACTTTGCTTCTGTGCCCTTATAATGAATAGTGGTTAGCCTTCCGGGGAAAGCCATTCCTCGTACAAAAAATAGAATTGTCATTCAAATTCAAAGAATGGCAAGCCCTTATATTAATAGCAGTTGAGTTTAGGAAACCAGGGAACCCATCTTCCACTGATTCGTAATAAGTCCGTTTTTTTTATCATGAGCTAATCAGACGGAAAGATGATACTGGGTTTCACAAGAAGCCGCTGATCCTAAAATAGGACCCACTTCATGATAAAGACGCAGATTTTGATGATATGGTATGATATCCATGCTTTTCAATTATGATTTGTTTGAAGTGTTATTGGGCATCCGAAGTGTTATTGGCCATTGAGGATGAAATCCTTGATTTCTGAAGGCCATGCACTATAAATCAAGGTTTCAACAAGATTGTGTGTGGCAAAGGGAGATCCAGCAAATATGATAGCATGATTTTTTCATAGGAAAACATGGCCATGAAATTAGATTTATCAACATGCAAGTCTATTGACATTGGTAGAGCTTTTATATGAGCCTTTTTTTTTTTTTTTTTTGGATAGGCAAACAAATACTCTAACTAAAAAGGAGGCACAACATATGTACATCGGGTATACAAGAGACACCAAAAATAGGAAACAACAACTCCCCAACTGCATGTGGTTATGGTGATCTCTTGGCCTTGTCCAATGGCATCCAACTGTACGTGGCCTTCAAAACATAGGGGCTCATCATATAAAATTGCACTTATCAAGCCTTCAAAGAAGGGCACCCGTGAAGTGCTCCTTCAACAATGCGTGACAAGTATTCTCATCTAAACCATTGCAATGCTTCACTAATGATCAATCGATGGTAGTCCACATTCCTGCCCACACAAGCATCCGACCAACTTTATCACAAAAACAATAAACCGAGTCTTTGATGAAATTTAAAGCATCTCCTTTAATTGTACTCCCATAAGGGTAAAAAACAAGTTCGCAGGCATCAAGTATGCTTCTTAAGTATCAAGTTCAGAGGTGAATTATACATCATTTATTCCCAAACGAAACCAAAGAGACTAAAACATGGAAAGCATGCAAATAACTAGATTCAGCTAAATAATCTTATGGCCCTTGCTGTTCACACCAAACAACAAGCCACACCCAAGAATCAGCATAAAAAGAGAAACAAAGTGATGACAATTGAAATGAACGGGAACCATCACAGCCATACCTGAAAGCCTCATTTTCTGGACTCTTGATTCTTTCTCCCAGACTTTGCTTTCCTCTATTCCGCTCCACTTCTCGTGCTCTCTCACAACCTCGCTCTCTCCCACGCCTGCGAACTCTCTCTCCCCTTCTTCTAAAAAGGCCTCCTTCCGGCTAACTTTTACACAGCCCCGAAGTCTTTGTTGTCACCACACTGTCAACGATTTCATTCCTTGATAACCGCCGAGAAAGCCAATGAAGTATTGTTGAAATCTGCTGCCATTAAAGTAGTTCCTTCTCTTTGTCACTAATGGCAGTAGGGGTCCGTCTATTTCCTTCACCCCGAAATCGCTTTCTCTTGATTATCATTGTCGTTAGTGGTGGTGGCAGCAAGTCATTGCCGTTGTTGGTATTATTGGAAGAGGGGGACATGAGTTGAAGACTTAGGGGGCCGCAATGGTGAGATTGCTTTGACCTCAGACTCCATACCCGAATCAAGGTAGGTCTTCAACACGAGAAGCAATTGTTGAGCTTCCTGGCAGCTTTCTTGAACGCCGGCGGCCACGTGCATATGCCGCCTCACGCACTTCGATCGAACCACATCCCACGTGACTCACATTTCTTCCCATCGTCTCTCCTACACACCTTCCTAGTTCAGATCCATGACGTTCCTATAGTCAAATCCCCCGAGGAATAAAACCTATAATTGATACAAAAGGGAAGGCAATCAAATTTCTCACCAATTCAAACTAGAATCATAAATCTGTTAATAAAAATAAATAATCTCAAATTCCAAAACCTACAAACGTAATATGATCCCCAAAAAAAGAATATCAAGAAATCCAGGGTAACAAAGTAAACTCATCAAACCTAAAAGTCAAGTGGAACATAATAAACCTCACTTTTTCAAAATAATACAAACCGTAATGTTGTTTTCAAACAAGTACATGTAAAACCCGTAATAAATAAAAATTAGTATACACTCGTCAGCTCTCTAAGTTCAATTAATACAACATCATCTCAAACATAAAGTTAGGTATCATGGCTTCTCGTGTAAATTCGCTATAATTTACCAATCTAATGAACATGAAAACATATCACTTTTCTCAAAGCCCTAAACAACAAAGGTTCTAAGTTCTAATCCAGCTACAATCATTTTTGTAGAAAGGAAATGATCCGTGGCGACTTGCAAGAACCTGCAAATTTGACTTACTAACTTGCATGTTTATAAATCCCAATCGTTAGTGGACCAAAAGAGCTAGCCACACTCTTCCAAATTGAAAGAACAAGTCGAACTAGAAATGTGGAGTGCCGCCTACCATATACTTCCAAAAATAACAAATTAGCCGTCAAGCTCACGCAACTGTGCAGGCGTGAGCCCGCACTCCCATGCTTGATGATCATAGTGCCTGGTTTCGCCCAGACCCACCATCAATCCCAAGACCAAGCCTAATCGACGGTGTAGCCATGTCCCAGCTCTTCCCTGCAAACCGCCAAAGAAAAACAAAAATCAAATCAAACAAACGAATATCCACAAACAAAATCAAGACCCACGAGGAGAGCCCAAAGAGAGAGAGACCCAAGTCCCTGTGGCTAACACATCGAACCGGTTCCCGCCTCCATTCTCGCATGGGTCTCTCTCGAGTGAATATAGTACCAAAGCTGGTTGTCGTTTATAGAAAGATAGTATGCCTCAGCCAAGGAAACAGCCAGTCGTGATTCGAAACCACTGAGAGAGAAAGAGAGAGAGAGGACGAGGGGGGGCTAAATAAAGAGAGAGAGAGAGAGAGAGAGAGTGACAAGAGAAATGAAACTGCTATTGCTACAGAGAAAGTGTTTTCCAAAAGTGTTTTGAAAAGCAAAAAAACAAAAAACACGCTCAAATCAAATCATAGTAGTCGTTTTGAGAGCGAGAAATCATAAAATGTAGATTAAAGTGTGTGATGTCTGAATCTCTCTCGACACGCCTCACTCTTCGACGCCCAGCCAGCGAAGTTCGCATGAAATGCGTGCTTCCTTCCTCCTCTCCTCGCGCTTGATCGCCACGGCACTCTCGAGATCGCGAGTGGCGCTTTTTCCTTCACGCCTTGTCTACATGCTTATCTAGCACCGCTTGACAAGTCTTATCTTCACTATGCGGCCCCGGATTATCTAAAATAAGAGGCTTAGGGGGCCACTGCCACCGCTTACCGCCTCTGATTATCTTACTTTCTAAATTTTACTACAAAATTTTTTTTCCTCAATTTTATATAAAAAAATAGTTTCTTTAAATTCGAAAACACCTACCTAAAATCATTTTCTTTCATTCCTAAAAAAATCATAAAATATTTTCTTACAAATTTCTAAAATCGCTTTAACTCTTCTTTAAAATGCAAAAATCATTTTCTAATTCTAAAAACAAATCATCTTTTTTAATTTAAAATTTTAATAAATTATTTTCTATTTCAAAAGTTTCAAATTTATTTTCCTTATATAAAAAATTTCTTAAAATTCAAATTTTCAAAAATAACTTTATGATAATTCTCAAATCAAGTATTCTTTTTCAAAATATTTAAATTTCAAGTTCATTCTTCCAAAGTGACATTCTATTTTTTTGAACCTAAAATCATTTTCGCTTTTCCAAAATTACCTTTATCAACTTGATTTCAAAATTCCAAAAGCTACGCTTACTCTATAATTCCGATAAAATGGAAGCATATGGAGTTGACTCACGTAAGCAAATAAACGACCCATGGTGAGGGGCTCCGACATCTAAAGTATCCCTTCATTAAATACCCTGGCGCTATTATAATTTAAGTTTATATTTCAATCAGATCCCGAACTCCAACGAATAATCAATCCAAAGAAACATCTACCATATTGATTAGCAACTTGTCCTACATCACTGGCTTGCACAACTCTATTTGACGGCGGTTTCAGATTTGGGGCTGATTGGATTGGCTGGAGTGATAACAACACCAAGAGAGAGAAACTAGTAGTGCCTTTTGGAGAACCGGATCTCGAATGAGATCGAAGAGAGTATAAACGCATTATCCCTTTGAGAACCCGATCATTGTTCGAGGTAGGTTAAGCTGCGATTCTGAGTGGAGAGCCAAGTTGGAATACAAGAGGTGGTGGCCGATGGTTGCATTGATGAACTCGACGGAGTCAGGACAACCCAAACATATGTCGAGCCATACAAAACCCTTTGGGGACAAGGGGAGCAGTTGCGGCAAGGCGAGCAGTGCTCTGATTGCCGAGATTTGAAAGGAAAAACAGATCCCCGCAGATCTAGTGGTGGTGCCGATGATTGTGTTACGGAGAAACACCTCTAGAGAAGTGGAAGATTAAGGCTAAATTTAAGGAGATTAGTATAAATTCAAGATCTCGAGAAAAAATGTCTGTTTACCTACAAACCTTTAAAATACTATTTAAACCATTATCTTTAATAAAATTATTTACGTATAAAAAAATCTTCATATGTGCATGTTAACCTTTAAAAAATAAATAAAAAACTTTAGTCAAACCAGTACTACGCTGGGAGGTGGGATCCAAGATTTTGATTCGTGAGCAAAAGTTAATGTCGAATTTAAGTGGAGAGCAATGTTCGAAGTCTTTTTTATTTACAAAACATAAAATTTTGATAAAAATGTTTCAATAAGGTACATGTAACAGCATGGGAAGGGATGATCTATAATATCCCTATCAAGATATATCTCATTCAATTTAGTCTAATATGACAATACATCTATCATTGAGTTTTAGCCAAAAAGTTATATTTTAAACAAAAATGAATAGATTTCCTTTAAAAAATATTATTAAATGAGTCTTCTTTTCTATAACTAGATTTTTCACGCCTAAAACCGTATTTGCTCGATCACGCTTTGTTGGGTACATTTAAACCGCATTTACTCAAATATGTTTTTAGGGTAAAATTCTTTAAAATCACAATTATGAATATGGTTTTGAAATAAATTTTTAAAAACCACTTATCAACTACGAATTTAAGGTAAATATGGTTTTAAAGAATTTTTAAAACCACAATTATGAATACTATTTTAAAATTTATCTTAAAACCGTATTCACCAATTGCGATTTCTTGAAAATTTACTCTAAAACCAAGATTTGATGAATATATTTAAAATTTACCTTAAAACCACATTAATCAACTACGATTTACAAGTAGATGACTACTTGTAATGACGAAAGACTATATTGATAAATATTTTCAAAAACCAATCTATTCATGTGTTTTTTTATAAAATAACCATTTTTGTGAATAATTCGTCCCGAGAGAGTCACATGCACATGATACCGTAGGGTGTATAAGAGTACCAGTGTCACATTGTAGTATTTTGAGATGAAATTAGGAAATTATAAATTTTAGACCCGACTGATTAAAACAAGCAGACAATTGTCATTTCTTGAAGAAAAAGCGATATGTAAGGCTACAGAGACAATGACATAAGAATTTCAAAATGGATTAAAAATATTTAAACGCCGGCGACAAATCAAGAATTGCCGAAAAAGTTTGGAAAAGGAAAGCATAATTACGAAGTTTAAATAAGAAAATAATAATAATGAATCGCACTTTTTCGCGAAGCTCGAAAATTTTCAGATCTGACGACGAACGGACTGCGCCGTTAAGTTCGTCTCACAAATCTAGTGACTCAGAAAAAGCTCGTTTAATCTCGAGACACTAACATTTTACGAATTTGCGCGACCTGATAAAGAGTGAAACCTCGAAAACTGATTAAAATTCGAAAAATTCAGAAGATATGTTAATATTCATTTGTGATAAATAAAATCAAAACCTGACAAAATAAATTGTTTCGGTTGAATCCATCGAGAAAGAAAAGAAAAGCGGACACGGGTCCCACTTAAATAATAAAAAAAAAAAAAGTTAAAATCAAAAGGAAGAAGGGACGGTGGACTGTGAGGGCAGAGAGAGAGGCATGGCGATTTTTTTTTTGGCTTATTTTTCTTTATCTTCTTTCTCGATTTACGAAAATCGACCACGCTTCAGATTAATAGATAAAACACGAAAAGTGCTTCCACGCGACGAGCCACGCGCAAGACTAAAAACACAGATTTCAATCGAGAATTCAGTAACATGCGAAAAACCCAAATTTTTAGTTTTTCTCAGATCTACGCTCATTCTAGCCATCGACTTTTTCTGACCAAAGCTCAAGCTTACTCTACGCGACGAGCCACGCGCCGACACCAAAATCTCGCTTTTGTCATGTCAAGAGGTGGGAAATTTTCCTACTTGTATTATTTCTGAGCCTAAAGGCTATATAGCACTACGTAATATTCTAGAGGCTGATAGAATCTCAAATCCCCAAAATTTGCATCGAGTTTAGGAATCTCTAGAAATTTAAAGAAATTTTGGGACTATTTTCTAACAGTCCTGAATTCGACCGCTGACGCTTGGCTAAAATTTCAAGATTTTATTCAAACAAATCTGGGATGCACTTTCGTAAATGTTTTTGTTTGCATCATATAAAGTCCCTTTATTCAGAATCTAGCCTTATGCCCACAATGGCATTTCCGTACTACATATTTTCTCGAAAATTTAATCAGAAGACCAAGCGCGCAAACCAAGCTTGGTCAGGCCGACGCCACATGATCTAACAATACATCGAAAGCGTAGGCTAAAAGCAAAGGCGGGAGTTAGAACTGCTCAAGTTTAGCAAGCAAAGAGGTGAGTGTTCTAAACTCATTTTCCAAATACTATGTATTATTATTATTATTATAACCTGCTTGTACCTGTGATTTCATGGTTTTGAGTACAAACCATCTTTCTGCCAAAAGAAGCAAGTAAATGGTTTGAATAATAAAACCATTTTTCAAGCAAGCAAGCAAATGGCGGAGTTAAACCACTTTTGAAAAGTAAGTAAATGGTTTCTAAATTGTAACCATCTTTCAGCAAGAAGTAAGTAAATGGTTTTGAATAATTAAACCATTTTTCAAGCAAGTATAAATTCAAGCAAATGGTTTTGAATAATTAAACCTATTTTTTCAAGCAAGTTAAAAGTTAGCAAGCAAATGGTTTCCCAGCAAAACCATTTTACAAAGAGCAAGCAAGCAAGCGGCAATGAAAGTTAGAAACAAGGCCTTCCCTGTTCTAAGCAAGCAACCGTCGAGGTATTCAGACAAGGCACGGTGAGCAGTTAGGATCTCATACATGCATTTAGTTTGCCTGGTCGGCAAACTTAGGACATACATCATATGTATTTAAAGGAGACCGTGGGCACGTACAAAGAGTATATAGTGTTGGAGTGAGCTCTAACTACATATGGTGATACGCTCCAGCGCCCCAATTCCACCTATATTCATCGAAAAGGCGATGCGACTCAGGTCCTTCCACCGCACGGTCGCCCAAAGCCTCGCGGTTCAGCCAGTAAGGCAAGAAGGTAACAGCCCAAAGGGTTGATGTTTTATAAGCATAATATACGCTTTGAAAATCAAATCTGTCTTTGGCCGCTCTAAAGCTTCCCGAGAAGTAAAGCAAACGTGGCCGAGCCCGTGCTCCCGCTTTATTTCTTCTTAAAGAATGGTTGAGCCCAGTTCCCGTTTTTTATGAAAAAAGTTTTGAGAAACTTTTAAACAAAAGGTTTGTGAAAGGTTTTAAGAAACTTTTCAAACAAGATAAAAGAAAGCAAGCAAAAGAAATTTCTGAGAAGTTTTATAAACTTAGCTAAAGCAAACAATAAGAGTTTATGTTCTTTAAAGAAAAGCAAAGCAAGCAAGCAGCAGTTGTGAAAAGTTTTAGAAACTTTAAAAGCAAGCAAGTACAAAAGCAAGCAAGCAAAGAAAAGTTTTGAAATTTGAAAAGCAAAGAAAAGCTCGAATAATTGTAAAAGAGAGTTTTACATTTTTGAGATGTTTTCTCCTAAAAGCAAAACGTTTTATAAAAGCATACACTCACCGAGCCTGCTTAGCTCATTATTTTGTATTTTAAAAACTATTTTCCAGGTACAAATACGCAAGACGCCGGAGCGTAATAGATTCTCCGACATTTATATCGTTGTCATAATTAAGAATATTGTGTAAGGAAAATACTTTAACTTGTATAATGGAAGATATGTATGTACATAGAGTAGTTGAGGGAGGAGAATGTGGTTGGTATGCTGGTTGCCATATTTTGGATATAGTGTAAATTGGATGTATACAGGATTTGGGACATGTCCTATATGCAGCTGTTATGCTGCTGAAATTTTATAAAATCATAAGTTTAGAAAAGAAAAATTTTTATAGGAGGTTTAAGCAAGCAATACGGCTTCGCTTTCATTTATTTCTAGTCATAGAGTGTAACGGCTAGGGATTTCGTGAGTGGCCGGCACGCCTCGGCCACCGGAAGGGGTGGGGTGCCGAAGGTGGTATCGAAAGGTGCTGTATATACAACTCTAGGACATGAGTAAGATGATACCACTCAAGGTGGTATCGTGAGCATAAGTATTGGCAACCATGCATGTTTAAGTTCAAAGTACACAAGTGTCAAGTGAGTCAAAGTATTAAAAAGTTGATTTTTAGTAATTACAGCACTGTAGGTTTCTGGGAAGAGGACGTAGAGGTTGCCCTAGGAGAGCAGTTCCAAAGCAGTTGTCCGAGCGCCCCGCAAGACTCGTGTGAGAGATGAGCACGAGTTGGTTCCACTACCGCCTATGAACCGCCTCCAAATAGTATACAGGCTGAACTCCAGCCACCAGGGAGCTCAAGTGCCGTGGATTAGTTTACAGTAGAGGTGTGGCACAGATTGCTCAGATAGTGGCAATAGCGAACCGTCAGCAATCGCAGCCTCCACCACCACCTAGAGAGGTTATTGGAAGAACATACTAATGAGAGAGTATGGTCTGGCTCATTACATGACGGCAAGGGGAGATCCGTGCAGCCTCAGTTATGGCTAGATAGGTAAACAAAGTATATGGAGTTGCGGGCTGCACAAATGAGCAAAGAGTCTTGTTTTCCGCTTGTCTAGTTATCACAAAGATTAAGTGGGATGCCGTAGAAAGGAGGTATCTTGATGGTATAGCATGGGACTAATTTCAACAAGAGTTCACCGGACAGTTCTTCCTCAAAGTCATATGATTCGAATTGAGAGTTCTCGTGTTAGAACAAGAACATGTCTGTCGATTATGAGAAGAGGTTCTCTGAACTGCTAGATTGGTTCATATATTCAAGCCGAATGAAGTCCTCAAGTGCAAAAGGTTTTTATCAGACTAGATAAAGACAGATCGAGCGCATTTATCGGGTTCCTCATAATAGAGATTCGGACTTAGCAGAGGCCGCTTCCGAGAGCTGGAGTGCACCACAGCTATGTATCGTAGTAGGCGAGAAAGTAAGAGTAAGAGGAGGTGACTGCACGGCCCCAACAAAGCTCAGACAAGACAATAGAAAGAAAAGCAAGAGCGCAGGCTAGAGGCCGAGGTGCGATCGAGGAGTCATTCTAGTCGTGGATCGCGAGGCCCCCATTGCTAGCAAGGGCACCTGCAGTACTCTCCCGTCACATATGTGTCGAAACGACACCATGGGGAATGTAGGGAGATTCAAGCATGTGGTGAGCCGATTAGGCTGAAGGCTATTTCATTAAGGAGTGCCCTCACCGACAGGAGGAAACATCAAGAGCTACCTAGCTACCCCAAGCATCAGATTAGCACACAAAAAGCCACGCCGTGAAGTGTCCCGCGTAGGGGCCAACATGTACCAAGAAAAGGTGGTCGGTAGAGGCGTGGAGTGCTAGCTCTGTGGATACAGATGCAGAGCCTCGCACTCAAAGCCGTAGCATATGTCAGGATTCCTGCCGCAGCGATGCTGGGATCAGCCCCTACTGGGTGGTCGGCATTATTTCTATCCTTGGAGAAGGATGCATATACCCAGTAGACCAGGAGCTAAGAGTGAGATTTATTTGCATCCAAGCCATTCTTAGATCGCTTACAGATAGAGACCCAGCCATTAGAGGGTCGGGGAGGAGAGTTTCTCTCCCAAATTGAGATCCGCGACCGCATGCAGTAGTCGAGGTAGTAGAGTTCTCGACGTATCAGGAGTTCCAATGATCCTGTAGCTTTAGATATGAGGGGATTTTGATGTGGTTCTCAGATGGGATTGGTCAGTCTCGCCATAAGAGCCACATTAGATTGTTGCAAAGTGAAGCAAAGCTGCATAAGCTTGAAATTGGAGGTAAGCCTGGGGAATACGCATAGAATTATCTTCTAGTATGATCTTCCGCTATGACAAAGACAGAAAATGCCGCATAAAGGTCGTATATCTAGCTTATGTGGTGGAGACAGGAAGGAGGGAATTATATTAGATGATTCTAGTTGTTGAGAGTTCTGATGTATTCCCAAATGATATTACGTGATTTCCTCCGTAAGCAGAGGTGGAGTTCACCATTGATTCGATCCTGTGGACTGAGCCTTATTTCATTCCTCCTTATAGGATGGCTCTCGTAGAGCTGAGAGAGCTTAAGGCTCATGAAGAATTGTTAAGTAAGGATTCATTAGACTCGAGCATATCCCATGGGGAGCCCAGCTTCTCTTCGTGAAAGAAAAGATGGAGCTCAAGCACAGTAGTATAGATTTTCGTGCAAAGTACCAAACAAGTTACCATCCGCAATCAAAGATTCACTCCCTAGATCGATGAGTTATTCGATCAACTCCCAAGTGGTCTCGAGTGTACTCCAAGATAGATTTTGAGGTCGGGTATCATCGCTGAGGTGCAGGAGGGTGATGTTCCTAAGACCGCATTCAGACATCGCCACGACATTATGAGTTTCAGATGCCATGGCTTCACTAATGCTCCAGCGAGCGTTTTTATGGATTTATGAACTATGAGTATTCCAGCCGATTTGGATAGGTTTTTCATAGTTTTATCGATGATATACTAGTGTATTCGTGTAGTTCGCTGTAGAACATTCCGAGCACCTAAGGATTGTACATGCATCTCTAAGGGAGAGATGCTTATATGCTGTTGAGCAAGTGTCGGGCTTTTGGCTCGATATGGTGCATTCCCTTGAAGGTTCGTGTGATTTCAAAGAAAGGGTGAGTGGATCCCTTAAAATAAGCCGTGGATCAATCGGAAACCGCCAAAGAATGTGTCGAGGTCGAAGCCTGGTTTAGCATGGTATTACAGTTTGTTGAGGGTTCTTCCAAGATAGCAGCCCCACCGACTGCGACTAGAAAGATGTCAAGTATGATTGGGTGGATGCCTGCTAGCAGAGTTTTCGAGGAGTTGAAGGGTAGATTGACTTTAGCTCCAGTTCTAGCTTTGCCTAATGGGAGAGAGGGGTTTGTGGTTTACAACGATGCTTCTCGGCAGGGCCTTGGTTGTGTTTTGATGCAGAATGATAAGGTGACATATGCCTCTAGACAACTGAAGAAGCATGAGGAGAATTACCCTACACACGACTTAGAGCTGCAAAGAATGTGGTTTGCTTTGAAGATATGGAGACATTAGTTTATATGGTGTTCTTGTGATCTTTACGCAGATCATAAGAGTCTTCACAGATACCCGTGAAGAGTTAAACTCGAGGCAAAGAAAATGGTCAAGTCGACATGACTACGACCGTACTATTGAGTACCATCCAGGGAAAGCCAATGTCGTAGCAGATGCCTCGAGTAGGCGACTGCAGAGCTCTTCGTCTTCATATGAGATCGTGTTATCTTCCACCGTCAGTGGATCTAAGAGCTTTGTAAGTGATATTGGAGGTCGAGGATTCGTGAGCCTCGTTACCACATTTCATGTTGGGACTCTGGATCAGGATTCTAGCAGGCGCCGGCAAAGATCCACGTGATGATTGCTTTTAAGGAAGAGATAGAAAAAGAAAGAAAGCAGAGTTTCAAATTAGAGATGATGGCATGATAGTGAAAGGACAGAGAATGTGCGTGCCAGAGTATGGCGAAATAAAGAGACATTATGCAAGAAGACATCTTACAGATAGTTATGCATCCAGTAGTACCAAGATGTACCGAACTTTGAAAGAACATTATCAGGAATGGGATGAAGAAAGAGATTGCAAGTTTCCTGGCTTCCGTATGTCTAACTCCGGCTGCCAGTGAAGCGCGTAGCATCGGCCCGTAGGAAGATACGCTTACTCCCTATTCCAAAGCATGGGAATGGGAGAAGATCACTATGGATTTTTGCGACGTCTCTCCACAGACTCAAAGGTAGCATGATGCTATATGGGTGATAGTTGATCGATTGTGAAGTCTGCTCATTTACGCCGAGTTAATGTTGAGATTCTGGAAAAGTTGGCTCGATTGTATGTGGATGAGATAGTGAGACCGTAGGGTTCGAGTGTCGATAGTATCAGTCGAGACCCGGGTTCACATCTAGGTTTAACTGGTTCTGGCAGCTTTAGGTACTCGCCTTCATTTCAGCACAACATTTCATCCTCAGACGGATGGTCAGTCAGAGAGGACTATTCAGACGTTAGAGGATATGCTGAGAGCTTGTGTGATGGAATTCAAAGGAAGTTGGGATACTCACTTAGCACTAATGGAGTTTGCTTACAACAATAGCTATCAAGCCAGTATAGATATGGCTCCATTTGAGGCGTTGTATGGCAGGAAATGTAGGACTCCAGTGTGCTGGGATGAGGTTGGTGAGAGAAGACTAATAGGCCCTGAACTAGTACGGATCACTTCGAGAGTGAAAGTTGTTCGTGATAGCGAAGATAGCAAGAGATAGACAGAAAAGCTATGCGGACAATCGTCGTAGAGACTTGCAGTTTGAGATAGGTGACCAAGTCTTTTTGAAGATTTCACCTTGGAAAGGTGTGTTGAGATTTGGGAAGCGAGGCAAGCTCAGTCCAAGATTTATAGGACCTTATGAGATTGTGAGCAAGGTGGGACTAGTAGCTTACAAGTTGAAGTTACCCCCAGAGTTATCAAAGATACATGATACATTCCATGTGTCAATGTTAAGGAAATATATCCCAGATCCTTCACATGTATTGAGAGAGCAACGGTGCGGAGTTAAAGGAAAATTTGACTTATGAGGAGATACACATTGTAGATTGTACATCGCGAGGCAGTGTTGAGAAGCAAGTGGGTTCCTTTAGTTAAAGTATTATGGAAGAATCATGAGAGGGAGGCAGCTACTTGGGAGCGGAGGCTCGATGAGGCGTCGAAGACCCTCCTTATTTTTTTCGGATGGGGTATTTTAGATTTTATTTAACTGGGTTTAGTTTATTCGTTTAGAGGACCGAGGAAATGTTCCTAAGGAGAGGAGGATTTTGTAACACCCGAGTCAGGGAGAGTGCTCTGAGTACATGTCTTGCCAGAGGGGTGTATAAAGTACCAAGTGTCACGTGTAGTATTTGGAGATGAAATTAGGAAATTATAAATTTGGGACCGGAATTTGGTACTTAAAACAAAGGGGTACAATTGTCATTTAGCAAAGGATATGTAAGGCTAAAGTTGAGATGGGCCATAGTAGGAATTTCAAAAGTTGGATTTGCAATATTTAAATGCTTGAGGACAAAATTGCAATTAAGGAAAGTTGAGGGGGTGAAAGTATAATTAAGGGAAGTTTAAATAGTAAAATAATAATAATGAATTGCCAGAATTTTTCAGGGAAGTCTCGAAAATTCTCTAGATCTCGGATAATGGCAATTTGCCGTTAAGTTAGGTCTCGCCAATCTAGTGACTAGAAAAGTTTCGTTTTAATTCGAGACGGTCGAATATTTCATGGTACAGGCGACGGATAAAGAGTGAAACCTGAAAACGGGATTTTTGAAAAATTCCGAAAAATGGAAGTAGAAATATATAAAGAATATTCATTTAGGATAAATAAAATTCAAACCCAAGGACAAAATAAATTGTTTAGTTGAAACGGATCGAGAAAGAAAGAAAAAGGACATGGGTCCCACTCAAATAATAAAAAAAAAAAAAAGTTAAAATCAAAAAGGAAGAAGGGACAAGAAGGCGTGGACCGGTGGAGGGGCAGAGAGAGGCAAAGTGATGATTTTTTTTTTTTTTTAGTTTTATTTTTCTTTTTATCTTCTTTCTCGATGCATTTAAAACTGACCGTTTGATTTCTTGCCTGATAAAACACGAAAAGTGCTCTCTTACGCGACGAGGGCTACGCGTGAGTACCAAAAACACAGGATTTCACCGAGAATTCAGGTAAATATGCTAAAAACCCAAATTTTTAGTTTTCCTCGGGATTCACGTCATTCTGGCTGGGTCGAATCTTTCTGACCAAAGTTTAAGTTACCCACGCGACGAGAGCCACGCGTGGACACCAAAATTCAAGCCATTGGTCAAGAGGTGGGAAATTTTCCACTAGATATTTCTGCTTCCAAAGGCTATATAATGGCTGAATATTCTTAGAGGCATTATAAATTCAAATTCCAAAATTTTTAGATCGAGTTTAGGAATTTTTAGGAAATTTAGGAAATTTTGGGGACTATTTTCAACAACCTGCCACTTCTGGGATCAAGCTGACGCTTTTGGTTAAATTTCAAGATTTTATCTAAACAGCCCGACAGTAATTTTCGAAATGTTGGGTGTTTTTAGACCATATGGAAAGTCCCTTTAGTCTAGAATCTAGCCACATGCCCGTGAATGGCATTGGGGCCCACATATATTTTCCTCGAAAAATTTTAATTGTAGGCACCAAGTGTGCAAATTGTTTGGTTAGCCGACGTGTGTATCTAATACATCGGAAGTGTGTAGGCTAAAAGCAAAGGGCTGAAAGTTGCGGGAACTCCGTGCTCAAGTTTAGCAAGCAAAGAGGTGGGAGTGTTCTAAACTCATTTTCCAAATACTGTATTATTATTATTATTATAAACTGCTTTGTACTCCGGTATTCTCATATCGATACAAACCATCTTTCAAGCAAGCAAGCAAGTAAATGGTTTTTGAATAATTAAACCATTTTTCAAGCAAGCAAGCAAATGGTTTTGAGTTAAACCACTTTTGAAAAGTAAGTAAATGGTTTCTAAATTGTAAACCATCTTCAAGCGGTACAAGTAAGTAAATGGTTTTGAATAATTAAACCATTTTTCAAGCAGCAGCAACCAAGCAAATGGTTTTGAATAATTAAACCATTTTTCAAGCAAGTTAGCAAGCAAGCAATGGTTTCAAAGTGTAAACCATTTACAAAGAGCAAGCAAGCAAGCAATGAAAGTTTGTGGAAATCTTCCCTAGTTCTAAGTGCAAACTGTCGAGGTATTCCGCACGTGCACGTGGTGTTAGGATCTCATACATGCATTTAGTTTTGCTCGGTCTGCAAACTTAGGACATACATCATGCATTTAAAGGGAGACCGTGCACGCATGAGTATATAAGGTTACGAAGTTCTAACTACATATGCGGCGATGATGACCAAAATAATTCCACCATATTCACTTTAAAAAGGTGATGCTGAATTCGTGTCCCCACCGGCACGGCCGCCCAAAGCCCGTGTTCACTAGGGTACAAAGAAGCAAAAAGCAGCTCAGCTGGTTGATGTTTTATAAGCATAATATACAGCTTTTGAAAAATCAACTATCGGGTTCTTACGCCTGTGCTTCCGAGAGTTTTAGCAAACGGCTGAGCCCAGTTCTGCCATTTTCAAAGAATGTGGTTGAGCCCAGTCCCGCTTTTATGAAAAAGTTTTGAGAAACTTTTAAAGTTAAAAAGGTTTGTGAAAGGTTTTAAGAAATCAAACAAGATAAAGAGCAAGTTAAAGAAATTTGAGTAGTTTACAAACTTCTAAGCTAAATAAGAGTTTTATAAGCTTTAAAGAAAAGCAAAGCAAGTACAAGTAAAGAAAAGTTTTAGAAACTTGAAAAGCAAAGAAAAGCTTCTGGAAAATAATTGTAAAAGAGAGTTTTACATTTTTGAGATGTTTTCCGGAAAAGCAAAACCTTTTATAAAAGCATACACTCACTGAGCTCGTTTAGCTCATTATTTTGTATTTTAAAAACTATTTTCCAGGTACAAATACGCAAGACGCTGGAGCAGATTAGGATTCTCCTGACATTTATATCAGTGCTGTAATTAAGAATATTGTGTAAGGAAATACTTTGAACTTGTATAATGGAACATATGTATGTACATGTAGTAGTTTTGGGTGAGAATGTGTTGGAAAGGTCGGGTCGCCATTTTGATATAGTGTAAATTGATGTATGCCAGATTTGGGACATGTCCTATATGCAAATTTATGTCGAAATTTTATAAAATCATAAGTTTAGGAAAGAAAAATTTTATGGAGGTTTTAGCAAGCAATACGGCTCGTCATTGTGAGTTTCGAATGCTAGAGGCACCCGCTTAGATTTTCGCGGGAGTGGCTTCGCAAGACCCGCCACCGGAAGCGCTGGTGTGTCAATTTTGGACTTTAAACCTTCATCATTCTCCACAAAATACAAATCCGCATCAAGACCACTTTCAATTCCATCTCTCAATTACCCTTCACCCAAAAACTTTATTATCGAATTCCACACGTAAGCTACCTCACATGTTTATAACTAGTGCATTGATCACCACAAATACACAACTTATTTGTGAATCACTTTGCTAATGCTAATATTATTTTAATAGCTTTTCTTTCACCAATAAGACTTAACTCAAGTGATTAATAGTTCGTGAATCGTAAAGAGGGGAAGGGTTCGTGGTTTGAGTCCCACTTAAAACTAATTTATAAAAAAAAATAAATTACACAGATATCAGAAAAATAAATTTTCTTTCAAAAAATATATATGTAAAAAAAATAGTCTTTCTTTTAAAGTTTTAACCTTTTTTATAATCTTCCAAATTCATTAATTAAATTATTGAATTTAAATTTACCATTGTTCTAACTATTCTTGTATGTTTACTTAAATGAAATTATTTTTCTTATTATCTTAAACCATTTTTAAGATAACAATGGGAATTATTGAAAAGAAAATGAATAAGTCATCTTCTTCTCCAAAGTAGCGTAAAACTGGGCAAAGGAGTGAAAAAGTGATTGGTTTTAGAGAGAGAAAGAATGACTCTCTAGATTTTCCTGTCTCGACTCGGCCGATTCGCTGTGAGAGTTTGGATGAAACAAATGCTAGTACTCTATCTCTAAATGTTATGATATTTAGTTATTTGTTCTTTAAATGGTCGTTAGTACTATATGGTTAGTCAAGTGACTATCATGGCCTATTCTTTAATTATTTTAGTCTTTATAGCATCTTTTAGTGTGTTGTCGAATAAATGTGAATCCAATATTTGAAGGAAAATGGGTAAGACTTTCAACATTTATAACTATTATGATTTAATTACTTGATTTCATCATGCAGGCATGGGAGATAGTTATCACTACCACTTATATGGTAATGAAAATATAGCCTAATTTAGTAATGTTTCCATAATGTTATTTAATTTTTAAGGATAATAATGATGATGGTGATGGTGATAATGATGATGATGATGGTAATATTAACAATAAAAGGGTGGAAGATATTAATATTGAGGCATGTTGATGGATTAACTATCTTCATTATATAAATCAATGAAAATCATAATACTATATTGAGAAAAAAATTTTACAATTTAATAAGAAAGTTATGAAAATATTTATTCATATAGAAATAATATTATCTCATTTTATGAATACTTGTGTATTTAAGTAAAATAACTTTTCTTTAGACCATTTTGAGGAAATTAAAAATAAGCTATTAAAGGGATAAAGAAAGAATGCAAATATTGATAGAAATTGATTTTAATTTATATTACTAGACAATCAGCTCTATTAGTCTCAAAGTCCACCACCTAGAGAACAACACCTTGGCCATCCTCATACATCCCATCAATGACATTGAGAAGAACACCACCTACTATGATGATTGCTTTTTTACACATAACCATAAAACTCAACTTAGAACAACACCATTTAACTCATGTTTTAGTCTACTGAAGAGTCCACACGCATGCATTTGTTTCTACCTTCATCTCTACCCACCTATAACCATCAATTTTCCTAAACAATCTGCACTCCCATGAATCATCTCTCCCTTCTCAAACTTTACTATATTCCCATTGTACTATGGGTTGATAACATTTCTTTTTGCTTCACTCCGTATATACAAGTGAAAATGATCATTCAAGCACAAAGGGTCAAAATTAAAAACGAGTAAAGAAATATTTACGCCCTATGTTTTCTTTGTCGCACTCCATCTCGTGATTTGCACCAAGAAATGAACTAAAGTTTCGACCAACCCCTAAATGGGTAACAAGAAACCTCAGTTTGTGTTCTCTCTGATGCTTCAACTTATGGGGTTTTGGATTCTCAAAGATCTTGAGTGTGAGGTTATCCAATCCATGCTGCCATGCAGGAAAATGGTAGGTATGATTTCTTAACTTGTTTATGCTTAGGGGATCAAATCGATTCAGCTTGAGTTGCTTTCTATTCTCTCCTCTCTTTCATATTTGTTATTTCATGTGGTATATTTTTTTGGGTTTACTTATGTGAGAGATAAATAAAGGAAGATTAGATAATCAGAGATCAAGAGGGTAGAACCGTAGAAGAGAGATTGGTGGTGTTTACAGCTGGATGTTTTAGACTACCATAGCTCTCGAGCGTTTTTAGATGAAGAGGCAAATCCTGGTCTTCTTCCATTGAGACAACAGTTGTATGCTCGCTCCCATACAATCCTTACTTCGTCCAAATTTTGTTTATATATGAATGTTTTCATGTCAGCTTTTTTTTAGATATGCCTGTGCAGATTTCAAAGTACCTCATTTTATGCTATGTATTTGAAAATTCCTTTCCTTTTTAGTCATTCCTTCCTCACATGTATATTTGCTTTCCATGTATATATTTTTTCCAACATATTATTTGTGCATATAAATTTTGTTTCTTTCATTTCCTTGATTTTCCACCATCACACAAAGACACTCATGTTACACTTTCTTAAAATCAGATGATTGTTGGTACATAAACAATCATTTTTTAATGATAATACCAAACCCTAGAAAAGAAAGAGAGTGCCCACCTAAGCTTCATCAATACAACCTCAAAAGTAAAATGCACTCTTTCAATAATACAACCCCACTCCCCCTCCCCACGGTTTCCCACGCACACTTATCCCACTGCCAAAAAGTGCTTAAATTACCTAGGCCAAAGCCCACTATAGTCATATCATTTGTCTAGTATTTCATTTTTGTCTATTCACCCCTAACAACCCCACAAGACAAGCCTAAGCCTATTGTCATTTGGGCTTATTAGATTTAGTTCCCTTCCCTGGGCCGTCCCAACAACTTTTTTTCCCAATTCAGACCACGCCAGGTTAAGGCCCAGCTTGTCACAATTTCGAGATCGCTCCTTCTTCCTCCGATTATTATTATGGCAAAATTATTCCCTTATTATTATTTAATAAAAGTTACGCATATTTTTGAAAAATGATTTACTTAAATTGCTTTAAAGGCATGTGGATTAGTTCTCAAGCCTGCTCATGAAGCTGGTAGGATAGGTTTACAAGAGATCCTAGTTTCAAGCCCGGCTCATGTGATTAGTCTTCGCAATATCACACATAAGCATCAAGTTGTGTATCTCGTGGCTTCTAAGCAAATTAACTAACCGCATGTCAACTCATTTTTTTAATGTTTTATCTTAGTCAACTTTATTATTATTTTAGTTTTTATTATTGTTATTATCTTTACTATTATTCTACTCCCAATTTATTAAATTCATTTAAAGTCATGTTTTCCATATTTACTGTTATATTTTCAAGTGTAATAAAAAACAAAATCCAAATTTTATTAAGTTTTTTCTTATATAAGTAAAATAAATAGTAGTTATATGAAATAATAATAATTTTAATTTAATTTCAAGATTCCAACATAAATCTTACTTTCTAAATTTTAATACTTACAAAATTTTTTTTCCCTCAATTTTATAAAAAAATAGTTTCCTTTAAATTCTGGAAAAAAAATTCACATACAATCATCATTTTCTTCATTTCTTAAAAAAATCAGAAAATATTTTCTTTACAAATTTAAAATCGCTCTTTTAAACTTTTAAAATGCAAAAATTATTTTTCTTTAATTTCTAAAACAAATCATCTTTTCTAATTTAAAATTTTAAAATTATTTTCAATTTCAAAGTTTCAAATTTATTTTCCTTATATCAAAAATCTTTAAAATTCAAATTTTTCAAAAATAACTTTCTCGACAATTTCAAATCAACAATAGCCATTTAATTTGTATATTAAGTTTATTTTAATAAACAGCTTAGTTCACTCTTACAAAATCTCACTCAAATAAATAGTCAACGACACAAGTATTAAAATAAGTCACTTATAGTATTAGTTAATTAATCCTATATACAGGTTTCATCTTAATGATATATTTTGATTTTCTTGATTAATTAGGATAGTCTATAAACTATTAAATTCTCGTAATTGTCCAATCTTAGTGTATATTACATGAGTCATATAACAACCTCACAATAGTATTATAAGTGCATGATCGTAGATTAATTATTGTATTTATAGTTTTAGAAAAATGAAGTATTCTATTGTGATATTTAACTTATCGAACATGACTATTTTGCATGATGGATCACTGCGGCCTACAATATAACATTAACACTTCAAATCACTATTAAAATAACACCTTTTTTCTCTATATAAAACTTTCTCATGTTTAAATTTTTTTTTTTTTTAATGATAGCATGGATCCAGGTCGATGTTAAAAGATAGAAGGTCAAGGGAGATGAAGAAGGAATCAATACTTCATTAATTTTGCATTACAACAACATTGTCAAAATCCAAGTGTCGCGTCACCCATGTATGAGATGTGTGGAAACTTAATGCATCATACGCTAACAAGATCTGAGAACACATGTTTTCAAATGGTATTGGATCGTAGTTATCGTACATGGTATTGGCATGGAGTATGTGTCCTACTAGTGGACAATCAACTCGCAATGGCACAAGGTTATGATACATTAGATTATGGTGTGATGTTAAGAAGATTAGAAATGGTTCACGCCGCACAAGATGAGTGCATGAATGATCCAATGTCATTTAAAAAATTGGTTGAAGATGCCGAAAAACTCAGACTTAATTGTTTAAAGCACAAACAAGTTTCATTAGCAATCAGACAAACTTTGAAAGCAAAATATGGGTGGTCAGATAAAAGCTTTTTAGATTTACTCCAATTGTTGTGGGTTATGTTGCCCGTGGAACAATGACATGCCCTTATCCATGTACGAAGAAAACCTTTGAATGCATTAGAATGGAATACGAAGATACATGTACAAGTTCAAATGATTGTAATGCTTTATAGGAATGAGTTGAGGGATGCACTTCATGTCCTATCAGGAATGTCAAGGTGGAAGGTAAACAAGGCAGGCGAAAACATCAAGGGAGTGCCCAGTTGTATTGTGGCATTTCCACCATCCCCAGTTTAGGAGGATGTTTCAATCTCCAAAAACAGCTAATGACCTAAAATGGCATGCACAAGAAAGAGAAAATGATGGGTCAATCTCACACTCCAAATGACTCTCCTACTTGGCAATTAGTGAAACCAAATGGCGCCAATTTGTTTCAGATTCGTAGAAACCTTAGACTTGCCATTTCAAACATGGTATCAATCCTCATAGCTCTATGACTGGGTGAGGTATAGTTGTCGGGCCTATCATCACTATCACGTATAACCTTCCTCCCCGCTATGCATGAAAAGGAAATTTACATGTTGGATCTTTGTTAACACGTGACCACGCACAACCCGTAACACGGCGCTACTTGGCACCGTTAGTATTATCGGAAAACTAATGAGACAGTGGGTGGAAACATATGATGCAATATAAGCGCTGAAGCTTTCACATTAAAGACTATTTTGTTATGGACAATTAATGATTTCCCAGCTATGGCAACTTATCCTCGGATGCACTATTACGGATATTATGCCACCCAATACGCGGTGAAGAAACATATTCACATAGGCTAAAGCATGGAATAAAACTCAGATATTAAATGCCATCGAAGATTTCTTCCATTCAACCATCCATTTAGAAAGAAAAGGGTTGCCTTTAATGGTGAACAAGAGTTTAACTTACCTCCAACTCAACTTACTGGAGAAGAAATATTGAGAAAGGCTGATATGATTCATAACTCAAGGGGGAAAGAAAAGAATAAACGAGGGAACAATTTGTTAATTTTGATACATGGAGAATGATCTTTTATATTTTGACATCAGAAATATTTTTATGTTCATCACAACTTGGATGTCATGGTATTGAAAAGAATGTATGTGAGAGCATTGTTGGAACTTTGCACATTCCGTGTAAAACAAAGGATGGACTCAATTTCGACTGACCATTGAAATGGGCTTAAGGGCGAATTAGCACCAAAGCTGCTTGAAGTAACTTATCTCCCGCATGTTATACACTAAGTAGAATGGAAAAAGGCATATTGCAAAGTTATTAATTTGAAGGTTCCCTTCGAAGGTTGTTCAAACTTGGGAACTCAGGTTTCTGCGGGAAGAGCTAACGCTCCATGGTCTAAGTCCCATGATTATCATGCACTTGGCGCAACAAAACTATTGCCGTGAGCAATAGATCGTTACCTAAGCATGTCAAATATGCCATTACGAGATTATGCTTCTTCTTAATGCGCCTTTGTGCCAAGGTAGTGGATGTGTCAAAATCGAATGGATTCATAAAGAAGACATGAGTCACTTTGTGCTTGGCATTTCTGAGAAGTATTTCCCACCTTCCATTTTGATATCATGCTTCATTTAATGGTGCATTTAGTAAGAGAGGTAAGACTATGTGGACCAAAGGTATACGTAGGATGATGTGTACCCATTTGAAAGATATATGAAAGTTCTAAAGGGTATGTTCAAATCGTAATCATCCGTATGGGTGCATTGTCGAAAGTGTTATATCAAGTAGAAGAAGTCCTGTAGTTTCGCACTCTGAGTACTACGTATAGATGCAACTGATTCCTTCTAGTATGAAAGATGAATGGAAATACGGGAAACCTTTACCCGAGGCCGTGCAATGACTATTAATGAGTATAACTTAAGTGGAGTGCACATCATTATGTTCTCAGAAATACAACCATTATGCAACCTTATATCAAGTAAGTGTCAGTGGTTCGAACATGTGACTTTGTTACCTACCTTATGGATACAAAACCATGACTTACTTGATAGCGATCACATAAAATATTTGAAGGCAAAGTATCCTTTGTCGGCCTAAAAGGCGGTGGCTAGAGGATGAACATGTGCGCACATTTAGCTATCGGGCTTCAAAAAAGGTATGAAAACTCAAAGTGCATCACCTACTTAGACTCAAATACTTTCACTCATTCTATCTATTTATATATTATGGATGAACCTTGTAGGTTGTCGATGAAATAAGCAAAGGAGAACCTATCAAGTTAGAGATCTTGGCGGTCAGACAAGGACCAAGACAAGTTCTTACTTATCCTGGTTATATCATTAATGGTCATTGTTACCATACCAAGGATCGTGATGAGACACGAGTTAACCAAAATAGTGGTGTTAGTATTGTGGCATCAACTATGCAAATTGCAAGTGCCAAAGATAAGAATCCCGTGCTCTGTGAGATGTGTTTTTATGGAGTCAGAAAAGAGATATGGACCTTGATTATAATATGTTCAAGATTTGTGTTTTTGCTATGATCGCTGATAATAAGAGCTGTCAAAGTTGATGAGCTTGGTTTCACATTAGTTGATTCATAAGATAGGACATAAAATCGTATCCTTTATTTTGGCATCTCAAGCTCAACAAGTATTTACGTAGAAGACTGTTGATCCAAGATGGTTTGTTGTTCTTTCAAGGCCAAGAAAGGACTTTTCATATAGAGGGTGGATGACAACTTACAAACAATTATATAGAACATCACCCATTTGTGAATGCACGCCTAATATTGAGTCCTCCGATGAAGTTGAAGACTCAAATGAAATTTGTATGAGAACCAGATTGTGAGGGGATTTACATTGAACATTAATCATATTGTATGTTTTATTTTTGTATCTACCTTTAGTTACTACTAAGTGATTACTAAGTGTATTGTATTGCTAAATTATCAAGCACATATAATGACATGGTACTGATATTATGGTTTTATTATTTTATTCTTGTTAGCTTTATTTTTCTCTTCTTATTATATGCATTACTATTTGTAACCAAAATGCAACTACTTATGTATTTGATGCCTCTTTAATTGTCTAAACTTCTTTTCTAGCTTAATTGATATAGTTAAATAAGTGTTGCTTATACATTGTCATCATAACTTTAGTTTTAGATTATGCAGTGTAAAGAATGAAGCAATCGACTTAATGATTTAATTTTTTTTTTTAGACAATCCTCCTTGTAGTGAAAGTTAATCATGAGATATAAGGTGGAAGGATAATAAACAACACTTCCCATTTGGGTTATTTGATAAGTTTCACATATTGAATTAAAATGGTGCAAGGTAATCTAAAAGTTAAGTGCTTCATACAACCACACATGATTATGCTTGGATCATTATCATATTCAATGTTTATAAGTTACTTATAAAATAAAATAAAATAATTGATGTCTATAAGTTGATTGAATTTATAATAGAATGAAAAATAATGATAAACATAAGACAAGTCAATATTTATTAGACTTGGTGGTAAACTATGTATGACACAATTTCAAAATAAAACATTGTTATAATAATGACATAGAAGAAATAAATACACGCTGACAATAATTCAATCCTCACAATTGATTGAATATTCTTAAATTATTGTATTAAGGTGTGATAATTTGAATATGGCAAGAAAGTAGAGAATGCGTTTTGTAAAATATTCAACCTTGCAATTGTACTTATTTATGTATTATAATGTATTTTTTTCGTGATATTTTCATTACTTCAAAATTATCATTATTTATCAATGTTAAAATGTTGTTGTCTTAGCATACCTTTTTAGCCATTCAGTACACGAAAAGCGTCTACAATTGTGACAAATGGGAGCACGAAGGAAAAACAAAGCAAAGGTGATTGTTACAATATCCTAGTTTAATTTTTACAATTAACTTATAAAGGGTGGTTCAAAATTTTTTCTTTACTTTTCATGTAGGAGGGTGCTATACAAAAAGAAGAAAACAAAAAAGCCAGAGGATCAACCATGAAACCAAATATCACAAAGAATAAAAGTAAAGGGGTCAAGATTAATGTTGATTATAATGATGATGGTATAGAAATTGGTGATGGATCTATACAATTGGTTTCCTACTTAGGTGTCCTTGCAAGGACCATGGTTCCAGTAGACTATCTTGATCATCGCTAGTGCCAAATGAGTTGAAAGAAAAGTTATGGGATATTGTTCAGTATGTGAAATAATTATTTTAAATTATCTTCCTACATCTTGCAGTAATTCATTACATGCATTCGCACTAATAACTATTTGAATTTTTGCACGCGTTTCAAGGTTGATGTGAAGATAGTAAGAATAATACTATTGCATCAATAGGGAGAAAGTTCAGGTCATTCAAGCACCATCTCACAAAAGACTATATCATGCCTTATAAGGATGACCCTGAACACCTTAAAGAGCCCCACCTTGTTACAATCCATTATATTGAGACTCGCCATGGAGAAAATTGGTTGTGATAGGCTCTCATGTGCCAATTTCCCCCAAAAGAAGTCTGAAAACCAGAAACAAAAGAGGTCTTTGAACACATATTCCCATCGACTTAGTAGAAAAGGTTATGCAAACTTTGAGCAAGAAGTGGTAAGTCGCACTTGTTTTCATTTATACATTTATTTTTATTTTTATGCTTGGTTAAGTAGGAGAAAATTTAATATTGTAGTTATAATATATAATGATTTGTGTGATGATAGAGAATTTTTTTGTTGTTAATGGGATATGCTTTGTAAATTGTTGGTAAATGGATGAAGTTGTTTAATGAAAAAAATTAAAGCAAGTAAACAAATAAAAATATATCAATTATGTTTTATAGAATTAAAAACAAATATCATTTATATTTGATTGATATTATATAATCTTTTACAATAGAAATGATTGTTTTATTATTATATCTAAGCAACAATTACACTTCTATTGGAAATCCACATATTATGCAAATGCATGAAAACGCTGCTCTAGGAAGCTCGTGCCTAGATGGGAATTGTGGAAGTCAGCGTAGAGAGAAGGAAGGCAAATATGATGTTGAAACCCAACATGTCGTTTCATAAAATTGTTAGTTATCAAAACTTTTAAATGATGTCTGTTTAAGGTTCTAAAGCTTATAAATATGATATTCAAGCTAACTTGTTATGTTGTTTTGTAGGATGAGTTGACGGCTAATGCCAAGAAGCTTGGTATTTCTACCAGTGGTCCAAATGATATACTTACACAAGCTTTAGGAACACCTGAGCATCCCGGGCAGCAGTAAGGGCAAGGGACCAAGAAATGTGTAATGCATATTTTGATGTTCCTAAGTCATCAAAAGTTGTTGAAATGGGTGAAAGAGAAATGATATTGCAAGGAAGGGAGAAAGAATTAGAGGATATGAAAAATGCTTGGCCAATGAGGAAGCTTTAAAGCACAAGTAAGCAACGTGGGATATTGAACAACTCACTCATCAAGGGGTCAACAACGCCTCCCACACCCCATTCCGAAATGAGCAAAGACAAATATCCGACAACAATTGCTAATTCATGAAGAAGTCCATCGAATGACACAACATGGAGTTGAGATGAAGGTTACACAACCACTCCAACATCCAATTGACAAGGTATATATATATGTTTGACTTAGCCCATTACTACATTAATGTATAGTTTTTTTTTTGTGGATATTCATATTTGTATACCAAAATGCAAGTGACATTTTTAATTTACAAGGTTAAAAATGACCCGGCCATAGAGACTAGAGAAAATATCAAGCAGATATGCAACATGTTCCTTCGGCAAATGATGGTCCTAACTACAAGTCACCATCCTTCATCCCGTTTCAACTCGATAGTCTTTCTAACCGCTTCCACTTCCAAAATGTATCTAAAATGAGTGGATGGAGTCAGACATGAGGTATTATGGCCTCGTCGAGCCAGGATACCTATGAAGGAGGGCAAGAGGTATATCATGTGAATTTTCACAGGTTAATTTCTTTATAGTGTTTTGTTTACTAATGCACAATGTTCTACTCATTTGGACTATGTTGAAGAAAATGAGAAGGTTAGAAAGCAAACAAAGATACCGTAGAAACCTATTGAACAACGAAAGAAAGAAAATCCAAAGGATATTCAACTCCGTTTCATAAAAATGGGGCCAAAGACTTTTGAAAGATGTATCAAATTTCCAAAAGTACACCCCAATAGATCCGCTTTGGTATGGAATTTTTCACATTTCTTTGGTGGAAGATATGGAGTATATCATATCTGGAGGTAAGAGTAGGTTTCATCAAACTCGTATTTGTTTCATATATGGTGGGATTTCTATATGTGCATTGAGTTCAAGTATATTTTATGGTACTAATATCTTTATATATTTCCAATTTTCTTAGGTACTTGTATCAAGAGATGAGAGATACAATGAGGAGGAAGCGGATATTTGTAACCAATAGTTTTGTGCCGAACAACAAACCAAAGTCGGGAAAATGAAGCTCGATACATCACGAGAGATTGATAAATTCAAGAAAAGTCGAGCATATTTTTGTCCCATACAACCTGTAATTGTCTTAGATAATTACATAAGATTTTAATTATTCATGCTTTATTATCAAATTACTTCTCACGATCTTTTAATTTGTGTTTGTTATACTCTAGTTTTCTACTGGGTGTCAGTTATAAAATTCGAAACAATGACCGTGTTTTTACTGACCTCTTTGCAAGATGTCAACTAAAGACTTTCAAGAAGTAATTAACATGTATGTATCTTCCTTATATCGGGCTTAGATTAAGTATTCATGGTTGAAATGTATCTTAATTTTCTTAAATTTTATTATAGGCATTTCGAATTTATTCTCTCAAAGAAAAGAAAGCTTACAAGAAAGACCTTAATTGATATGTGTTGAGGTGGATAAATATGACCATTTTCAATCTCTCCTTAATAAATCTATCAGTGTGTTTTAAATTCATGCTATATTTTATTTTTCTATTAAATTTGGGAATTACTTTAGTTGAATAAATATCATATTTTTACCTTTCATTTATCAAGAAATATTTAGGTTCATGGAAGTTTTATCACATTATATATGTATACATTTTCTAATTATACATGAGCTCCATGTAGAGTCCTAGACAACATGGAGGGGTTCATTGTGGTTATTATGTGATGAAGTATATGAATGAGATAATTTTTGATTTGAGTTTACCTGGTTGAAGGTATGAACTCAACTATACATTTTTAAGTACTATGAAGTTTTATATATGAATATGTTGTTATGTTAACATTTTTTATTAATAATGTCAGTTTAATGGAAAAAAAGATCTATATTCAACATGAAATAAATGTATTAAGATTCGAGTGTAGATTCTTGTCAAATAACACTCTCATTTCAATGTAAATAGACTAATTTTGCATTGAGTCTTTATTTCATATACTTCAAAATTTATATAAAGCAATGGGGTTTGGATGTATTTTTTTTGTTTGTATAAGTTTTATTTTGGCATGATGAAAGTTTTGTAGTTACTAAGATTTCAACCAATATTTAATTAATATCATTTATTTATGTATTTTGTTGTGTTTCAGATAGTAAAAGGCTCAAGAACTTTTTTCCATGGTGACATTTCAACATGTTTATGCATTGAGTTATTAATATTTTTGGTTGTGTAGTTATTTTGGTAAGATAAAGTTTGTGTACTTACTAAGGTTTCATTAGATGGATTTCATCTTGGAACCAATAATTAGTTAATATTTACTTATTTTATTTCAGATGCTTTCGTAGATGGTGAAATACTCAAGATGGTTTTTGTTGAGAGATTTAAGATCTCCAGACATCTTGAATATTAATATTTTATCATAATGGGCTTGTTGTTTTGTAAGATGAAAGTTTATATAGTTATTGAGGAATAATTAGATGAATTTCATCTTGAATTGATAATTAGTTGGTATTATTCTTTGTATTATTTGGTATAGGTTTCAACTAGTGAAAGACTTCATATGGTTTTTTGCAAAGAGAGAATTGAAGATGTATATACATTTGGTTTATTAATATTTTGGTTGTATAATTGTTATTTTGGTAAGATTAAAGTTTGTGTAGTTCTTAAAGTTTCATTACATACCTAAGTATTATACCACAATTAGTTAATATCATTTTTTTATTTCCTTATTTTATTTGGTATAGGTATCGGTTAATGAAAGACTCAAGATGGTATTTTTTACAGAGATTTCAAGATGTATATACGAATGTGTTACTAATATTTTTTGGTTGTACAATTGTTATTTTGGTAAGATTAAAGTTTGTGTAGTTACTAAGATTTTATTACATGGATTTCATCTTCAACTAATAATTAATTAGTGTCATTTGTTTATTTATTTTTTCGCTACAGTGTCGTTAGTGAAAGACTCAAGGTGGTTTTTGCATGTAGACATTTAAAGATGTATATACATACATGAGTTATTAATATTTTGGTTGTATAATTTATCTATTGGTTCTATGAGTTTTTATTTTTGATGTAATGTATTATAAATAGAACTTGATTTACATTATCTGTATCTTTTATTCTAAGTAAAGTTGTTTAGCTTCTCTTTTGAATATATTATTTTGTTTGTATATTGAAAAGGAGGACAACTTAATTCAAATTAACACAATATATGTACTTGTGTTTTTAATAGCTACATGCATATTTATACGGGTGCATTGTGGTTATCAAGATAAAGTCTTATTATGAAAACAAGGTATATTTTGTAATAAGTGTTTAAATTTAACAACAATTTTCAATATGCCAACAGTTGTTTTGCATCATACTTCTTCATTGCAACATTAAAAGCTTATTTTTAAAATTTTCAAAGGCTATCATGACATATGCTTCTAATTCCAATTTATAATCTATGGTAGAAGATCCTTACCTAGACATATTTTTAAATAAACCATGATTTATTTGAACACAAACCTTGACATATTAGCGAGTGGTAGATAGAAGTTATATTGATTAATAGAAAAATACATTCATTACTACTTGGTATACAACAAGGCTGGAATATACATCTACTCACACCAATAGATGACATATATGACTAGGAAGTTACATATTGGAGCATAACACATACCATGACAAGAGAACCGCCAAGATAAATTTTTCTTATAGTGGAACCCGCTGATGACGCGGAGACACTGTCGAACAAAGTCCCCTTACGTCTCATTCTCGGCTTCAAAGACATCGATTTACCGAAGATCCCCGGCATATCTCGTACACTGATGCGACAAAGAAATCGAGAGCAAAAGGAAACTCCCTGGTAAATCTCCTCAACCTGGCTAACCCGGGGAACTACTACCCGTCCTCTATACCAAAGACTACCATCTACGTGAATGGTCTATCCCTTGTCACCTGTACCTGACTGCACTCGGTCCCTGATGGACACTCATCTCACTCGCCTGCCCTCGGGACTTAATCACTCGCCAAACGTATCAGCTACTAAACTCCCTAACGTACCGAGCCCGTCGCGCATCGCACCCAAATTGTCCCACGCCCGAGCATCCGCCACTCCCAGAAGCTATACTAGGCAATGCTCCCCGTGACTTCCGACTGAGCGCATCGGCCACCACATTTGCCTTACCAGGGTGGCAATGCAAAGTGAAGTCATAATCCTCTAAGAACTCCATCCATCCGCTGCTGCCTCATATCAGGTCTCGCCGCTGAAAATTTATTTCAGACTTTTATGGTTTGAGTACACCTCAATCCCCACCATATAAGTAGTGCGCTAAATCTCGGCTGGGCGAAGACCACGTCGCTAACTCCATGTCAGGCGCGTAATCCCGCTCTATGATTTTTCAATCCACCCGAACTATAAGCCACTACCTCCCCGACCGCACCAAACATATCCCCGCCCGCCTCGAGGCATCACAATACACTGTGTACCCCTGTCCCCTATCCAGGACTATCAAGATAGGAGCTGAAGTAAGCCTCCTTTTCAACTCCTGGAATGCCTCCTCGCATCGGTCATCCCAATCAAACTTGACCTCCTTCCGGGTCAATCTCGTCATAGGTGCCTCTAATCAAGAGAAATCCTCAATGAATTCCTCAGAAGATCACCAATCCCACGAAACCTGCATCTCAAGACCGACTTCGCCTCCCAACTCATCACGGCCTCGACCTTCTCTGGGTCCACTAACACGCCTGATGCTGACACCACGTGTCCTAAAAATCTCACCTCAATAAGCCAAAACTCGCACTTACTGAACTTGGCGTACAACCGATGGTCTCTCAACAACTGTAAAACAATCCTCGCGATATATGCTCCCACTTTGATCGGAGTAGATCAAAATATCATCCATTTAAGACTACGAATAAATCGATCTAGGATATGGCTTGAATACCCTACGCATGAGGTCCACGACTGGGCGCACAAGATTCATCAATCCAAAGGGCACATCAGAACTCAGTGCCCATACCAAGGTCTGAACGCCGCCTTAGGGATATCCGGTCTTCCTAACCCCTCACTCTGATGGTAACCGCATGTAAGGTCTATCTTAGGAGTAGACTCGCGCTTCCTCTCAACCGATAAACAAGTCACTAATCCTGAATGTACCATTCTCGAATTACAACCCTGCCTACAATCGCTCGTAATCAAGAAGTACGCCGAAGGGTCCGTCCTTCGCAAATAGAACCGGAGCGCCCATGGTGAAGTGCTCACTTAATGGAACTCCCTTGCCCAAGAACTCCTGTAGCTAGACTCGAGTTAACAGAATTCAACCAGCCATCCTATGCGGTCATGACGCGTGCACCAGGTGTAACTCGATGATCAAGTCTATAACCCTCTACGGAGGCAATCCCGGTAGCTTATCCGGAAAAAGGTCCTCATACTCACAAACTACTCGGGGTAGATCTAAGTCCTATCTCACCTAGTCCTCTAGGATAAGGCTCGCTAGCCAACTCCGGCCAACTCGGCCCATGACACTGACTTCAGACACCGGTCTGGGTGCAAAATAGTATCATGCTCATCTCAAACACTGCCGCCAACACGAGCAATCGTCCCGCATAGGCGGTAACTCTCCCATGCTCACAACGATGACCCACTTGTAAGTCAGTCATCAATCCATCCTAAAGATGATGTCGAACTCTCGACATGTCCACATGACCCCCAGTCCATCAGGAGTAGAATCCTCGAGATCTCTCTAACTCGCAACCACAACATATCATCCCTATCCTCGCCCCTAACTCTAGGGAGAACCTCACATACAAGGGCTCCTCCAAGGCCTCAACCTCTCAGCCCAACTCTATCACAATCGATGCAAATGATAATTGAATACGGCACCATAATCAAATACCCTTGCCCATAGATAAAGAATGACAAGCATAATCATCGATTCACGACTCACTGACGGCAGATGGCGACACACCCTCGAACCCTGATCGCCCCCGCTCAGGGCCTGGCCCTCGCCTCGGCCCATAGTCCGGCCCCTTCCGTCTACCTCAATGGGAGGTGCCCGTGGCAGCCCCAAACTCGACATCGACTCCCTCTAGCCTCGCATCGGGCCGCTGAGGAAACATCTGTGATCCTCCGCCCATCGATCGGGATTGCACCGTCCCAAAACCTGGGATCCCCCGTCTCTTTGTGAGGCAATCCTCCTCATATCGTGGCCGCAATGGTGGGCACACTGATTCTACTTAGGCCCACCGCAACTCGATCCGTCCCTCGACCGACGGTCGCACTCTAGAACCCACGCGTGAACTGTAGCCCCGCCTTCCCGAACTAGAAGAAGACTGACTTCTTCCTTCCTCTTGCTACTTTCAACACTGTGAGATCTCGGAAGTGCCCGAGCATCCTAGATCTCTCCCATGGTCGAGTAGTCTCAACCATGGTGTCCATGTCCGGGTAGGCGGTCCTACTAATCCTACTCGAATGGACAACTTCACCCCATTCTCGACCCTCGACTGGGCCATGTTCGTGGCCACGTAGTCATCAGAAAAAGGGCTAGCTCCGTGAATCTAGCCACATACCATCAAGGCCATCGCCCGCTTCAAAATTTAGGAACCTCGAGCCTTCGCTGACGAGCAAAGTGTTCGGGAAAATATTCGCCCCATGAAAAGATCATGGAACCTACCCAAGTCATCGCTTTCAGATCCTGCAGGTTCGCCCCGTACCCACCATACTTCGCCTCACCCTCTAGCCGAATGCGCCTAGTCTAACTCGTCATATCGGCGGCAATCTCCATAGCCTCAATACCGTCAACCCGCATTTAACCAATGGTCTCACACTCACTCCGATCTCTCCTCCCTATGAATGTCGAGGATGATGTGCCTAAACCTCTAGAGGTTACCTTTAATCTCCCCATACCGCCGTGACTAGCATGCAATAGCAGCAATTTCAATACCTACAACCTCAACAAAGCCCGGTCAAACACTGGGTGGTGCTCACACCTCATGGATGCCTTCTACGTCCCGCCCTCACTAGCCATCTACACATGTCAAATGGCAAGTTAAATTCTAATGCAGTATCTTTAAGGCTTAAACACAACCCCGAGACACTATTTATATACAGAAAAATATTTTATACACAAGGTCCATGCATTCACAGGTAATGTAAGACGATAATTCCATATACAAATCATCATGCAACAAAAAAATTATTTCATTTTAAAAAAAATTATTTTATTTTATTTTGTTTTATTATTATTTTTTTAAAACTCAGGAATGTAATGCTCATGAATAGTATCACACCGTTGTCCCAAATGAAGGATCAAAATGTTGCACCCTAGTCAAACCGGTCAAGTGCACTATGCACCCACCCATCGCCCAGGGTCGCGCAATCGGGCCGGCCGCATTGTTGCTCCCGCGGGCCGCATCGCGGGCTCAACAATACCGTGCCAGTCGCGTATCGTGTCGCAGGCGCCCAGCCGCCAGACGCGTACCCCGCATCGCCTTGTTGTTATATTAATAATAGCCGCCCCTAGCCACGATACAATTTTTGTATCGCGACTCACGGCCAGCCGCAAGGCGCGCCGCCGCCAGACGCCCCGAAGGCGAAGGCCGGCCGTATCGCGGGCCCTTCCCGCCGTGTCGAGGGGCCTCTTTGCCGCGTCAGAAGTCGAAGTCCCTGGGCTGCATTACGGCTCTGGGCCAGCCGTGTTCTCGCCAGACGTGGGCGTGGCTGCTACACCTCGTTATGCGTCACGATACAATGCACCGTGATCGTGACCAAGGTTAGGAATGGGCAAGAGCCACCCCCTCCAGAATATATATATATATATATATATATATATATATATATATATATATTTGTTTTTTTTTTTTTTTTTTTCATTCCAACTATTGGAAAACCACAAAAAAAAAATTTTCATTTTCCAAAGATAACAAAATATATTCCTTAAAATTTATTTTATTTATTTATTTATTTTTCCAGTTTTACACATTGTAAAACCTTAGAAAAAATTTCTTCTCATCATTATTTTTTTTCCCTATGTTCTATTCACTAAGCACACAATCACACAACATACCACACACAATTCATACACAACAACTCATGTTATGCACGCCATTCACACATAAAACACAATGCATGCAGTGTTCTAATCTCGTCTCCGTGGATCGCCTGAAAATCACATACCAGCCTTTACACCCACCGAGCTCCCAAGGTAATCGTTTTTACCTTAGCTCATACTAAGTCAGGAAGCTTCGGTATCGACTAAACTTATGGATACCTAAACCCGAGCTCCCTAAGTATTCGTATACCTAAGCTCTGATACCAAGCTGTGACGCCCCATTTCCCAGGGGTTCGTTGACAACCCGTCAACCCGCGGAATATTTGTGGATGTCAGGTAACCCGACACCACTCATGAAAAATCGGCAGAAGCCCCTCGTACTGAGCTCTACCCAAAATACAACCTGTCCCAATCACATGACAACCTGTCCCAATATTTTTCAAAGACCACACCGGGTCCATATACAATTAAAATGAGTAAAAATGACCACGTGGGCCCATACATCAATACTCACTAAAAATATCCAACCAACTATATTACATGGTTCAAGAGTTACTAAATCACTCTTAATTCAAACATATATTAAAATTTAAAATTCTAATACATGTTATACAAAATGATCAATACCAAAGCCACAATCTGACTTTCTTCTAAAACGCGGCCTCTAGTGAGCGTCGTCCTCCTGTACACTCCATGTACCTGAAATAGTGATCCCTCAACAGGATGAGCAAAGCCCAGTAGAGATAATTTCCTACGCGGTTACTCCTCACCTATGTACACAGAGTCACATACAAACAATCACACTCAAGTAAACACACATCCTACTCAATGTCTACATGCCTAATCCTATGTCTCGAAGCGTCATCACCAATTTCACGACATGCCTAAGCCAAATGCGAAATAAATTTACAAATAAAATAAAATCTTTGTTCTCAAACTCACCGCCGATTTGGTAAATATATCGACTACCCTCCCGAGGAGAATCTTTAAGATAACCCTCCGAAACACCAGCGGGCCCCTTCGACGAATTGTCGGACAATCTCCTTAACACAATTCTCCGGAAAATCTTCCGTCGAAATTTCTTTCACAACCGTTTTCATTTTTGTTCTCACTATGTCATGCACTCACTCTTAATATTCTAGGTGCCTCAGCCATATAATGCATTATGCCAATCCCAACAACTCATGCTAATATATAAAATATGTATATTCTAACATAATTAATTCATAACAATCATGTTATTCAATTCTTAACAATAACACCAAAATTAGCTCACATGGGCTAATTAACAAATCAAGCAATTCATTTTGAATCACCCAAACCACATAAAATCACACAATAACTATTCACGTGATCAGCTGAACCCCGGCCTGCGACCGTTCAAGGCCACACAGGATTTTCTACCGGTTCAAAGGTTTCAGACCGAAATACGGCTAAATCGTTTCTCGAATATCCCTAACTATCTGCATAGCCTTAGCCAAAGAATAAATACGCAAGTAGGAAAAGATCCCACTTCTTGAAGTTGTCAAAACCCAATTTAAACTTCACATTCACGCCAGAAATTTCATCAAGTAGGGATCGACTTTTCTTCTTGCTCCGTCGAGAACCGATAGTCCGAACGACGGGAAATTTAGAGAGAAGTCACACTTTCTCTCTCGAGAATTTGAAATCCCACCCATCGCACGCTGTATCTTTAATTAAACTATTTCTTCTTTGTCTTATTCCTACTTAACATTTCAAATGATTCCCCTCTTGTCCTTTTGTCTTGATTTTCACTACATGGCTTAACCCAAGCCATTCATATCCACCCTCTCTCTAATCATTAACACAAGGCGATGAGTGAGATTTATAGTGCGATTTCATTACATCACATGCCTCTCAGAATTGCTTTTTACTAAGACTTATTAATTCGGTGTTCTCTAAAACATGAAATTTTGACTGTCCCGGAATTCGACGAAATTCAACGTGGTAGCCAGATTTCATGAGATGATTCCAACGGTGAAGTCCGTTTTGTCATCCAAGATCTAAAAAAATTTCAGATTTTGACTGAAATTACCATTTTACCCTTTTTTAGAAAATTTGAATTTTCCCGGGTTTTACAACTAGACGGAAACCTTAAGGTTTGAAAAAATTAATATCTACATCTTGAGATGCTCTATAGAATATCATAATTGATAGAAAAATAAAATATACAGTGAATATCATGTTGTCTTTATTGGTGTAGTGGAGGGTCATGATGCTACCCGGCATATACACGACCATGGAACTCGAGGGAGCAACTCAGCAAAATAATGAGATCGGGTTAATATCACAATTTATTAAATTTTTAGAATTCTAATTGGTGAAACAAGGATGTTATTTTCAAATTATATTTGAAATTCATTTTGAAGTTTCAAATTTGAAATAATCTTATCATTCACATTTGATTAGACTAATATAATTCTGCTTCTGAATGTATTACCAAATGTCACTTTTTAGAATCCTTGTAGCTCGTAGACGGGTTAATAAAATAATAGCAATAAAAAGTTGCATTACAACTACATTAGTTCCCTTAATGTAAGCCTCAAACAATGAAAACCTTGGGACAAGTGTTATGCCTTTGCTGTGTTGTATAAAATAGCAACCTAAAATACCGCAAGTGCACAGGCCATAAGTAGTAAAAGTGGTTTTCAATTTAAAAACCATATATGATCCCATAGGAAAGGTCTGGGGACTATACTCCTACTAATAAATCTTTTCACCATTTGAGTTGATCAATGATTTAGGATGGAGGTTTTCAAAACAAAAATAAAATAAAACATAGGCAACCCAGGAATGATTAACGGTCACTCACAAGAAATTGGTTGATTTCGAAGAAAGAACTCAAGGATAAGGTATCAGGGTTGATTGCTTCCCATTTGCTGCATGTTGATTTATATTAACTATTAAGTACTTAGTTAAGAGAGTACACTTGTGCTTGTTCAAGGGAAAGAGTACTGGGTTCCTACTCTTGCTCCCCTCACTCTCTCATACCCAATTCCCTACTCACCACTAAGTCCATCTAGGTCCACTACAAGAAAATTGAGTAAAGATGACCCCCCCTACATTTACTTTGGGGACGGACTTCAACCATCACAAATTATCGACCCACTTATTCAATTGCAAATTAAAATATCCGTTGCTTATACATAACCATTTGTCGACAATAATTGCAATAGTAAATATCCGTCGGCAAAAATATTTTGTGACGGATTTAAATCGTTGCAAAAATTATTGTTGTTTTATAATTATAAAAATATTCATCATAGTTTTATTATAAATATGATCTTAACTAGTGAAAAAACATACATAATTATTTTTTTAGCTTCATATGTATTTATGCAAAATAATTTTTATTTTTTTTTTCTCATCAATTTTAAAAAATAATAGCATACATGAAAATTAATTAATATTCATCAAATTATTGATAAAAATTATAGATACATTATATAAAAAATAATAGAAAAAATTTTAGAGTTGTTTTGTTTAAAATTTGAAAATATGTATGTTTTGAATCTTGGACATCTACTGTAATATTTAGTATTTAAAAGTAAATATTATAGAATTTATCTAATTTTAATAAAATATAAAAAATTATGTTAAATGTATAAATATATTTTTATTTTAAACATTTACTAAATATATATATATATATATATATGAAGAGAGTATATATATATATATATATATATATATATATATATATATATATATATATATATATATATAACATCTTTAATACTATTTTAATAAATTCCATATTAATCACACATATTACAAAGAATGAAGTTTATTGACATAGTTTCTTCTTTCTATCCTTGCGGTCATGAGTTCGATTCATAGGAACAACATAGATTTAAGTAATTATCCAAAAATATGAAAAATGTAGAGAAAAAATTATGATTACAGTATCATCCAAGTCAAGAAAAACACAACACCAATAATATAAGAAAATCGAGATCCGAAAATGCTTCAAAATTTTTTTATTGAATTTTTATTATTTGTATTTCCAACTAATTAAGTCCATTGGCGATAGCTATGGTCCAAATCCATCGGATAGTTAGTCGTTAAAAACTCTTTATCATTTAATGAAATATTTCCATCGAGAGATTCTTGGCATCACATCTTTCCTCGAATTACCGCATCAAAAATATCCGTCAAGTAATCGCTTATTCCACAGAACATCAACTGGGAAAGTGATTTTTCTCGCAAAGGGTCATTGCCGTGATACTATTCTAAGGCAATTTTTCCTTAGGTGTTCTATTGGTCACTACTAAGTCCATGCAATAAAACTACTTGAACTATCAAGAACTGGTCACTACTAAGTCCATACAATCCCCACATAATACCAATTAATGTTTTACCCTAATAAATTCATTTAGCAATTAGACATTTGTACTTCTAAACTTCTTTTCTTATGTTAAATTGATTACCACAATTAAACTACAATGGAATGAAATGGTCAAGGCCTTCGGGTTAATTTCCAACTATCACCATGGAAACCTCTAGATGAATCTTTGCAAATTAGGTCTTAAGACATTCCCAACACAAATCAATTAGAATAAACTATAATAACCATGATTTATGTCATCCAACATTAACAAAAACATATATTCAAAACCATTATAGAAATTATATAAATCAAGAATCAACTTCAAATAATCAACCCTAGAGGATGTTTAGCCACTCATTACAACCTACAAATCCATCAAAAATCATGTTTATTACAACACAGAGAAGGAGAGAAGACAAAGTTAGAGAAAACAAAACAGATGTGAGGTGAAGAACCCTCAAAACCTTGCTCCAAGCTATAAGAGGTCCTCTAGCAAGCTAGATCTTCAAAATCAACTCCAAATTCGAAGTGAAATGCTCAAAATCGAAACCCTAAGCTGATTCCAGAAGAAGAGGAGAGTGATGAGTATATTTTATACTCATTTTATCTCTATGTTTTGTGTGTTATTTGGTAGTTTTTTTTATATAAATAAGTGTTCTAATGCCCTCAATTTTCATCTTTATGATTAAGTCAACCATTGAAAGCATACGAGTGAAATCTATAAAACGAAGTCAAAAGTGGAAAATCAAGAAACTCGCACAAAGATACAAATACAGCTACCGTGGTTCTTTGACCTTTTCAGAAATACAACAACCTACAATGGCTCCAATGTTTGTACGGATAGATAGTAGACTTCCCAAGCTTTCCAAAGAATCCTTATTCACTCAATTTGGACTTCCATTGATCAAATTATGGCTTTGAAGTTAACGGAATGATGAAGAGTGCTCAAAATCCACTCACTTAAGACACTTTGTGAATTCAAGATTTTTACCATCAACTCTAAAGTGTTGTCTCCGACATATCCATATTTTACACTCTCTAAGATTTCCGTACACACCAAGATTTCTCAGTTTGGAGTCTGGACGAAAAAGTTATGGCATTGGGAAGCAGAGGAGGAAATACAGAGCAAGCTTGTGATATTTCTCACGTTATAGCATGAGTTTTCAAGTTGTAGCTTGAGTTTTCACGTTATAGGGTGAGTTTTCACGTTGTAGCATGATTTTTTCACGCTATAGCATGATTTTTCAATAATCGCAGTATGATTTTTTTCAATGCTTCAACATGGATGTGATTATAAGTGGGTCCAATAGCTCCCATTTCTCCAGCCCGTGAAGGCCGATCTCGCCACGCTACAAAGATGGATGTTCAGGCCCAAATGCAAGAAGCCCATTCGTCTCTTCTCAAGGTTGAAGCATTAAAAGAGAAATCAGGGCATCAAACAAAGAGTTTCTGCATAAGAGTGATAGGCGACTCGACGGAATTTCACAGGGACAAGGAGAAGATCCTTTGGGTGGAAACACCCAAATGCAAATCTTCCTTGGAGGAAACCAATTTTTGGCCTTGAAGAACAAGAAGAAGGAGATTTGAAGAGAGGAAATGAGTTTCATCTATTCTCTTCTCCTATTTCTTGCTTTTTCTCATTTTCTATGGTTATATTTTCCTCTCCATGAACTAATCTCATTTTCTAGGGCTTGAAGGTAAATAAACAATGAACTATGGTGTTGAGCTCTGATTTGTAATCTTTGATGTTTAGATTTTCTTATATATTGAATATTCTATTCAATTCCTAATGCTTGTTGATGATTGATCACCATTAACATGATTTGTGACCTAATTTGAGGTTGAGAAACAATAATTAGGTTAGACCATGAATGGAATGTATGTTTCACCATATAATAGAGATATTTGTGGGTTACATGTGGCTTTTATGGGATTTCAATTACTTAAATGCATCCTTAAGTTATGATGGTTTGAGGTAGATATACATTAAAACTCCTAAGGGTAGATTGTTATTGTTGAGAAAGAATACCATGCTTAGTGAAATCCTCCATTAATATATAATTTAAGCATCATTGGGACCATTTCAATCTCACCATAGGAATTTGTTAGATGAAATCAAAACCCTAGTTTTCTTGTACTCTTCATTTTCCCTTTGCATGTTATTAGACATTTTAGCTTGAAGGTTTGGTTTTCCATTTCAACTTCACCTTGTGTTAATCCAAATAAAGTTAGACTATTCTAATTTCTAATAGCTAGTAACCTAATCCCTTCTATGATACTCATACTTCTCTATTTTATTTCGAGGCACAAGGCACTATGCGATATAGGCACAAACATTTTGAGCCTATCGTAGAGAAACCCTAGGTAGATGGTGTGTTCTCCTCAAGTTTCAACCCTAAAAACCTAAAAAAAATAAGAGCTTATCTAGTTCTTGGAAAACGGACTACAAATGTGGTCGAAAAAGAAGTTTTCAGATAGACCAATTTACGACGTCACAACATCAAGGCGCATGATGACATCACCGTAATAGTGAAAAATCAAAGCTCGCGAGGGAATCTCCATGTCACAACATCACCGTACATGATGTCGCGGATATCACTACAAGAATCGCCTTCACAGGTCCAAAATGTCAAAATCGGGACAGTGACGTCGACATTACCGCAACAATTTTATCAAGAATGTCTCAAGTTCGCAACATCGCTTTCAGCAAAGAATTCTCTAATTTTCACAGCCTTTCTACTCCATTTGCTTCTTTTTCGTTTATTATCTACAAAATATAAGTCAAAAAGATTTAGCAAGCAACCAATGATTAAGATGAATTTTTAGCATCGAAAGCCCAATATACATAAGAAAATGTGTCGTAAGACCTCGAGAAAATTCACCTTCAAAACTAAAATTGTAATTTCATTAAAATCAAGAATTTTTCTAGATCTCTGATGATAAACTGGACTCTCAATCGTTGAATCGCTACAAAATCTAGCTACCATGTCGACCTTTGCCGAACCCAGACAATTCCGACTCACACAAGCGAGGCACGTAGAGGAGTGCTACCTAACACTTGGCACTTTGTGGGCGGCTCAAGAGGCACCACGTGTCGGTCAAGGTGCCAAACATCGAGCCCGCGGCCTCACATGAGACACATGGCATCATGCCATTAGAGGAAAATCAAGGGTAGAAGGTGTAATCCCATGGGCCACTTAAAATTTGACATGGCATGAGAGACAAGTATCTTGTCTCCATCTCACCAAATGTATGGGAGAGGAAAGAGTGAAGAGAGAGAAAGACCAAACGAGGAAAGAGAGAGGAAAGAGAGGGGATTTTAAGAGAAGCTCTACCTTCTCTCTAGGAATTCCCGGCGATCGGGACTCGTCGATTTCCCAGCAGGCAAGTGAAGAAGTTTCTCCTCTACGTGCCAGCGGCTACGTAGGGTACAAAGTTTTGGGGAGTTTCGACAAACCCAAGAGGTGGGTTTTCTCCTTACTTGGTTTATTTTTTATTAAGTGTTTTTGTTAATGGTTTGCAGATTTGAGGTCGTGAGTGGTTGATGCTTGATCGGGTCCCAAATCTGGGACCAAGTGTGGAAATTTTGGAGCTCGTTTTGATAGTCCACTGACCGTTTGGGGGAAACTTTGGTGATAATTTATGCATTAAATCATATTTTTTGTGTATGAGGCCGTAAATGGCTATGATTTCTGTCACAAAGTGGAACTGATAGCTGATGAGTGGTCGCTTCACTGACAACTCCACTTTTGCTGGACTGTTAAAAACAAATTCGTTTGTATTGATTGACCAAACGTCCATGTGTTAATCGTATGAGATATCAAGTGAAGATGGGAATGGCTTGAATCAGGTGAAATTTAATACGTTAATGCATGGAAATTGATGTGTTAAGATGATGTGGTGATTTAATTTATGTTAATATATGCATGTGTAAATATATTAGTATGAGTGAAGTTTGGAAATGGTAAATGCATTCCATGTGTAATCTGGCAATCCTAGGGAAATTAGGTGTGAGTGCATGACATGAAAGAAGTGAAAATGGAACATGATCAGAAAGGAATTTCAAGGAAGATTTTCCGAAGAATTGTCGAGAGTTGTCCAACGCTGTATTCTGAGTAAGGACCCATGATTGTTTTGAGCATTATCCACAAAGAATTGGCCTCTGAGGGTAGTCCAATGCATTTACTGAATTTGGTGACAGGTTTTCGGTAGAACAAAAGCTTTGCCTTGAAAACTAAGAGCTTTCACACATGGCTCAGCAAGTAGGAGCTCTGAGGACTCGAGACATGGGATCGCATGTAGACATTCAAGTAGGATCATGTATTTACTTGAGTGTGTTACATTGAATCATTGCATGTGCACTTAGCGGAGTAATCCATTTAGGTAATTCCACCATCAGTATCAATGGTTTATCTAGTGGAATATTATTTCAGGTATGAGCGACGGAAGGCGACACTCATTAGAGGCCGTTTTGAGAAGAAAGTCGGATTGTGGCTTTGTTATCTTTTTGTAAAACATGTATTGGAACTTTAAATTTTAATATATGCTCAGACACGAGTGTAATCAACTCTCGAACCATGTAATATAATTGTCAGATATGTTTTGGATGAGTATGACGATAGGCCAATGTGGCCATTTAATATGTGTGTGTCTCGTGATACGAGATGTATAGAGGCCTTTCCGCAGTTGGATCGTACAATGGACACCTTGCCGGGGCGTCACAATTGCAGTATCGAGCCCCAGTTTATAAATACCTAGAGCTTAGTGTCAATAAGTTAGGCATACGACACTAGACTTAATGGGTACTGGGTTAGATCACACATTCAGGTATTTTGATGATTGATGTGTGTTAATTGTGATTGAAATTGTATGTTTGGTGAATAGCATAGGAAAGATGTTGAACACTAGGGTCGAGGAAATGTAACCAGTGTTCGAGAAATTCGATAAAACAATTTTAATTAAATGAAAAATGATATGGAGAAATTTTTTTTCTAAGGTTTTACAGTATGTAAAATTGGAAAAAAAAATTAAAAAAATAAAAATTTAATAAATTTATTTGGTTTATCGAAAATGAAAAAATTTTCGTAGTTTTCGCAGTCGAATGAAAAAAAGATATGAAAAAAAAAAAGTGTTACAGCAAAGTGAATAACCACTAATGTCATTTTAGTTTAGAGGTAATGAATATGTTAAAATGTATCGTGGACATAGGGCGTGCAAGAGGGCGTGCAGAGACAGCAAGGCTCGCCACGACATCTACTAAGTGGGCGCCAAGAAGAGCACGCCACGATACGACCAGCCAAGGGCCACGATATGGCCGGCTGGGCTACAATACGGCCGGCCTACGCCCGCGCGCATGGCCTGGCCAGGTTGAGTCGCGATACAATTTGTATTGTGGCTGAGGGGAGGGGGGGGAGGGCGGCCTTGTGGGTTCGGAGCACAGCCGCCGCAGTTGGTCGCTATTGTATCGCGAGACAGCTCGCAGAACACAACGCAGAGTCGCAACACGGCATCGCGCAAAGCAACACGCCACAAAGCAACATGGTGGCTCGCGGCGCGCGGTCGCGCCGCGACACGTCGCCAGTCGCGACACGCCGCCGACACCTGCCGCAGAGGCTTGGCCTGGCCAGAACAGCTAAGGCAACCTCGTGTGCGCAGGCTGGCCTGTGTGCACTGTACTCCAACCTAGCCAGCTATTAAAGACTATTTCAATCACTCGTTAGGGACACTGTTTATACAGTCTGTTTGTAGATTTAAAAGAAAAAGAAATAAAATAAAATAAAATGAAATAAAATCTTTTAAAATGATATTTTCTAAAATGAAATTATTTTGTTGCTTATGATTTAATATATGAAATATTGTCTTGCATTACCTATGAATGCTTGGACATAGTGTATGAAATATTTTTTTGATATGTGAATAAGGTTCTGGGTCAGGTTTACGCCTTTAGATACAACAACATCGGGATGGGCAATTTCCTGCCATTTGACATGTGTAGATGGCTATCAGGCGAGGACGTAGAGGTCGTCCACCCAGGCAATCGGGTCGCATCACCGCATTCACCGCCAGGCCTTGTTGAGGTCGTAGGGATTACCGCTGTCGCTATTGCACGCTAGTGTAAAGGGTGCAGTCGTGGAGGTCCGAAAATCCCAAAGGTTCAGGTCACATCATCCTCCGACATTCACAGGGGGAGGAGATCTCGATGGTAAGTCCATTGTCCATGCGTGCTGAGAAGGTGTTGAAGGCTATGATTACCTCCGACACGAATTATGATTAGACTAGCTGCCCAAACAGAGGCGGGTGAGGCCTCAAGTATGGTGGAATCGGGCAAGGACTCCTAGAGACCTAGAGGCAATGACATAGGCAGAGTTCCAAGAGCTGTTCATGGGTAAGTATTTTCTGGATACTGCTTGTCACGCAAAGGCTCAGGAGTTCCTAGAGCTGAAGAAGGGGAGGATGACTGTGATGGATTATGTGGCTAGATTCATAGAGCTAGCCCATTTTGTGGATGACTACGTGGCCACGTATCACAAAGTCGAGATCTCGAGAATGCTAGTCGGGTTGTCTATTCAGCAAGGTAATAGTAGGACTTGAGAGACATGGACTCCATGGCTGGGACAACAATTACAGAGAGAGAGAGATCGAGGATGCTCTGAGCACTCAGGATGCGGGTGTTAGTAGCAAGAGGAAGTGAGAGTCGCCTCTTCTAGTTCGGTTAAGAGAGGCTTCTAGTTCACGTGGGTTCCAGGCCACGCCTATCCGTGCCGTGGATAGATTCGAGTCGCTCTGGTCAGGCTAGGCAGATGGTGTGCTACCACTCAAAGAGTCTCTGGCCACATGAGGAGGGATTGTCTCCAGAGACAGTGGATCTTGTGGTTTCGGAGCCAGCATAATCCTAAACAATATAGGAAAGAGAGGATACATTATATTCCTCCGACAAATTTGAGTAGCCAGAGAGCGCCACCCAGGACCCGTGACGGCACCCCCCGTTACACATGCAAGCTGAGGCCAAAGCAGGGCCGAGGTAGAGGACAAGGCCCACATGCGTGGACGCGTGAGGTTCAGGCGTGTCTACGTCCGTTATACCACCACCAGTCACCATCGCCCAGCTTATACAGGTACGCTCGCGATCTCGCCTATGGGCAAGAGGTTATTTGATTCCGTGCTTCGCATTCATTCATCGCCGCATCGGGCCAGATAAAGTTGGGCTTTTAGAGGTTGAGGCCTTGAGAAGCCCTCAGATGTGAAAGTTCTCCTTTCGGGATTAGGGCGAGAATAGGATGCTAGTGTCACGGGCTGCGAGCCGTAGATCTCGACTCTACTCACAAGTGGACCTCGAGGATCACGGACCTGCCGGGAAGTCTTCGATGTCATCCTCGGGGGATGGATTGGGTTGACAATACGCAGTTGTTATTGATTGTGAGCGCAGGAGGGCTACCGCCACACAGACGGTACTCTGTGTTGTATTTCGTGGGGACAAGTATGGTATTTTTCCCCTGCATAAAGATACGAGTCCAAGTGTCGTGGACTGGCTGACGTAGTCATTAGCGTAGCTCACCTCAGAGGACGAGGTGAGACCAGATTTAAAACTACCTCGAGTAGTTTGAGAGTATGAGGATGTTTTTCCAGATGAGCTACAAGGATTGCCTCCGTAGAGGGTTGTAGACTTCGGTATCGAGTTACACCTTGGTACTTCGCCCATTTCTATGACTCCACATAGGATGGCACCAGCTTTTGATTCAGAACTTAGAGTCCAAATTTTTATGGAGTTACCGGATAAGGGGTTCATAGACCAAAAGCACTTCATCATGGGAAGCTTCCAATTTATTTGCGAAGAAGAAGGAGAAGACCCTTCGACGGTGCATTGATTACAAAGGGCCTGAAATTGTGGTTACTACAAGAATCTCCACCTATTGTCGAGATCGACGATTTGTCTGATCGCTGAGAGGAGCGCGAGTCTACTCCCAAGATAGACCTTTGCACCGGTTACCACTGCGCCTGAGGGTTAGGAGACAGATATCCCTAAGATACCGCTTCAGACACGTTATGGGTACTGAGTTTAAGGTGATGCCCTTTGGATCGACAACGCGCCTAACTATATTCACGATCTCATGCATAGGGTATTCCAACCCTATCTAGACTGCTTTGTCGAAGTCTTCGTGGATGACATTTTGATCTACTCCCGCCGTATGGGAGTACGAGTATCACTTGAGGATTGTTTGGCGCTTGCTAAGAGACCATGGGCCAGGACGCCAAGTTCAAGAAGTGCGGTATTTTGGCCACTAAGTGAGGTTTCTTTGGGACAAGATGGTGTCATCAGCGTGTCATGACCTGAGAAGGTCGCGCCTTTGATGAGTCGGGGGAGAGGCCAAGTCGCCTTCGAGATACGTGGTTTCTGGGGATTGGCTGGCTACTGTGGAGATTCATTGAGATTTCCCGATTAGCGACACCTATGACGACGATCACCTGTGAAGAAGGAGGTCGTTTGATCGGGATGACCACAGGAGGCATTCCAGAGTAGAAGAGGAGGCCTACTTCACTCTCCTATCTTGATAAATTCTGACAGGGACAGGGTACATAGTGTATTGTGATGCCTCGAGGACCAATCGGGATGTGCTGCGATGCAGTCCGAGAGGGTAGCATCTGCAGGCTCCCGCCGCCTGAAGAACTGCGAGCAAAATTACCTCTACGACATGAGTTGGCGACCGAGTCTCTCAAGATTTGGGTAACTACCACTGTTATATGGCAAAGAAGCCTGAGGTGTACTCGACTCATAAAGTTTGAAGTATTTCACGCAGCGAACCTCAATATGAGGCAACAGTGAAGTGGATGGAGTTCCTAGAGGACTATGACTTCAACTCGCATTACCACCCGTAAGGCAAATGTGGTGGTCGATGCACTAAATAAGTCACAGTGAGCATTGGCTGCTAGTATAGCTTCCGTAGAGGGCGCATGCTCGAGACTGTGATAGTTCGGGCTACGCATAAACGAAAGGTGCTTAGGGTACGTTTGGGAGTTTAGTGGCTACACCACTGCCGGAGTAGAGCGACCAAGTCCCGTGGGGTAGAAGTGTAGAGAAAATCCATCGCAGGACAAGGCTAACTGCAAGATGGGTGACGTAATGAATCGTTCCATCGCCAGATGGTGCCTTCGTGATAGAGGACTGCAGTTGGTTCCCCAACTGACCTGATTTGAGAGAGAGGATCTCTGTTAGGAGTTTCACGCCTCCTTACTGTGTGATCCAGGTGGCACGGCATGCTTAGGATCTTCAGAGCAGACTACTAGAAATGGACAATAGACATCGTAGGTGGGACTTTGTTCGACGATGTCTCACGGTCACTAAGTTATACGAAGACCAGATGCAGGGCTACTTTGGCCACTGAGGTGGCCCAGTGGAAGTGGGAGTAATGCCCATTATGATTTTGTGACCCACTCTGCCATGGACGCTTACTGCAGACATGATACGCAGATAGTGATAATGACCGTACCACTAAGCCTTCCAAGACATTTTCTACCGTATGATGACCTTCATATCGAGGAGATTCACGGTTGTATATTCGAGAGATAGTCCACATGTCGAGGTCAGCATCCATAGGCTCGATAGAGACCCGAGGTTTGATGCGCACTTTTGGAAGAGTTTCCAAACTTTCACGGCAAATGTGGTCGACCAGCTATAATAACTTTCTAATCGGCTGCATGATGGCTACTTTAGGAGAAGACTATACAGGTTAGAGGACATGCCGCGAGCATGCGCCTGATTCAGGGGTAGCTGGAAGAGCACTTGCCTTAGTGAAATTCGGCCACAATAACAGCTTATCGCAAGGACAAATGGAGCCCATATTTATACTGATAGAGGGCCCCGCAGTCACCGTTATGTTGAACCGAGGTGGGGGAGAGCTCCATCACTGATCTGGATCTGATTAGAGATACCTCAGAGAAGATGTGCTCACATCGACAACGTCTCTCTCACCGCCGTAGCCGCTAAGAGCTATGTCGATGTACGACGACCCTTAGAGTTCGAGGTCGAGATCACGCCTTCAGGTGATGCTCAAGAGGATGGCAGATTCTGTCGGCGTGGCTTATCGCCGAGATTCATTGGGCCCTTCGAGATACTCAAGAGGTATATGATCAGAGCGTGTACGGCTTGCTTTACCGCCAACATGTCGTGTGTCTACGAGGTATTTCACGCCTCTATGCCCGGAGAGGTACACCCAGATCCAAATTTCATGTAGCGGATCGGGAGCAGATCGGGGAAAAGGACAAATTTACTTATCCCAGAGGACTGTGCATTGTGGATAAAATGACGAAGTTTTACGACGCAAGACCTACGAGGCCAGGCGTGCTATGGCAACACCATGGAATATGAAATAACGGAGCCGAGTGACACGGCGCGAGCCACCTATCCCTTCTTGTTTAAGGATGAAGGTACGTGGTTTAGTCGTTTAATACTTAAATGACTAGTTTACATGCATGGCATGGTGCACGTTGCATATGCATGTGATCCGTAGTGATTGTACAGAATTTCGTGATGAAATTCCTTTTAAGGAGGGGAAAATGTAAGACCCGAGAAAATTCCAATTTTCTGAAAAATGGAAAAATGGTAATTTCAGTCAAAATCATAAATTTTTCTAGATCTCGGATGACGAAACGGACTTCATCATAACGCCATTTAAATCTAGCCTACCATGCCGAATTTCCATCGACCAAGATACATCGCTGTTTCGAGGCACGTGTAGAGGGAGTACGAACACTCAGACTTCTCGCTGGTGGCTCAAGAGGCGCCACGTGTCAAGCTGTGGGCAAGTCAAACATTGAGCTCAAGTGTGGCTCACATGAGACAATATGGCATCATGCCATTGGGGAGGAAAACTATGCGGAATGATATGATAAGTGTAATCCCATTGCCACTTAAAATTGAAGGCGCATGAGAGATGTCTCGTTCCATTCGACTAAAAACGGGTCGAGGAGGAGAAGAGGGAAGAGAGAGAAAGACCAGACGAGAAAGAGAGAGAAAAGATAGAGAAAAGAGAGGGATTTTAAAGAGAGAAGCTCTACCTTCTCTCTAGAATTCCCGATCGTGAATCATTTGCTTCTGAGGTTAGCAAAGTCGCCTCCCACGGCAAGTGGCTATGCAGGGTATTGTGCTTGGGAGTTTCGACAACCCAGGTAGGGTTTTCTCCTACTTTGTTTATTTTTTATTTAAGCCATTGTTAAATGTCTTAAGATTGAGTCGCGAGCAAATACTTCGATCGTCCCAAATCTTCAATTGAAGTGGGAAATTCTTGGAGCTCATGGACACCACGGATCGTTGGGGTAACTTTGGTGATAATTTATGCATTAAATCATATTTTGGTGTGTATGAGGCCGGAAATGGCCATGGATTTCAAGCCACAAAGTGGAATCGATATGTTCGATGAGGCTGCCCACTGACAGCCCATCGCCGGCTGGGACTCGCTAAAATACTCTATTGTATCACTGGACCAAAACCCAGAGGCAAGTTAATTGCATTTAGATATCATGTGATGAATGGTCAATCAGGTGAAATTTAATACGTTAATGCATGGAAATTGATGTGTTAACATGATGTGGCGATTTAATTTATGTTATATATGCATGTAACAGATTAGCATTTAGAATAGAAATGGCATAATGCATTCCATGTGCACCGGTAACTTGTAAATTAGAGTGTACTATATATTTAAAGAAGTGAAAATGAATATGATTGTGAAAGGAATTTCAAGGAAAAATTTTCCAAGAATTGCCTCGAGAGTCGTCTAAACAGCTCATCTCGAGTAGCACTAAGATCAAGTTTTTGTTACTATCCAAGAATTCGCTGAGGGTAGTCTAATGTATTTACCGAAATCTCTAGAGTGTGTTTTCGAGACAACAAAGCTTTTGTTTTGAAAACGGTGTTTTCTCATATTTAGTGCTGAGGAGTTGGTGAGTGGACTGAAAGATGGACATCAGGGTATGTAGACATTCAAGTAGATCACGATTTACTTGAGTGTGTGTTTACATTGAATCATTGCATGTGCAATTTAAAGGAGTAATCCATTTAGGTAAATTCCACTCATCGTGGGTACTGTCACCTCGCCTAGGGAATATTATTTTTGTGCCAGGAGCGACGAAGGCGACACTCATTAGAGGCCGTTATAGACAGTTTGATTGTGGCTTGTTATCTTTTGTAAAACACATGTATTGGAACTTTAAATTTTAATATATGTTTGTATTACGAAAAATAATCAACTTCTAACCATGTATGAGTAATTGGTTGGATATGTTTTAATGAGTATGACGATAGGCTAAATGTGGCCATTTTTACTATGTGTGTTCGTTATACGAGAAGTATAGATTTTCCGTAGGTTGACGAGTTGTCAACCTGGACACCAAGTTATACTGGCCACAAATGCATGCTATAAAATTTCAACTTCACGTGGGCTTGTGATCTTTTGCTTTTTCCTTTTTTTCTTTTTTTTTTAAATATTGGTGTATTTTCTCTGACTTCTTCAAATTTTAACAAACCCACTTCGCATATATGCTCGATCACAAAATTTATATATATATATAGCATATATATATATATATATATATGTATGATTACATCTATATAATTATAATGAGCAGACGAGAATAGCAACCTTTGTTATAATTTATAGGTTATACATGCTAAAATATAAATATTGTATTCTTTGTTCATTTATACATCTTTTATCCGGATGATTACCTAGAATAAGAGAGATAAAGCAACTAAATCCAAATGACTTATCATAAATTAAATGTGTTTGGATTTTGTGAGTATTTGAATTATTTTAATATCTAATATTTTATTTTTAATTGTCATATATAATTAATTTTGTTTTCACATAAAAGCTTAAAAAAATAAGTAAAAGCAAATAGAAGGTAATTAAAAGTTGTATCTAAAAATGTCATACTCTTTTTTAGAAAATGTTTAATTTTAGTTCAATTTCATAGTAGCTAATTTTACTTCAATCTTTACTGTAACAAGTAGATAGTAAAAACCTATTTAGTGAAGATAACATTATCATTTCACCTAATTAAATATTACAAATGTTGAATATGATAATCTGACTGATTCATTTATCCTAATAAGCTTTATGGGTCGGAATCATTGATGGAACAAAATTAAGAATCAGACGCTGATTTGAAGGAAAAAAGCAGACATCAAACCGAAATTGAAAAGTTGAGACATCATTTATCTAATTAATTCTAATATTATAAGATAACATATTCAATGAGATTTTATGTTATATTATGTCTATATTTAATTTTAAATGAATAAAAATTATATAACTTTATTATTGAAATAAAAACTAGATTATATTTTATTATTTTATATAAAAATAAAATTTCACTTATATTATGAATTAGTGATTTGATTAAAATATTTGAACTTGTAACAAAAAATTTATATTGTGTCATTCAATATATAAATATAATATATAATACTAAATAGTAATATAAAAAGTAAAAGTATCTACAGAAATAGATAAATTTATAATACATAATATATCCTACTTACTGTATCTTACACAACCAAGATTAATACATCAAATGCCGAAGGATATAAAAGGTTGATAGGATAGGATCATCTTATCTTACATTTGATTAAATATAGAATAGAATAAGTGATAAGATACGGATGCAAGTCTATTTATGTGTGTGTTTTTTTTTCCAACCAAAATTTCACAATGATCAATTGTACAATAATCTCTAAAGCATGTGCAGCCCCATTTGTATGCCTTAGTATAAAAACAACCTTAAAACCAGGCTCAGAACATAACAAGATATGACAACTACCCATAAAGGATCCATAAGCCAAAGCATTCATTGCCATTTGTAAATCAATTTCAAAGAGAACTCGATTGTAGTCTATTTATGTTTGTTAAAAATTTAAAACTTAAAACTCCCATTGTTTATTTTACTAAGATGAAAATTTGTATTGATCAACCATATTTTAAACTCTTATCATTTCATTGAAAAATGGAGCAGTTATCTAATGAGTAAAATTATTTGAATCTGAATACTTACTAGCTATAGATTAACTTAAAAGTTGGTTATTTGTACTGCATCCAAATCTTTTTAAATTGAATTTGAAATCATAATTTTTTAGTCTAATTCTATTGATGAGGTATTGACATGCACATGCACCAAGCATATCCTATAAATAATGTTTAAAGACACACATAGACGTGGGAAAACTTTTCATTTATGTTTGGAAGCATATCCTATGAACTTTTCAATAATTAACTTATACTATAAACCACTGAGACTTGGTTGGAGGAGTAACTATTTGAGACTTGGTTGGAGGAGTAACTATTTGAATATGAGAAGATGGTTCAAAGATTGCCTCAGGAAGCATTCGTTTCTGTGTTGTACTTGAGTCATTTCCATAAAGAGACAAACCAGCCATTAAATCATTAACTTCATTTTTATGATTTTATTGCATGCAGAATTGTGTTCAGTATTTGGTTCTAAAAAATGAAATAGTTGAGGTCCATAAGTGAAGCATATCCTATTTTAGTCTTCCGGCTGTGCGCTGCAAGAATGCCCCACCCTAGTCCATGGATTTTCTTCTCAGATACTTCTGACACTCAGAATCGTACTAATTAACTTTCAATCAAGAGACTGAAACATGCAAGAAATTTTGGAAGATCAAACCAAGAAAACCTTCTTTTTTTAAATGAATCCAAAAGACAAAATCTAAAGGATTGTTGTATCACTATATGGCAACATCTATATGGAAAGTTCTATTATTGTATATAGCAATTGTATATTATCCTTTCTTAGGTTTGTATAGCCTAGCCTATATAAGGCCTCATCTTGTGCATGTAATTTACAGTTTATAATATACAAAGACTCGAGTCTTTCTTCATGGTAATGAAAGGTGTCTTTTGAATTTTTTTCCGTCGGCTTCTCACTACCTAGGCATTACAAATGCAACAGAGGCTTATTTTTCCGACTAATCCATTTGAGCGATTCAGTTTCAATAAGAGTTTTGATTGTATGCCTTGTCAATTTGGAAAATACTGTAAACCGCTTTTACCATTTAATACTGTTTCTCATGCCTCTCTCCTCCCTTTGATCTATTCATTTTGATGTATAAAGTCTTTCCATTTCTACTCAGGGTGGGTCACGTTATTTTGTTATTTTGCGGATGATTTTTCCAGATATACTGATTTATCTCTTCAAAATCGTTCTCGAGATTTCAAATATATCGTGGATTTTACCAAATGATTGAAACACGCTTTCTAAAACCTATCAAAAAGCCAGATCTAATAATGCCTAAGAATATAAAGCCCAAGTGAATTTACCTCATTCTACACTTTAATTCGTATTGTTCCTCATCTTCGGCCGCACTTCTAGCAAAATGGCAGGGCTGAGCGCAAACTTCGTCATTTTCTTGATGTTGTTCGTGCAACTACTATAGCCGCTTCTACTCCTACTCACTTCGGGGGAACCGCTTCACCGGGCCTGCTTACACCATCAATCGTGTCCTTCTCCCATTGTCTTAATCAAACTCCTTATGATATGTCGCTTTTGGTTCCTTCCTCCCATGACTCACTTGTAGTCTGGATGTGTCCGCTTTGTTCTTCATCAGATCATGTAAGAAACAAACTTTTAGCCTCGCTCGTTTGTGTTATTTTCTCGGCATGGAATTGATAAAAAGGTTATAGGTGTTATGATCCCATTAGCAAAGCTCCTGTTTCTTAGCATGTGGTCTTTAAACACAAAATGTTTTACCAACTACCTCACGTTCCCCTGCTTTCCCTATCTCGCCCATCGATCCTCCTCTACCTTTTCCCCGAGGAGTCTCCCATTTCATATCTGTCCGCCCGAGGCCCACTCCCCCAAGCCCTCAGTCTCCCTTCCTAGTGCCGAGTGATGCTTCTTCTCATTAATCTGATGAGCTTTCCACACCAATCATCAACGTGCCCAATCGATACCGCCTCTAGTCAGGATCCCGCGGTCCTTTCCGACTCCCATGCACTTCGCTGTTCCCACGGTAACCCGCTTCCTCCTTCAATTCTCACAGATTTCCATTAATTTTCTCTTGCCTCTCTCTGTAAGAACCCGTACTTTTGTGAGGCTTCCTCAACCCTTATAAAGTGCAAGCAATGAAAGAAGAGTCGATGCACCGTATAAGACTTGAACATGGATCCGGTTGATCTCCCCTCAGAAAAACCGCTATCGGTTGTAAATGGGTTTAGCGGGCCATCAAGACCAATCAAATGGCATCACGATCGCTACAAGGCTCACTTTGTTCGCTGTGGGTTTTACCTGTGGAGTATGGGGCTGGATTATGAGGAGACTTTGCTCATGTGGCTCGAATTTTCTCTCCGCCAAGACCGCAGTTATGCAGGTATTTCATTTCAAGGCTCACAAATGGCCACTCTTCAGATGGATGACAAAAAATGGGCTTTTCTTATCGAGGAACTCCTCGAGGAAGTCTACATGAAGCTTCCTCTTGGTTACTTTCACCCTCTTGGGTTCCCCATAGAGTATGTGTCGACACAGTAGCACTTTATGGTCTTAAAACAGTCTTCGAGCATGGTTTGCAAAGTTCAATTCTACTATCTCTCAGCATGGTTTTTCAGCTTCTTTGATACGCTTTTGAGAGACTATTTAATCATGGTATTCGCTTATTCTCCTCAGATATCGATGATATGATTATTACAAGTGATACATGCGTATTCAGATCTAAAGCACTTTCTCTTAGGTATAAATAATTTGAAATGAAAGATCTCTACCCTTTAACTATTCCTTCGTCTAGAAGTTTCTTCTTCAAGAAAATGGTTATTGTCTTACTCCCTGAAACAAATATACTTCCGATCTGATTTCGAGCTAGTATCACCTGGAGAAGTAGATAGTCGACACACCTATTGAGTATAACTGTCGCCTCACTTCTCATAATGGCGAACCACTATCTGATGTTACTCTCTACTTACAGTTTGTTGGGAGTCTAATCTATCTCACTGTCACTCTCCCATATTTCTATGCAGTCTGGCAGTCGCTTATGGCTATCCCTGATCCTCATTACATGTTGTTCTCGATTCTTTCGATATCCTAGAATGCACCATATTTGATGGTCTTCATTTTTCTTCCCATTCTTCATTAACTTCTTCGCATATATTCGTGATACAGACAAGGTGTGATCCCACCGATCACTCCATCTACTGCAGGATATTGTTTTCTCAGTGATTCTCTCTTATCTTCGTAGGCGTTAAAATAAACAACATTGCTTGTTCAAAGACTAAAGTAGAATATAGAGCACCGCCGCTACTACAAATTTCAACTTATTTGGTTGGCGTTTGGTTACCACATGATCTCGTAGTCAGACTGCTCCATCGTAACTAAACTTCACTGTGATAATTGAAGTGTTATTCAAATTCCTCATAATGATGTCTTCCATGAACGCATTTCAACATATTGAGATTGGATTGTCATTTCCATTTGTCAACACCGTCGTGGCACGCATACCTAGTCCGCTTTGCTCTCAAGATCAAATAGCTGATATCTTCATCAAACCCCTTCCTCCAAGAACTTTTCGAGGTTTAATTTCCAAACTCATAATGGTTTCTCTTAAACCACTATGAGTTTGAGGGGGGTATTAGATTACTATATGACAAGTTAATTATATGGCAAGTTCTATTATTGTATATGGCAATTGTAAATTTTCCTTTCTTAGGTCCGTATAGCCTAGCCTATATAAGGCCACATCTTGTACATGTAATTTATAGTTTATATTATACAAAGACTCAAGTCTTTCTTCAGGATTGAACTCTTGATCTCCCCTTCTTCCCCACCCCTCACCCCTCTTTCTCTTTTCTTAATATACAACTTGATTGTTGGCTTGCAAATGTGAAATCTAGTAGGCCCCGCAACCTATGGGCAAGTGTTAGCTAATCACTTTTCATAGTCAACCAGAAGTTGGTGATCAATGAGATTATCAGCAAAGTCAAGCTTTTTCTTTTATGGTAAAAAATGAAATGTCATTAAAAATGATTAGAAGAAGGCAGCTCAAAGCATACATGAGAGTAAACAAAGGGTAAAAGGGAAGTTTTTGTTGATTAGAAACTTATTAAAACAACATTATTTAATTTATATTGATGAGTTGAAATAACAAAATAACTTCAAAACAATGAATGAAAATAATTTATTCACTTAAGATTTGTTTTTTTCAAATTTTGTAACTCATTAACTCTTACAATACTACAATTTCAACATTTCTTCATAATATTATTTTCAAATTTATAAATAGTCGTTTAATGAACACATAATATACTAATTGGAACTGTTTTCCAAAAAATTCAACAAAAATTATAAATAAGTTTATCAAAACATCCTACAAGTAATCGTAATTTATAGATTAATTCCTAATCGTTATTTCACTTATTTTTCAAGAAAAAATAATTAAATAAAGTGTTTGGGAAACAAACACGACTCTTAGATATGTGAAAGTTTAATCATACAAATTTAGATCCGACACTGAAAGAGGCTACATATTGAGTAGAGTAAATATATCAAATAATTTTTTTATTTTTTTTCTCTAGTCCACTTAACCGAACAAGCCATCATTTCTTTATTTATTTTATTATATATATTTTTTTCTACACCTCATTCCATGCTCCATTATTGTATTGGATCTCTACTATTTTTGTTCCATCATTTCTTTATTTTATTTTATAATATATATTTTTCACACCTCGTTCCACAATTCCATTATTCTATTAGATCTCTACTATTTTTTTGTTCTACCTACCTATTAATACTCCTAACACTAGTACTAACATTAACAATGATGGACCTAGGAAATAATTTTAGGGGGCAAAAATATCTTACAACTCTTATATTAAGAATAATTGTATTTTTATTTTCTTTCACTCAAAAATTTGAACCAAATATAGCTTTGAAAAATAAAATAAAATAAAACTGCTTTAAAACTTACAAATCTAGAACTAGAAATGGGTGTGAGAGAGTATTTTGAAACTAATAGATATAGGATTTATGGGATTGAAATCTGGAACATAATTTTCTTGGCTAGATTGTATTCCCTTCATAAATACCAAAGAAAATAAAATTGAGATTGGTCTTACCTGGTCCCCTTTTGAACATTAATAATAACAATAAGTCTTAACTTATATTATTTACTTTCATTTCAACCAAAATATTTTTTTTATTTCACCTATTTTATATATATATATATATATATATATAATTATTTTTGTTTTGGTGACATAAAATGAACACGTGGATGAGACGGAGCACATTGTGATCCGTGCATTATGTAACAGGTCGACATCTATCCGTACATTACAAAAAGGACTCGCATAAAGATTATAAATCGTGGAAAACCAACTCGGAGAGAGTGACCTTGCTTTGTTTGAGTTACGTACTACAACTACAATAGAGCCTCCTGACCATTTCTCGTGGGTGACGTGGACAAACGCCACATGCATAATCACACGCTTGCGAAGGAAGGTTTATCCGCTCCATCGAAACCTTCACAGTTTCTTCTATTATGTTGATGGCATATTCCGAATCCATCCCGGTTCGCTTTAAATGGCGTGAAGCTCCTAGAGAGATAAGTTCAACCAACTTCATGTAGAATCTTTTCCACACTCCATTTATAAAGAACGATTTGAGCCTGCATGTCTTAGGTCTGATCCAAATTAATAGACTAAGCATTCTTCAAGCAACTTATTCCCCGCTTGTCCCAACCCCACAACCACTGCCATCACTCCTTCTCTTTCACTTTGTCTATTCTCTTTAAATATTCCTCCTCAACTCTTTCCTGATAAAGGAGTTTGATGAGAGTGACATCGAGTTTGTGGAGGAAATAAGGCCATAGCTTGACATTTTTGTAAGTTGTCACCTTCCTGTTAAATAAATCATTCCAACCCGAAATCCAGGAATGCCGAAATCCTTGGATAGACTGTACACAATGTAAATTCTATCCAAAGAGGTTTGTCTGTTTGTGCTCCACATTGACTAACTCGATTATGCCTAATGAACTCGATTTTCAAACATCTCATGTAGTGATTGCATCACTATTAAGTGATCTTCTCAGCCATAGAAAGGATGAGCCTGTCTAGCTTGACATGGCTCATTGTTGTCCCTAACGATTTGAAGGATTGGTGATGAACACCTTTACATTAAAGCTCGCTTTTGAGCTTGGCTTAAAAGCTTCTTCAGTGCAAATTTTGTAATTTTGAGTCATTAGAGCTCTAACAACGTATAGGAACGAGCCTAACTCCCATTCTCCATTAAGATCCCTATCATTTGTCAAAAAAAATAAAATTATATATATATATATATATATATATATATACACACAAAACATAATTATGTTAGATTTTCTAAAAGGTAACGTTATGATATAATATATAGTGGACAGACAAGATGGCAACGCTAAATATATCATTTACCCAGGGTAGTGGCGGAAGGTGAGCATCGCCATGTTCGGCAATGCAAAACATTAACGTCTCACTATCCGAGGTAGCCCTAGCCATTAGAACAAGCTTTCTGGAATCAAAACTTACTTTGTTTCCCCTTATTTCTGCCATGAACTCCGCCAACACCTGCAATACGTTACTAATATTACTCAAGCCAAGTTTAGACATGACTGATTTTCAGTTAATACAAGGGCTAAAGGTATGTATGTTATTGCAACTATCATGATTGATTGTAGTTTAACCAGTTTAAAATTGTTTCCCCGTTGCAACCGTGATAATCTTGGAAGAGGTAAGGTCCCAAACACGGATTCCCGTTGTTATCAACCTAGCTGCATCCTGGTTATTTTCAACCATGTCCTGAATACCCAAGGAGAGCTGCAAATATATTCTGAATTAGCCACAGCACATGAAATAGACATCATAATTTCAATAAGTATGCATTTTTCTGGACAATGATAAAAGGTAAATGTTGCTCACTTCGCTCGGCTGACCCATCTGATGATTCAAAGGATTTTGAATGTCATCATATGGGTTCTTCTCATACTCTTTCCATCCTTGGTATATGGACTTCTTCCTCAAGCGTCCATCAAGCACGCTTACTAGACAACATGATATTGTTTAGAGAGAGACTCAGAGAGAGGAAAGCAGGAGAGAAAGAGGAAAATTGTAAAAGTAGCCTTTGTAACAAACGTCTGTATATAGGCAAAATTTTAACCAGGGTTAATTATTCAGAACCCTTCTACTGTTCTGGATTAGCTTTTTTTTTTTTATCTGTAAGAGGATTTGGACCTATGATCATGGAAAATAGAAATGAGAACAAGAGAAAACGGATGAATTTGATATATTAACTCATTGTATTTTGGACATGGAATTATAAGAGAAGTACTTTGCATGATACAAAAAGTATTAATAGATTCGTATATCTTGTTTTAGTGGCCCTTTGGTCAACTCAGTTTTAACTACCATGTGATTCTGCATTGCTCAAATGGATCCATCCATCTGTCTTCCTGACTAAGAGTTACTCTTTTCATATGGTGATCATGTACTTATTGTTTAAAATTTTCATTCTAGATTGTTGACACTCTCCCATCAGTTTTATTGCAGAAATATTGGCAATTTATCCTACTTTTAATTGTTTGTTGTTTTCATTTTTGTAAAATTATTTTTGAATTGAAAAATTTTAATAGAAAATTTCAAAAAGATTGACTATTTTTATTCAGAAAAAAAGTCATACTTTAGACCTTATAAAATATTTTAAACTGAAGTATTATATTTTAAAATATTTTTATTTTATTTTCATCATTTTTAAATTATTAATTTTATATATACTATTTTAATTATATAAAATAAATAAATAAATTTATTATTTTTTATAAGAATTATAATAATAAATTATTTATCATAATATTTTTTAAATTTTATCATAATAATAAAGGTGATTTGATGAATAGACCTTTGAAATAAATTTTATAAAATCTAATCATTCATTAATTTTACCTCATTTGACTTAAATACTCATCATTGTTTTCTTTGTAAAATAACTTTGTTTCTAAAGATATATGTAAATACATAAAATGGCAAAGGACATTTTTGTCCATTATGAGTCATTTTTTAAGAAAAAAACATGAAAATGATTAGCTTTACAAACAATTACTCACTTAAATTATTATTTTTAATATATATTTTAAGATGTTGATTTAAGCATATAAAAAACAAACAGCTTAATATTTAATAGAAATACAATATTAAAATAATACTTAATACTTAATATTATTAATTAAGTCTTACATTTAGCATTTAGCTAAATAAAAGTTTTATCATATAGACTGTGTTATAAAAACAACAAACAAACGCTCTTAGTAGTCGATATATCTTTTCCCTTTGTAAGATGTTTGATTTTATTTAGGTTTTCTATAAGCGTGACAGTATTTCACCTTATTTTGGTCATCCTAAAAGAGTCCGTGCACACACGGAAGGTAAATCATAAGTCATATTATACCTAAACTTATTCTCATTTGAGTCGGGATAAACCACAAGGATGATAAAGTTCTACTACAAAACACAAATCAGATTCCCAAAGCTTAGCCTAGACTGGATTAACTTGCAGACACCCAAATCCTTCTCACCTACATGTTTAGTGATTATTATACATATTTCATATTTGGACAAAACCATTTGACGAGGACATGACCTCGCTCAGCAACGCCCAAACATGAGAGGAAGCCACTTGGGGATTACATCAAATTCCAGCAGCTTCTAGGGCAAGAGAATTCTGCATGCTAGCATCTTTTGGGGGACCATTGTAAGAAAGTATGAGAGAGAACGGCTTATGAATTGTGGCATGGCTGTAAAGGTAGAATCGTAATGAATCATCAATTCTTTTTTCCTCTTCGTAACTGAATTTGAGCCCACCGTAATTTCCATTCGTAAGTGAGATGTTACATACACCCGCATAATTCCCAACTTATTATTGAAGACTTGTATAAAAGAGCAAAAAATAAAAATCAAATAAGATTCTTACTTTTGGCTCATGATCCACACGATTGCACTTCAAAATTTGAGTTTGGCCATAAATAAATTATTTTTTAAAACAAATTATGTAAATATAATTACGGCATTGAAAATTTTGAAAAATCACCTCTCTATAACTCTTTCGATCTTTTTCTTTCTCAATAAAGTAGTTATTTAATACATATCTAGGTTTTTATTTTTATTTTTTTTGTGATTTAGTCGTCGCCTTGGTGCAATTTTTATTTTTTGTCGTCTTGGTGTGCGTGTGATTATTGTCACCTTGGTGTGCGTGTGGTTGTCGTCGTTTTAATACGACGGATGGTTGTGTCGTCTCGATACAACGTTTTGGTTCTTCGTCGTTGTGGTGTAGTGTTTGTGTTTACGCGATTCAAACTCGAACAAAGGTATATCCGATCAACGTCAAGAAATCAAATTAATGATCGTTAATATTCTACAAAACTTGAGTCATATGTATTCTAGTCATAATAAGAATATTTAACGTAGGCTCAACTATCAAATATAGTTTCTGGCGCTCATCTATCAAATGCAAGACGCTTTTGTTCGATTCATTATATAATGAATTTGAACGGTGTTTCATCTTTTGGCCGCTTTTACTTTTTGATTATTTGTTTATATCAATAATGCATGTCGAGATAGTAAGATAAAATTTTGATTCATTATACTATCAGGATTTTACTAGTTTCTCTCCAAAGCAAAACCATAAATTTCTACTGACTTTGCAGGATTTTACTATTAAATTTTGGAGATAGTAAGATAAATTGGGGGAAAAAAGAATTTAAAGTAATGATGAAAATGGGATAAAGATAATATCACCGATAAGAATCATAAAAGGTCTACACTTCAAATCTTTATTTTGTAACAGAAAATAGAAAATAACAAATAATAATAATCATCTTTCCTTAATAAAACAAAACATGTCCCATGCTCTTAATTACCGAGTTGTAATTCAAAGAAAAAGTTATTTATTACCTTTCCAGGATATAAGCCAATTAAGAAATCAATATGCCTATCAAGAAACTAAATAAAGGTGTGGTATCAACTCCAAACTCAAACCACACATCCTCTCTTAATAATCTCTATTTTTCCTTTATAGTGATCTATTATACATCAAAGAAAGAAAGAGAGAAAGAAAGAAGCCAAAAACCCTTTATGTGGGCACAACATGTAAGCAATTTATCATCTAAAGACAATTGTCTACAACTTGGGAGTTGGATGCAAAACATGATCTGAAGCTTTTCTGTTTTGAACTGAACAACAAAACTAAAAGATAGACCCAATAATTAGTATCACTCTTATGGGAAAAAGATCTATCTCGGCATAGCTGGGCTATTCATTTTCTCACCTAACAAACAGAATTTAGCAGCAATAGTTAGTCATTTCTATGCACAATTCTGAATCCAGCAACTAAATATCCTTTATGCAGGCACAACATGTAAGCAATTCATCATCTAAGACAAGTATCTGCAGCAGGAGTTGGATGAAGCTTTTCTGTTTTGAACTGAACAACAAAACTAAAAGATAGACCCGATAATTAGTATTACTCTTACGGGGAAAAAGATCTATCTCGGCATAGCTGGGCTATTCATTTTCTCACCTAACAAACAGAATTTAGCAGCAATAGTTATTCATTTCTATGCACAATTCTAAATCATTCATGTATAAAACTCAAACCCACCATTCATTCTATCAGTTATATGATTCATTTATGATATGCACCATTGACTAAATTAAAATCAAAATAAAAAAACTCACAATCTAGAAAGAAAACTTAAAATATTAGTTCTACAAATCATTATTAACCAAGAGAGAGGCTGAAGAAGAAAGAAATTAATAAAATATATCAAAATAAAAATGGCATTCCAACCTGGCATAGCTTTTCTATAATGTTGATGGAATCTAGCCATTTAACTGAATGAGCACCAATGATCCCGTGGACAATGACACACAACAGAAACCCATGATTGCGGTTCAGTGGCTTTGCCATGATAAGAAAGAAAAATGAAGTTAGAAGAATCGCTTAAGACATTGTGTACCACAAAATTGAATTACCAGGTATTTAGTAAGGCAAAATAGGAAAGATGTTTAGAAAATATAATACAGAAAAAGAGATATGTTGAGCAAGATTATGTTATATATATATATATATATATATATATATATATATATATATATATATATATATATAAACAATGAATAATTTCTGGAACCCAAGGCTCTTCTCCTACCATCATTACCTTCCAATCAACTTTAAGGCTTCCAAATGACAGAACACCAACTATAATTTTTTATTTGACCATGGAAGATTACATTCACAATCCATATATAAGACACTTACTGTGTTCATGGGATACAGGAAGGTCAATTACAAAAAAAATAACATAACTGTCAAAATATTCATTGGAAGATGAATCCAACCAGAGCAGGAGCTCCAACCTGTTATTAACATTGGAGAAGATGTCCAAAGAAAATGGCTCACTGTGATGCACCGAGTATTTATATAGAAGTAGAGTTACAAAGCAGTATAATGACTCAGAAACAAATTGTCTTCACCAATAAAATGGTATTGTGCACTTTATCAAAATTGAAATTCAAAAAGAAAGGGATGAAGAATCTAGAATCAATCAAGGTCCATTAAACTGAAAGGCAGAGAAAGATTTGGCAAAAAGTACAACAAACACCAAATAGGTATGCACCCTGAAATTCCCTCCATAAAAAGTATGACTTTTTTTATAAGCTTTGAATAACTTAAAGCTTGTCAGAACTGAAAAAAACTCAGGTAGTATTACTAATTATTATCAGAAGCCCGATCAATCCTGCAAATATCTTCCACCCAGTGATTCCATTAATAAATCCTCTGTTTTCTTAAGAAGTAAAAAATCAAACATGTAAATCAGTGGGAGGTTCTGCAACTAGTTTATTTGAATTGAGGTCATTTTCCTGCCTATGGAATTACTTGGAATTCATGGTAAAGAAACTCTTTTCAACAAACATGGACCGAATTTATCACAAACTATCTGTTCTCACAATCCAGTAGAAATGGAAGTAATTAGAAAAAAAAAAAAAAAGCCTTGAAGCTGAATATAGAAGCAATCAAACGCACCTTGTATTTGGCAACTTTTTCGCTCACTTCCTTCAGGTCACCTTTAGTAAAAATCAGCCCCACATTGCCCTAAATCAAGAACCAATTCCATCACATGAAATTACTGGCTCAGTTTGCCTCGATAATTGAAGACAAAATTACAAAAAAAAACAATTTTCCCTCAAAAACGTTTTCCATTTGTTTAACTTAAAAACAAAAACAATTTTCTCCCCGAAGTTTTCAATGAAATAAAGAAAGGCAAGAGAAAGTGAAAATGTACGACAAGCGAGAGGAATGAGATTGAGGAAAATGCCGATGATAGACGATTTTGGAGTCAAAAAAGTGTTTCACCATTGCCCAATCTCTTTAGAGGTGAAAGATGGAATCAAGAGGAACAAAATCTGACGCGACAACAAGGAACATCGCCATGACATAAAAAACTCATATAAAATCAAAAACTTATAATGTTGAAATCGAAACAAGAAATTTCCTTCGCTCACTGTCAAAACCATCGGATCTACCATTTCACTGAGCACAGAGGAAAAAAAGGGCGCCAAATCAAGTCACAATCAGTGCCTTTGTTGCTTTGACTCATTGACTTGACAGCTTCAAACGAGCAAGAGAGAGTGTTTGAGTCGAAGGTCCAGCCTTCATTGAGGAGAGATGGTGAGCATGAAAGGGGTAAAGATCTATGGAGGTATTAGCTTTATGACAGAGGTCAAAGCCCACACGTGTATATTGAGCTATCTATGGTAACGGTTGTATGTTTTATGCAACTATAGGATGGGTTACTGAGAACTTTTTTTGCAGCATGCATTCAATAACTATGGCAATATGTATTTTTAGTTTTAAGTTTTAATGACCCCTACTATAGTTATGCCACTATAGCTCATTTTTCTAGTATTGACTAATCCATTCTAAAAGATATTTTGGGTGCCTACAAGGTAGGCTTTATTTAACACAAATTTATAAGCCACCAGCCTTTTTAATTAAAGACTTTCAAGGATTCTCTCTTTCATGCTCTAGTGCTCAGCTTCATTGTTTGTGTTTTGCCTCCTAATTGGACATACCAGTTGATGAAAACTGACTTGGAAATATCAAGCAAGTCTAAGCTAAATCAAGCAAGTCAGAATATTGCCCACTATGTGCGTGCATGTACAAGAACCATAGAAGAGATGTGTGCTGAATTTCAGGATGCCAATGTTCACATCAACGAGATGCAGATGAAACCATTTCCAGTAACATTTAAAGATCAAGCAAAGACCTGGTTCGACACCTAAACAAAGAAGTATCAAGCAGGACTGGTGCACATGCTGCATTTTTCATAAATTCTTCATTGGTCTTGGAAATAGTGCTCTCTTTTGAGAGATCTCAATTTTGGGAAAATAGGAGGAAATTTTGTGCTTTAATTAATGGTTCTTTAGGATTTGAGGGGCATATTCAACCAAATAAAAAATATATTTTGCAAACCAAGTCTCCCATTAGTTGAAAAGTATTTCCTTCTGTTAAATATGCCACACCTATTGTCAGGTGATGAACATCTTGGAATAATTTTAGATATCTTATTAGTAATCAGCAGTGATCAATGGCCAAGGTGTTTTTGTCAAGTTAACCTCTTGAAGACTCTAGTTACAAAGAAACCTATCTAATAAATTGGAGGAAAGTAATAAGCGATAAAAAATATTCCATTGAATTACAGAAAATGCAAGTTCCTCAATTTGTATTCTAAGGCACATTCCCAGGGAACTAAATACTACAATTTTTGTGTGGAGCTATTGAAAACAACCAAGCCCATCTTTGTTTATCAAGTTATTTGTGTCTATTAATGATTTCAAAATCCTAGGAGGGAAGACAAATAAAATAAAATGAAATAATTATTGTGAATGCAAGAACTAATGGGGAATTACCTTTTAGAATCTGCAGTAAAAGTGAGTAGTCCTTTATGGATAAATACTCAGTGACAATTCAAGTGCATTCGCAAAATATAAGGAAATTCAGCATCATCACCCAAAATTTCAAGCTGTTCTTTCTGTTCTTGAAATGCATTCTGCATATCCTCCCGGTTCATAGTTTGAAAAGCAGTAGGAGTCTGGCACCTTCGGCAGTCAGCATCCACCTCGAAGTTGGCGCGGGATTGAAACTAGATAAAATATAGCAATAAACTCAGTTGTAACTCGGCAAAACTATGATGACTCATTGAGATTCCGAGTTAACTCGTTCAACTCGGTTAGGTTTCAGAACGAAAACACGATTTCACACCATGTCCATACTTTCTTAACCATAGCAACAAAAAATTAATAATTGTTTTGAGAGAAATCAATGATTCCTCTTCAAAAGAAGAGGAAAAAATCATTACCTTAAGTAAGTTTTTAACCTAGTGCCGCCATGTCGATGGAAACTCAAAGGCAGCTTTCACTGCGAAAGGGCTTGGAGCGGCGGTGGTGCGGTGGCTCTTGGTGGTGTGGAAAGGCGAAAGCGGCGTGAGAAAAAAGTCAAAATGAAAGAAAGAGAGGGCGAGAAGAAGGGGATGACCGGGTGTCACACCATCGGATATCCTCTCTTCGTAGTCCTGCTCTTCATTTTCTCATTCTTTTAATTTCTCACGCTCCTACTTAGAGATGGCAATGGGCGGATTTGGGCGGACATCCTATCCCATTCTGTCCCCGAGCCAAAACCTCATATTACATTTTGTAAAAGAGTGAGAAAAACACTATAAGTGTCGAATGAACCACAAAAATGTCGAACGATCTGTCTAAGGCTTTGCTCTCTCTAGGCTACCACTAGAAATGAGGAGGAGGAGGAGATCAGCGGTAGCTATCACCCTAGATGAGATCGGCAGAGGCAGGAGTGATATGAAACCTAGAGGATAGAAATTAGATAGAAAGGACTGAAAATTTAGATTTATATATGAAGGCTATTTGTGTAATTTTAATATTGGAGGGGGCAAAATATTGGAAACCTGATACCGCTCCGAACCCAATCCGGGTTTAATAATTTAATCATAAACCCATCCTAATATGGGCGGATTGGGGCGGGTTTGTGAAACCCCAAAAAATCCATGATTTTGGATAAAGGTTAAAATAGTAATTTCGACTGAAAAACCGAAATGTTTCTAGATCTCGGATGACGAAACAGACTTCTCCGTTGAAATCGTCTATCGAGATTTAGCTATCACGTCGAATTTTGTTAGATTTCGAGGTAGTCGGGATTTCACGTTTATCGAGGCGTGGGGTGTTGATGACACATGGCAAGGTTAGGGGATGCCACATGGCACCCTAAGAGAATGACACTTGGCAAAGCCATGTGGTCCACTTGAAAGAATGGCTCTGGCCAGGCCATGTGTGAGAAAAGTCCATAGGCTCCACATTGGGCCATGTGATTGTGATGTCATAAAGGAAATAATGAAATAAGGAATAAAGAAGGAAATTTGATGGCCACACAAATGGTTAGAGGAAAAGGGGAGGAAATTTCCTCCTTTGACCGGAGTGGTGTGCTCCAAAAGGAGGAGAAAATGCAAAGAGAAAGGAAAAAATGAGGAGAAAATGAAAGGGAAATGAGATGAGAAAAGAGAAAAAGAATAGAAAAGCAAAAGGAAAGAAAGAAAAGAAAGGAGAAAGGAACAAAAAGGAAAACAGTTCATTGAGAGAAAAGGAAGGAAAATGAGAAAGGAGGAAGGGGAAAGGAAGGATTTCTCGGCTTTCGGACGGTCAAAGTTCAATGGTTCGAGGATTAAAGTTGGTGCACGCAGTGCGATCTACGTGTAGACACCAAAAAGTTGGAGTTTTGACAAACTCCACGAGGTAGGATATTTTCCTACTTGGTTTACTTTTAGCCTAAAGGCTATAAAATGGTAGGGGTTGCTTATGGGAGGCCATGTAAATTAGTTCCGAGCCTTTGGACTAAGGAGTTTAGATTTCATGACTGGTTTCACACAGTCACCGACTGTGGGAGTTAGGGTTTGGACTAGAAACTGAAAGTTTCTAGGTGTTATGGTTGTTTGATGTGATGATAATGATTGGAACCAGATTGGTTCATGTTTGTGAAGGGACGGTGAAGTGCCCTATTGAATGGTCCCAAGTTTGTGACCTAGTTGTGTGTTATGGCTTGTTTGAATAACATACAGTGTGTGAATATGTTATGTTGATGCATGCTATTTGATGTATTAACATGGTTTGCATGGAGGTAGATTATATGTATAAATTGTAATTGTCCATGTTTTGTGAATGTTTCATGTAGTGCTCATTCATGCATGTAACATGAAGGAAAATGCATTGGCATCATGCATTACATATGCACGGTCACATCGTGTCAAGTCGGGTGTGGGTGTAGGGTATGGTTTATTCACCAGTGTTGGTGAATGGGTCGTGAACTTGGGAAAAGTGGAATGAGAGTCCAGTAGAGATTCACGAGTGTGTAAAATGATCAAAATGATAAATTACATGTTTTGGGAGGAGCAAGTTGGGGTAGATCCCCCTAGGGTGAAAGTCCCAAATGTTATTCACGGTTAGACATGAATCCCAGCGATGTAAGTTCACGAAAATGTTGAAAAGGCGTGCGGCAGTGTAAACCCGGAAATCCATGGCCCACAAAAAGAAAGAGGAAAAGAAAAATCAGGTTTTGATAAATAAAAATTGGAGGGTTTTCCAATGGTTTAGTCATGGTGTTAAACACTGATGACTGATTTTATTTACACTTGGCATTCCAAGTGTGAGGGAGTCGGTTGGGACTCAGGTCGTGAGCATGAAGGGTTGCATCTCATGCATAATATAGACATTTCATATAATAGTGAATAATTGTATGGAATGTGATTGATTGTTTATATATGCCATTGCATATGCATTTTAGGTGGGGAGTAACCCTCGTAGGAGATTATCACTACTGGGCTTTGCTCACCCCGTCGTGGGACCCCCTTTCGAGTCTGAGGGAGTATCGAGACGACACTCGCTAGAAACAGCTTTTTGAGAAGAAAGCCGAAATGTGGCTTTAAGTAAATATTTTTGTAAACATGCATAAATATTTTTGTAAAACGGGCATGGAAACTATAAAAAAATATAGTTGATTATTTTATGATGAGTATGGATGTATGGGCCCGACGTGGCCATTTTTACTCATGTATGGGTCTCATGGTATGAGACACATAGGTTTACCCGTGATAGGTTGACGGTGGTGTGGGACCCCACGAGGGGATTGGGCGTCGCGGGTTACCCGATGGGCCAGCAGGTACCATCCCTACTTAAGTGCTCCTTAAGGCTTTGAGGCTTTTGTGCCTTTGTCGCCTTGCACCTTTCACAAACTATGAGTGTTCACTGTGAATTTTCATTATGTTTTGGTAATTAATCGAAGGAATTCTTCTTTTAGTTGTGTGGCAGGTTCAACTCACCGGTTCACTTAAACATTAGTGGATCCAACAAAGTGAGCTAGTGAAGTAGACTGATCTGAACATTTGTTTATGTTTTTCAATTCTTCTACCCGTCTTTTTGCTTGTCTTTCTTTCATTTTTGAATTATGATACACAAATTATCGGGAGAGGATTCTACCAGACAAAGGATGTGGATCAGAAAGGCAGGTTTCCCCCATCTTTTTAGCAAAAAAATAATATCGTTTTGGCTTTTCATTGTTTTGATATCTTTGACTAAGTTCCAGGTTCTACATCTTTCAGGGTTTGAAAGATGTGTTCTTGATCATATGCCTGTTCCTTGATCTAAATTTTGGAATATGAATTGAAAAAGTGGGAATTATGTGTTTACCTCTTAAATACCTTTTTCTATTTGATTGAATGAGAACCCATTACTTGTCTTTTTTTCGAATTCTTTTCTTTTCTCTGGTAGTAGAAGTTTTTAATAATAAAAATAAGGTTGAAAATACATTCTTAGTAGAAAAACTAGTAAATAAGGTGGATATGCTGGATTTAGACTAGTTGTTGAGAGGATGGGGTTCTATTTTCTTCCCACATATGTAGTCCAAACAATAATCATGAATGTTAGTTGGTGGTGGTGGCACACCGTGGCATTGCTTCATTGGAGCCGAGATGCTACTGCGAGGTGTTCTTTTGCACAAGGAGAAGAAGGTAGGAGCTATTACTTTGATTTTTATTTTAGTGATGCATATAATATTTTCATTATGGTTTTGCCTTGTTTTTTTGTTCTAATGTGTGGTTTGTTGCCAAAATGCTACGGGAGGAACCAAAGGAAGAGAGTGACAAGGACATGGGTTTCAGTTTGTTTGATTAGGAGCTTCTCTCAGTATGAATAATATTTTGTAAATTATTGACTTCATTTGAAGCTGCTCATTGATGATGTCGGCACAGTGGATACTAACCCGAAGTTTGGTTTAGATTGTTTCAGCAGTGTTAGTATTCGGATAGGTGAAACTGTTGAAGCGTGATAGTCCTTCCTTAATGTGATTCCTGATAGATGGCCTTTTGTGAGCATTGAGATAGCTTCCTTAATGCCTTGACCCCACTTGGTCTTTTTATACTATCTTTTTAAGCCTTTAAAGTGCTACCAACCAGGACAGCTTAGTTGGTTAGGATGAATAGTGGGAAGTTTACTGTAAAAATGTGTGCAATTTTCAATACTTTTTTTTTTGATAGGTAAAAGTGAAGCAAATATAAATAATAAAACATTAGTTGTAGTACTAAGTATATTGGGAAGAACCTGGCCGATACAAAAGGGGCAAAAAAACCTCCCACAGAAAACTTATAAATTATAAAGAATTCTTCTGATAGAGCACATACTTTAAAAGAGGTAGGTTTTTGCCTATGGACCCTACCCGAGAAGACCCAACATACTTACAAAAGAGGTTTTTAGCCTCGATAAGAAGACATCATCAAAAGATATACGATTCCTTTATTCAAATTGTAAGACGAAATTTCAATTTCACGAAATAAGGGTAAAATAAGTAATTTTAATTACAAAATTATAATTAAGTTAAAAATCTGTATTATTCTCTGAATCCTTGGATAGAAACGGATTATGCGAGTTGGAAGTAATCTCGCGAAATCTAGTTAGCACGTAAAATTTCGTAATTTTACCAGGGCGTTCAAAGTCGACACGTTTTGAGGCATCGCGTTTGGTGCGTAAATTGGTTACCGATCACGGCGAAAGCCACACCTGCTATGTACTCATGTACCATGAGTGATATGAGTAGATAAATGAAGAAAATGGACGGCGAATGGTCTGGAATATCATTCTGGTGAATGAGGATATAAAAGGTCATTTTAGAGAGATTTGTTTAAGTGACTAAGGACGAAATAGTCGTGATATCATCCTCTTCATTTAGCAAGAAAGAAAAACGTGAGGAGCTGCATTTTGATGCAGTAGCAGCCAATTGTTTTGAGAGAGAAGCTTAAGCTTCTCTCTACAAATTCTGGCTGTCCGGACCAGTTGGTTCGGCGGGCAAGGGGAAAATGTTCTCACAGCGGAGGCTACAGACGGACCCGGGTTTGCGAGAGTTTTGACAGAAAACTCAAGAGGTAGGATTTTCTCCCTACTTGGGTTTTTATTCCCATTTTAGTGTTTTTCGAGATGTTTTTTTGAGAGTCGATTGAGAACATTAAATTTGATGGATGGTCCCGAAGCAGCGGAATAGAATTAATACAAAATTTTGAAACCAAATGGAGCAGCAGTAGCTGCTCATGGCGTGTGGAGTATGAGCATGGTGGGTAATGGTTTGAATCATGTATTGGTTAGTTCAGAGAATAGGTAGTGGTAGTGAAATGCGGGTTAAACATGAACCTAAGTTAGTGAGTGTCGGGGAGCAGTAAGCCCTGGGGTTTTCTTGTTCACAAAATAATTGATGAAATGTATTTTAGGAAAATCCATGTTTGGTTAAGTAATTCGAATCGGTGCTTGTGTTTGGACATTAGCCCGAGTAGGCTAATTTTGGTGCTTGAAATGATAATTTCATAACATCTTATTAATGATTTAATTTATTTGTATAAATATATTCATTGTTTATATATTTGCATGTGGTTCGATTGTATTAGGCGGCATACATGCATTCCATGTCTTGCATGAGGAACATCTAGGACCATAGGGAGTTAGTGCATGAGGACAAGTCTAGAGAAAATGGTTCGGAGGGTTGTCCCAATAATGTAAAATGATCGGTGATCCCTAGCCAAATAATATCAACAGTCGGAGCGGCCGATTGATATATATTCATCGGAGGGTAGTCACAGGCAATTCATATATATCAATCAGTGGGGCGACCGTTGATATATCATACGAGGGTTGTCCACTAATAAAATATTAAATTCTGCATACAAGGCTTGGCGAGGTGTGAAATTAGTGGAACTGGGATGGGTGAATGTGTAGACATTCAAGTAGGATAATGCACATTTATGAATGTTTGTTTAAATGGAACATTGCACTACACTTAGGTGGTGAGTAGCCCGCTTAGGCGATTCTCCTATTGAGCTTCCAGCTCACCAGTCGATGGGACCCCCTTATTTCTGGTCTGGGAGCGTGCGAGGGACTGACTCATCTAGTCGAGTTTGAAGAAAAGCCTGGGTGTGGCTGATGGTTTTTCCATATGTATTAAAATTCTCTATTTTGATATGTTGTATAGGGGAGCCATTTACTGCTCTTAGAACTATGGGGACATAGTTGATATGGTTGATGGATATTGTTTATAGACTGAGTGGGCGTTTTTATCCCATGTTGTTATCTTGGGAATTATATTGGTTTGCTTGGAATGGGTTATGCGAGGTTTGTAATTGGGTAGGCTCCGGAGTACAAAGGAGACTGGAATTTTCTAAAGTGAGCGTCCCGGGTAACCCGACCTCCACTTATATTCGCGGGTTGTGGGTGGTCAGGCTGGACCCCGGTTTTGGGGCGTCACGGCTTAGTATCGAGCTTAGGTATCGAATACCTAGGGGGCTGGGGTGAGACAATCCATCACCACTAGGTGGTTTGAGGTGGAACTTAGGTAGGTGGAAACCTATGGATGGAGGATTTGGGCTTAGGCCATAGTTGAGGAAGAACATCACCGCTCGGTGTGGTATGATGTAAGGTTAGGCCATGAGATTACCTAGGAAGGCACGAGAAATTAGAACTACTTTGCATGTGTTTGATTGTGATCATGTGATGGTATGATTGATGTTATAACATGTTGATTACTGATCATGTGTTGTGTTTGGATTATTATTGCTTAGGTGGATAACACTTAGAATGAATAAACTAAAATGTTGAGAACACTAGGATTAGTGTGAGCAGTTAGTTGAAAATTTTTTTTTGGTAAAATGGTGAGCAGTCACGGGCCGGCGACTCCGAGTTTGGACAAGATCGAGTGTAAGGTTTTGTGGAAAACTAGAAAATTGACCCGATTTTTGCCTGAATAAATAACCCCAAAATTTCCACCGAGTTAAAATTTTCTTAGTAGCAAAGGAAGGCTACGTGAAAAAAAAAAAAAATGGCGATGAAAATAATTTTTCTAAGATTTTACAAGTGGTACAATTGAAGAAAATGGGAATTAAAATAAATTTTTAAAATTTATTTGATTAATCGAAAATGAAAAATAATAATAATAATAATTTTAGTGATTTTCGGTACTTTGGAAATAATTGGAAAAAAAAATTTATTAAAAAAAAAAAAAAATGGTGCGAGCACGGATGGGCTCTTGCCCATTTGGGCTTAAAAATTGCTGGGCGTCTTCCAGGCGCCCCAGGCTGGGCGTCTTGGGCAGCAGCGGCCGAGTGGGGCGGCGGCGGCTGGGCGCGAGTCTGCTGAGCCCAGCAGTATGGCTTATTGCTTGTAACCTGACGTTATAGTAATGTATGGCCTTGTATGGCAGTGTATGATCGCCCAAGCCTTATAATGTGAAAATATATGAGCAAGTAGCGTGTAGAAGCGTCTGGTATTACTATGAGCTTCTATGGCTTTGCGGCGAAGCCCAAACTATGTATAGTGCGTAATGAATGTGTGGCTATTTTCTGATGTATGAGTACAGCCGGCGAAGCGGCTGAGCCTTGCCGGCTTGTCTTGCTGACTTGGTAGGCAGGTTGGGGGTTTTGTGCACTGACTCGGTTTTTTGGCAGGTTCGGCTCGGTAGTTTCCCAGGAGTCACGAATGAGCTGCTTGTTCATGGTGAAATAAAATTTTTGAAAAAAAATATATATATTTTTAAAAAAATTAAATAAAAATCAAATAAAATCAAATAAAATTTTGATAAAATTTTCGAAAAATATAATTTTCAAAAAAATAAAATTTTTGAAAAAAAATTTAGTTGAAACATTGGCCTAACCAATTGATTGCGTATACACTGAGTTATGTGTATGATTAGTGTCTCGGGCTGTGGTTATGCCTTAGAGACACTGTATTGGGTTTAACTACCATTTGAAATGGTGATTGCGCAGTAGTTGCGTACGAAATTATATGCATGGTGTAATGCGTATAGGATCAAAGGCTGAATACTAAGGTTATGAATTAGGACCTTAGGGAATTGGATAATGAAATGAACAAGAGCCAAAAATTTTATTGAAATAAACGAATTAAGTGGTTGGAATTTAGCACCACTTAGGAATTAAACGGGTCAGTTCATGGTTGTCAAGTCTATTAGTAATCAACATCTGCATTACTAGTTAGTGAAATGAAGAGCTATTGATTCTCGTTGCCATGTTAATTGTGTAAATGGCTAATAGAGGCGAGGAGCGTAGAGAACGTCCTGAAACCATGAGTGAAATTTAACCAGTCAGTTTGATCGGCCACACACTTTTGATGAAATTTTGTAGGTATTACGGCGAATGCTACCTGCTGGGTTGGTATCGCAGGTTAGATAAGAAGATCCTAGTAACCTTGAGGGTTTAGAGGCGTATCATCCTCCAGGCATGCGGGAAAGGATTAGATGGTGGTAGACCATTGGTTCATCGCAGAGGCAGAGAAAGTGGTAGGGGCTATGAAGTTACCTGCGGCGCGACCGGGTTAGACAGGCTGGCGTTCTAGCTAGAGAATGAGGCCTATATTTGGTGGAAATGGGCGAGGACCTCTAGAGACCTTAGAGGAGCCATTGTATTTTAGTTCTCCCCTAGGGATTAGGGCGAGAATAAGAATGATAGGTCGAGGTTGAGTTAGAATCTGGGGACTCTACTCACGGTGGACTGAGGATTTTGGACATCGAGGGTTCATGCCATGCTGGATAGAATGGTGACGGAGTTCAATGTCAGGAGATTCAATGTCGGGGCGGCACGAATGTTTGCCGGACGGTATACGAGTCCAAGTGTTAGGGACAGTTAGCGGGTTGGCTAGTGAGCATTACCTTAGAGGGCGAGGTGAGACCGACTTAGATCTACCTCGAGTAGTTTGCAAATGTGTGGATGTTTTCCAGGATGACCACAGATTTACCTCAGCATAGGGATGTAGACTTGGTGATGAGTTACACCACAGGTGATATTCACCCATCTCTATGACTCCATGGAGGCACCCAGAGTTGAGTTGCGGGAACTCAGAGTCTAGCTACAGGAGCTATTGGACAAGGGTTTGTTGGACCGAACACTTCACCATGGGGTAGCCGGTTCTAGTTGCCCCGAAGAAGATGGCGAACCAGCCCGTGCGTTGACTATGGCGGTGGAGCGGGGTTATGATCGAGTCGGTTACCTATTACAGGATTGATGATTTATTTGACCGGTTGAGAGAAGCGAGTCTACAGATAGACCGCGTTGGTTACCTCTATCCGATTGAGGGTTAGGGATACGGATATTCCTGAGCCCGGCGTTAGGGCCGTTATGGGCACTTGAGTTACGGTGATGCCGCTGGATTGACAGTCGCTAGCGGCATTCATGGATCGTGCATAGGGTGTTGACCCTATCTAGATCAGTTTGTCGTAGTCTTAAATTGGATGAAATCTTGATCTACTCCCGGTCAGTGGGAGCATAGGTATCACTTGAGGATTGTTTCACGGTCTCTTTGAGACCGTCGGCTGTCTGGCCCAAGTTCGATGAGAACAGGTTTGAAACTGCGAGGTGAGATTTTGAGGACACGTGGTGTGTCGACATCGAAATGTTAGTGAAATTACAGGAAGGTCGAGCGGGATGATTTGGAGAGACCGAATGTCAATCTTCGAGATCGTAGTTCTTGGGATTGTTTGGGTGAAATCTGAGAAGGCAAGAATGGATTGAAGTTGTCCATTCGGAATGAGGATCGTAGGATTTCACCTACGGGACATGTATATGGTTGGGCGGCCCTGACCATAGAGAGATCGGGGATCTTGGAGACACTTTGGGGATCACAGTGTTAGTAGCAGAAGGAGGAGGATCGACTTTCTCCTAGTTCGGGAAGGCGGAAAACTTACGCTTCACCTTGGATTCGGGACTAGGGCCCGGGTTGAGCATGAGTGACGGGATTTCCCCCCGAGACGGGGGGGTCCCAGAGATGGTTGGGACAATACAATCACAGTTAGCTGTAGAACAGGAGAGTATACAGTTCATTCCTCCACACCCTAGTACGGGTTAGAGGAACTAGTTTCGGTTCGGGGTCTTTATCACAAGCACTTCGACAACAGAGATAGACGGGAGGGGCCGGATTGTGGGTCGAGTCGGGAGACGGATTAGGGTTACGCGCGAGCGTATTAGTAGACCTTAGGGTGAGTAGGCGGTATTGGTTGCGATGTCAGGTTTGACATGGATGAGTTAACAGCCATCGTGTTGTCAATAGTGAGACCTAAGTAGGGTTGTCATGCAGAAAGACATTGGATTTGGAGAAGCTAGAGGTTAAGGCGCTGAGAAGCCGGGAATAGATGTTAACCTAGGATGTAGGGTGAGAGTTGACTGACTAGGTCGGGGATAATGAGTGAGAGATCTCTCGGATGCGCTCATGGCGGACCACAGGAGTGGGTGTCCACCTGATCCGCATTATTGCGCTTGTGTGCCACGCGATAACTTGTCGTGTCGAGTCGGGTGTGGGTGCGGTGCGATCATTCACCACTCTTGGTAGTATCGGTTGAGTTGTTTTAGGACTCGATCGGTAAGAAATCATGGTTGAATCGGGGAAATCTAAGAGCTCGAAGTGTAAGTAGAGTTATGTATTCGAGATGAAAACACGCGGTCAGGTTATCACGCAGACTTAGAGTCGAGTGATAGGAGTCGGGAGTGACTCGATATGAAAACACGCGGACATGGTTGTCACGCAGACTTAGAGTCGAGTGATAGGAGTCGGGAGTGACTCGATATGAAAACACGCGGACATGGTTGTCACGCAGACTTAGAGTTGAGTGATAGGAGTCGGGGGTGACTCGAGGTTTGGATACCCCTTTGGAAATTGTATTGGGTGTTGTTGAACCGGCAAGGGCTCGGTATATGGATGTCATTCATGACATGGACTAGGTTGACGTTCCATGGGATTGTCAATGATTGTGACCTTGGAGAGGTTAGCGTTTACACACCAAACAAGGGTTGTGTAGGATTACGTGTGTATGGATTACATACGGGTGTTAGAGAAATTCTGGAACATCGTCTGTGGATCATAGTAAGGGTGAAGGATAGTGCCCTTAGTGGGATTAAGCCACAAAAATAGTTATCAGGCGAGTATACGAATGGCACCATATGAGACATTGTGTGGGAGGCCATGTAGATCCAGATATGTTGGGTAGAGGTGGGGGTGAACTCCATGTCAGTGGTCACGATCGATAGAGACACCTGAGAAGGTGAGCTTGAATGCGACGACGTCTTCTCGCGGTGAGGAGCGACATAAAACTATGCTAATGTGATGTCGACCCTTAGAGTTCGAGGTTAGTGATCACGTTTCGCGGTGATTCTAAGAAAGAATTGGTCGAGGTTAAACCAGCTTGGGAAGCTATCGCCGAGATTCATTGGACCTCTCGAGATACTGAAGGATGGGCCTTGTGCATAGGTTAAGCGTTCTTAGCCCGATACGTCGGTGTCCACAGTGTTCATCCTCCATGCTCTGATATATATACTCAGGATCCGACTCATGTGGTGGATTGGGGGCGGTCGAGGTTGACAGATGGGACCTTTGAGGAGGGACGAGGGTGCGTGTTGTAGCGGGTGATGAGTTTTGCGGCGCTTAGGAACCGTGAGGCTAGTGAGTGCTATGAAACCTTTGTGGAGTGGAGGAGTCAACGTGGGAGCGAGAGGACATGATGCGGGCTACCTATCCCTTCTTGTTTAGGGATGAAGGTACGTGGTTTAGTCATTTAAGATTTAAATGGCTAGTTTACAGGCATGATAGAGTGCATGTTCCATATGCATGTGTTTGATAAAGATCGTTTCGGGACCAGAAATTCGCAAGAGGGAGAATGTAAGACCCAGAAATTTCAATTTACGAAATAAGGAGTAAAATCGTAATTTTAATTACAAAATTATAATTACGGTTAAATTGTAATTAATTCTCTGGAGTCTTGGATGGCCAAGCGGATTATGCTACGTTGGAATCGTCTCGCGAAATCTGGATTATGCCCGTAAAATTTCGTAATTTTAAAGAACTGATCGAAGTCGGCACGTTTTTCGAGAGCATCGCGTTTCGGTCTGCCGGGTAAAATTGGTTTAGTCTGGCCATATAACATGTACTCATGTACCATGAGTGATATGAGTAGATAAATGAAGAAAATGGACGGCCGAGATAGTGCCGAATATCAATTCTGGTGAATGAGGGATATAAAGGTCATTTTAGAGATTTGTTTAAGTGATAAGGGCGAAATAGTCAATAGTCATCATCCTCTTCATTTAGCAAAGAAGAAAAACGTGAGGAGCTGCATTTTTGATCCAGTAGCAGCCGAATTGTTTTTAGAGAGAGAAGCTTAAACTACTGCCTAGATTCTAAGCAATCGGACCGTTAGTTCGGCGGGCAAGAGGAAGCGTTCTGTAGGAGAAATTGCAGCGTGGACCCGGGTTTGCGAGTTTTGAAGCAACTCAAGAGGTAGGATTTCTCCCTAACGGGTTTTATTCCCATTTTTAGTGTTTTGAATGTTTGAGTCGATTGAGAACATTAGAAATTTGTTAGGTCGGTCCCCGAAACATGGGACGAATTAATACAAAATTTTGAAACCAAATGGAGCAGCCCGTGAAATTTGCTCCATGGCGTATCTGATATGAGTGGGTGGTAATGGGTTTGGATCATGTGGTTGGTTCCGAGACCGGTGGTGGCGTGATCAGTTGAAAGCGCGATTCAGTTCAATGAGCCGTAGGCGATTAAACCCTAGGGTTTCTTGTTCCTGAATAGGCCCGAAATGTTTGGGAGAAATCCATGTTTGGTTAAGTAATTGAATCGAATTGCTTGTGTTTGGACGATAGCCAGTGAGCTAATTTTGGTGCCAAATGATAATTTCATAACATCTTGTGTGATTTAATTTTGTTATGTAAATATATTTCATGTTTATCTTGCATGGTTTAAACGTATTAGGCTGGCATACATGCATTTCATGCTGCGAGGGCAATCCTTGGATATGGCAGTTGATTATGGATACAGTCTAAGAAAATGGGTTGAAGGATTTGTCTCAATAATGTAAAATGATCAGAATAGTCTAACTAATAAGCCATCTGTCGCGTGGGACCGGCGGTTGATATATATTCTTGATGATCCACAAAGCAATTATATATCATCAATGTGGATGACCCAATTGATATATATATACATCGGAGGTTGTCCACTAAATAGTGAATTCTCATACAGGCTGGCGAGTGTGAGAGAGTCGGTGAGGACTCGGGATCCTGAGTTGGTCATGTAGACATTCAAGTAGGATCATGCTGCTGAATGTTTGTTTAAATTGGAACATTGCACTACACTTAGGTGGTGAGTAGCCCACTTAGGGCGATTCTCCTATTGAGCTTTAGCTCACCCCGTCGTGGGACCCCCCTTATTTTACAGGTACCGGGAGCGTGCGAGGGGACGGCTCATCCTAGGAGTCGAGTTTTGAAGAAAGCCGGGTGTGGCTTTGATGGTTTTCCATATGTATTAAAATTCTCTATTTTGATATGTTGTATAAGAGCCATTTACTAACTCTCTTGAACCTGGGACATGGTTGATATGGTTGATGGATGTTGTTTTATGAGGCCCCAGTGACGTTTTTATCCATGTTGTTATCTTCAGGAGTATATTGGACTGCTTGGGGATGGGTTATATGCGGGTTTGTAATTGGGTAGAGCTCCCAGGTACAAAGAGACTACTTGGAATTTTCTAAAGTGACGTCGGGTAACCGACCTCCGCCTATTCCGGCGGGTTGACGGGTGAGTGCGGTTCGAGTTTTGGGCGTCACACAAATTACGAGACTAAGCGAGAGAGTGACCTTCGGATCTTGTCTGTATGGGAAGCAACTTCAGCCCAATAATAGGACCTTAGCCAACAAAGGGCGCTCCCAGTTGATGCCTGGGATAGAATGATTCCCTCCCACAGTCTCCAAGGCGAGACGTGGATCGAATATGATTGACTCCTCTTGACCTTCAGCACTACGGATAATTGTTGGCCAATTGGAAACCTCTATTTTTAAGATGCTTCATGGTAAGCACTTTTCCTCACCAGACTGGCATAGAAACATGCTCATGCTTTAGAGGCACCTGACTATTCAAGCATATTACAGGACTTATCTCTGAAACTTCTTCCAACCTATGATTATCATGCTTGATGTATCGCCTTCTTTTGTCCCCTTTAGTAGAAAAGTCGTCTTTCCTCCCGACATGTCATCTACTATTAAGCAAACCTGAAAGTTCTATGCTTCATCCATTTCCCAAGCCCCTTCCCCCGCCCCCACCAAAGAGAAATCCACACATCCAGCTACCTTTGCCCATTTTGTGACAACCTTGTTGTCTGATTAAGAAACTTCCCTTGGATTTTGGTGAACCAACTCACTTCATCAACCCTAATAACTTCTTTCCAAATGGATTTCTCCTCCTCCTCGCAAATCTCATACCCAGAAATCACACATCGAAACTCCCTTTGCCCCTTTTGTGACAACCAAGTTGTACAGTGGATTTTATTGAACCAACCCCTTCCTCAGCAGATATTTCAGCGATAACTTCTTTCAAATGGATTCCTCCTCCTCTACAAATCTCCATACCACATTTTCCTAATAGAGCCACAGTAACAAGAGAAAACCTAGCACCCCAAACCACCATTCTCATGCAGAGCACACGATATTCCATTTAATTAAATGATTTTTCCTATCTAAATTACCTCCTCCCCATAGAAAATCCCTTTGAATCTTCTCCAATCTGTTCCTTACACCCTTTGGTAAATGGAAAAGGGACATAATGTAAGTCGGCATATTAGAAATAGTGCTCTTTATAAGGGTAAAACCTTCCCCCTTTCGAGATATACTGTCTCTTCCAAATGGCTAACTTTTTCCTATTTCTTTCTTCTACTCCATCCCATACCAAGGTTGAGTTATGTTGCATCCCCAAGGGTAAACCCAAATAGGAGGTTGGAAGGGTTTCTATTTTGCTCCCCAACTCCAAAAGGCCAACCCCTCAATATCCTCACAATCCCCACAAGCATGACCTGACTTTTTCCAAATTAATATTCGGACAGAAAAGGCTTCAAACCATAAAGAGATCCCATTTCGGATGGGCCATCTTATCATAGAATCCTACGAGAACACCAATGTATCGTTTGCAAAGAGTAGGTGTGTAATCTGCCCCACTTCACCACTTTTGTTTGCAAACTTAAAACTAGAGAGAAAACCTTCTACAACGGCTTATGTTTGCAAACTTCACCACTTCAATGCATCAAATAAATATTTTGAGACTTGTTTTAAAAATTCATTTAAAAAAAATAGTCATATTGAGATTAAACCTTTTAGTAGTGGCAAAAAGAAAACCCTCATCAATAAAACATCTTGTAGTAGAGTCCAATAAAAAACCCCTTCTATATCTACCCTTTAGTAGCGACCAATAAAAAACCCCATCCATATATCTCCTTATAGTTGTGGCCAATTACAAACCCCATTTATATCTCCCCTCTTGGTAAAGATGTCATCCATAGTCATCTTTATAGTTGCGACTAAGAAATAGCCCCACCCATAGTCACCCTTACAGTTCACAGTTGGAAATAGCCTGTAGTGCCTTATAGTTGTAGCCAGGAAATAGCCCCACCCATAGTCACAATTATAGTTGCGACTAGGAAATAGCCCAATCCATAATCATTTGTTATAGTTGCGGCCAAGAAATGACCCCCGTTTGTAGTCATCTCTTTTAGTTGCGGCTAGAAAATGACTGCATCCATAGGCCGAACCACCTTTAGTATGGGCCAAAACTAAAATTGCAGCTATAACTTATATTTATGCCCCCTATAGCAACGCCTTGTTGTGGCCTATTTTCTTTGCATCTATATCATATGGTTGCACCTAGTCTTACTTTTGGTTGGGATCAGTGATCCGAATGAAAAGCTCATTTCCTTGTAGTGAGTTTCTTGAATTCAAGACCTTTTACACTATCTACAATGTGTACAATATTGCTTACCAAAGTCATGAGTGCTCGTGTATGTGAGGCATAACACTAGATTGATAGACCTTTTGTGTTCTCTTCAATTTTATGATGAGTCCATTTGGGAGGATGGGATTTTTCTTTGAAATCTTTAAATGAGTAATATTAAATGTTTTTTGGATCCATGAATGACAAATATCTCTAGAATTAATTGGGTGAAATGTTATTTGTGGATGTGAGATGGAGTAATATTTTTTTGCTTATGTTATTTGACATTGATGACTCATACCTTTATGCTATTTTTAGGTTGTTGGTATGAAAAGACATGGTTATGCAATGACGATTTTGTTCCTAACACGAATAAATAACTAAATAAGACTTGCTTCAATGACTAACCTTGTGTTTTATTTGATCCATTATTTCCTACAAAAAGCATAGCTTGGATGCAAAACTTTGGCAGTAATTGTTATCCTTTTGGCTGGATCCAACTCTTGTCTTACCAAGAAGCTGTGATTAGTTCATGTCTGATCTCTTGCCATGGGCCTGCCATTTTCTTTCGAGTGATTTCTTAAACCTCATTTCTATGTATAGATGAAATCCACTCATAAAATGTGTTTCACTATTCAATGAGTTTGGTGTCAATTTTATCATGGCAGATATATGCATTGCAGAGAATTACCTGGAAGCATTGTAAAGTTTACTTGTTGGGAATGTGTAGCATAAGTGTTTGTTTTTTGTTCTGATAAATATTTAGTCCCGTTCCTAGAAAAATAGTGTTCTCTATTAAAATCTAAGACTTCTTTGCTCTATTTGAAACACTAATGGTGTTTCTTTTTCTTTCTTCCTCCATGCGCCACCCTCAAGGGTTTTTGTAAAGAGGAATTTGAAAAGATCTTGTTAAGAGGAGAGGTGTGTTGGCAAAATATACATCATGAAATTGAGCAAGGGGAATGTGGTTGCAAGCTTTTCATGAGATTGACTAATGATAGAAGAAAGAATTTTATTAAATCAATTCAAGCTGCAGAGGTGTTTGGCTTTGGATATATGTTTGTATGTTTGAGGGAATGTGAAAGGGAAAGGGCCGCTTAGGGCCTTGGTGCTATTCTTTTATTTTACGGCTTTTGAATTTACATCTTAGTACTTCTACTGTCATGAGGTAGATTGTCTCCTAATTTAGGTGTTTTCTAACATTTTTCTTTTTCCTGATATGAAGTTTCTATCTTTTAATCATGTTCTTCAAATGCACGGATTGCCGTGCGTAGTGTAAGAAAATTGGTGAGTCGAGTGGAATATGTAAAAATAAGAAAGAGTTTTACCTTTATTTTCAGGTTAGGTATTTACTTGAAGATGTAATTTATTTCCTTTATTTTCATTTTGTCTCAGGAAAATGAATGAACACTGGAACTTTTGTTGTTTTAGTTCTCTTGTCTTTATTAATTGATAAGCCATATTTTTTTGGAGATTTTTTTCAAATATGCATCTTATTACCTCCTTGCTAAGGAGATAACACATCTAAATAACGAGAATTCACTCACATATGATAATATGAACAAGACACATAAATTAAAAAAAAAAAAAGGCATGAACAAGGACAAATAAAGGCTAGCTCATTGGACTTGTCATGTCAATTAATTATGTGATTTGACCTTTCAACTTTTAAATTCAACTAACAATCGGTGATTAAGTGATTATGAATCTATGATTATGATTGGATAATGGAATCTAGACATTCCATTCAACATACACAGCTGGCCTTATTACTAGGTGTTATTACTTAATTATCATTCCCATGTCATACTATCCTAGTTTTTTTTGCCTGAGTTTAATTAATTTAACCCACATATATGTTGAGTTTGTTTTTTTAATGTATATAAATAAATAAAACCATAATTTTTTATTTATTTGGATGTAAAAATTTCTTAGTTGAACATAATATGATATTCTCCATTGTTGTATATAAAATGTTTATGTCTAACTAGTTTTTGTTGGATGTTTTGAGATGAGATAATTAAAATTGGATCCGTGATAATGAAAACAAGAGGTCGGGAGATGGGTCATTTGTTTGTAGAATATTTTTAATTACAACTATTCATTGTAGATATATAAACAGGGAAGTGAGAAGGAAAGTGAGAAAGTGAGATGTCTACTTCAAAGTTCCTATATATATAACAAAATGATTTTGCTTCTTTTTTTTTTTTTAACTTCTTTAATGCTCCATTATTGCCCTAGGGCATCATAAGTCCATTCTCATAATCTCAATACGGAAAAAAAAAATTAGAAAAGTGAGTTCATTATAGTTATCCGTCAGAGGCCGGTTAGTAGTTTTGATAGAGTGTCCCGATTGTGATATGTAGTGTGGGACTTTGGGTACAAATCCTTGAGTTTGATCTCAAAATATATATTTATTTTAAAAATTCAAAGTAATACGTGTTTTAGAAAATAATCATTTAACTAGTCTTTAAAAATAAATGTTTGGTCAATTGTGGTTTTAAGGGTTGATTTCTAAAACCCGTTCATTGATTGTGATTTTAAGGTTAATTTTAAAATCGTAATTGAGTGAAAGTGGTTTCCAAAGATTAGTATGATGATTGTTTGAAACATATTATTTTTTTATATATATATATATATATATATATATATATATATATATATATATATATATATATATATATATATATATATATATATATTAAATAAGATAATTTTGGGATCACTCTATCTATAAAGATATTTTTGTTTTCAAAAATTGTTTGAGTGGGAGCTCGTCCCTTTTCGAAAAATGCAGAAAATTGCAGTGTTAGTAGAAAAGAAAATGGGTTTGGGTTAAAATGACCTTGTTTTAATGATGCCACATAAGAGATGTTCAAATCTTTTTATTTTTTTAATCTAAATCAGAAGCCGTGGTTATCAATTTCATTTTTAAACTAAATCTGTAGTTTGGAACAATGACTTTAGTACAAACATGAAATCGGAGTGGCAATTGTGGTTTTAATACAAAAATAAAACCTGGCAATTGTGGTTTTATTTAGCTTAATGCTAAATGTAAGACTTAATTAATAGTATTAAGTATTAAATTATTATTTTTTAATATTGTATTTCTATTAAATATTAAGCTGTTTGTTTTTTATATGCTTAAAATCAACATCTTAAAATATATATTAAAAATAATAATTTAAGTGAGTAGTTGTTTGTAAAGCTAATCATTTTCATGTTTTTTTCTTAAAAAATGCTCATAATGGACAAAAATGTCCTTTGCCATTTTATGTATTTACATATATCTTTGAAAACAAAGGATTATTTTTACAAGAAAACAATGAGGGTATTTCGTCAAAATGAGGTAGAAAATTAATGAATGATTAGATTTGCAAATTTTATTTTTCAAAAGGTCTATTCATCAAATCACCTTTATTATTATGATAAAATTAAAAATATATTATGATAAATAATTTATGATTATAATTCTTATAAAAAATAAAAAATTTATTTATTTATTTTATATAATTAAAATAGTATATATAAAATTAATAATTTAAAAAATATTGAAGAAAACAAAATTAAAATATTTCGTGTTTTAAAAATATTTTAAAATATAATATGGATTTTAAAATATTTTGTAGCGATTCTAAAAGTATGACTTTTAGAATAAAATGATCAAATATTTTGACATTTTCTATTCAAATTTTTTTTTCAAAAATTCAAGAATAAGTTTTGCAAAAATGAAAACAACAAACAATCTAAAGTAGGATAGAAATTGTAATATTTCTACGTAAAACTGATGAGAGGTGTCAACATTCTAGGTATGAAAATTTTAAACAATAAATACATGATCACACCATGAAAGGAGTAACTCTTAGTCCAAGGGCAAGATGGATGGATCCATTTGAGCAATGCAGAATCTCACATGGTAGTAAAACTGAGATTTTGACCAAAGAGACCACAAAGAAGATATACGAATCTATTAATACTTTGTCATGCAAGGTACTTCTCTTGTAATTCCATGTCAAATACAATGAGTTAATGAATTCATCCGTTTTCTCTTTTGTTCTCATTTCTATTTTCCATGATCCTTAGGTCCAAATCATTACGAATAAAAAAACTAATCCAGAACAGTAGAAGGGTTCTTGAATAATTAACCCTGGGTTAAAATTTTGCCTATATAAGACGTTTGTTACAAAAGGCTCACACACAATTTTCCTCTTTCTCTCCTTCTTTCTCCCTGTCTCTGAGTCTCTCTCAAACAATATCATGTTGTCTAGTAAAGCGATGCCTGATGGACATGGGGAAGAGTCCCCATACTTCCAAGGATGGAAAGAGTATGAGAAGAACACATATGATGACGTTCAAAATCAAGCGGAATCATCGGATAGATTTCGTAGAAACAACATTTACGCTTTTTATCATTGTCCAAAATGTATGTGACACCCCAAAGCCTGGGAGTCTGGTGACCACCGTCAACTTTGCGAGCTTGTGTCTCATATCATGAGACCCATACATGAGTAAAATGACCCAATAGGGCCCATCATCCATACTAGTCCATACGGTTGGAAGACCATACATTTTCATAGATCTAAGGTTGTTACATAAACCTAATACAAAACATATTAAAAGTAGGTAGTTCTAATATATAGAAAAACAGAATCAAGGCCACGATCTAGGCCGGCGATGAGTGCCTAAAACACTTTCAGTTATGCCGCGATGCATCCTAGGTTTAGCGTTATTTGCGTTTAAATATGTATTTTTATAGCTGCGATACTGAGTATAGCAAGTGCGTGAATGCGAGGTGCAAAGGAAGTGAAAGAGCAAACTTTGGAAGCAAATTGGAGCGGTGAAGCAATGCATGAAAGTGGTACGGAGCGTCGCGGCGTCCCAGCGTCGGCGGAATCAACAATGTAAAGTCCACAAGCGGTCGCGTCGCGTGGCGATCTCAAATCAGCGGCGTCTCAACGTCGTGGCGTCTCAGCGTCGCTGACGTTGGGCGAACATCCTCATGACGTCGGCGCGAGATCGACCTCCATCATTAAAGCGCAAGGGTTCGAGTCGAGGCATCGGGAGGCGTACGAACTAAGGCCTTACGCGAAATTCGGAAGCGTGCGACCACCGACTTGAAGAAAGAGCCCGTGATTTGTATTGTTTCTCATTTTTGGACAATAGAATGATGTTTTTGAGATTAAATATCTACATTTTCTTATTCAGTATGTTTTAGATCTATATAGGGTGTTGTTGAACCCTGTCACATGTTCATGGATTAAAGATCAGTAATTTATGTTATTCATTTGTTTATAAAATTGTTTGCATCTGCTTTATATCTATAATTCAATTATATGGTGATGTACGCCCAACATTAACGCATTATCATCTTGGAAATCAGAGATTCGAGATGAGGTTATCCGAGGATAAAGTAAGCGACCTTGATTGATTCGGTAAATAGAGATATTCCGATCCTGAAGGTGGCATTTGAGGGTAGAACATTTAAGCGTTTCGGAATACTGAGTTGGGATAGAGATATACTCAATTCTATTCACGAGATAGGCGGATATACCTCGAGAGAGGATATCTCGTAAGTAAGATCACCTCGCCATCAACAAATTATAAATACATTGAATAATAACATCTTTAAGAAATAATCCATCGAAGGTGACAGGGGGAGACATAACCCTAGTCTTCAATACCAGTAATTCATTAGAATCAATAGCTTAATTGAAATTCACACCGCTAGATCCCTTTAGCACAATACAATTATTAGGATATTATCTAAAAAGCAACATCTTTGTATTCAACTGATCACATGTCCCCGTGGTCGATGTCAGTACCATTGGTACTATACTTGGGGCGCGCGTGCGCGTGCACATGGCGTATATTTTACACATCACGTATTCGGCCTGTCAAGTTTTGGCATTAGTTACTTGGGGATAGGTTTAGATTGATATAGAGAATAAAGCAATTAGATATTGCACAAAATTTTTTGTTTTTATTTGTTTTTACAAATCTTTGAAATGTTTGGTATTGTTGGTTCGTGTGCGTTGCGATTTAGATTCCCGGTAAGTACATGCAACAACGAGACGAGTTGCCCCGATATACATTTTGACCTGCAGGCGGGAAAAGAACTTTACCTGAGATTCTGGCGAAACGGAGATCAAACGGGTTAGAAATCTAGCGATCATGGAAAACAACGAAGAGCGGGAATCTTAGCGTGGCTTGAAGCGAACCCACGGAGAGGCTGAAATAGAATAATCGGAAGGACTCCGCGCACGGGCCATTTATACAGCGGGGATGATCCATTCATGTTACTAGAGATTTGCACTTCCGCCCGATCGTTCGAGGCGGCTATCGGGCGACCACCCATTCGGGCAAACAACTTGGCGAAGTCGGTAACGTGAGATCGCGCCAGAATATCTTGTTTCATGGACTACCGAGAACAGAGATATGCATTGACCAACTTCCTTGAAGTTTGTGATACGTCAGTATAATGGGGTTCTTGAAGCACTGGGTTGAGATTATTCCCGCCTAGGTGATAGAGCGAGCATTGGCTAACGAGTCGACCACGATTCATTACTTCTTGGAGCGATTTGATGCGAAATTTCGACTAAGTTTTTCCACCTTCGAAAATTACGCAACTTGTGCAAGAGATCAATACGTTTGGACAGCTAGAAGGGGAGAACTTGGCAGAGGCATGGGATAGATTCCACGAACTATTGAGAAAATACCCGCTGCCATTGACGGATGGATGCAGGTCCACACTTTCTATAATGGTCTGAGGAATGCGACTAGAACAGTGATTGATGCCTCAATTGGAGGATCCCTGATGAAGAAAACCACAGACCAAGCTTATGAAATCTTAGAGGATCACCTTGTGCAAATCGGTGGCCTAGAGAGAGAAGGTTACACCCCGATAAAAGCGAGTGGAGTGGCACGGATAATGAGGTCCTCAACAATCGTTCAATCATGTAGCCTGGTGACTAAACAGTTAAATAGACATCAAGGAAATGCGAATGCCATACAGATCAACCCATGGGAGTTATGTGAATTACGTGGAGGGACGACCTGATAACCGCAGAATGTGGAATTAGAAATCCCGACGATGGCTTAGAGGCCTAGTATGTGTCGAGGTTCAATCAAAATCAATCACAACAGCAAGGACAATATGGGGGAAACAATTATCAAAATCAAAATCAAGGCCAAGGGTGGTGTAATAATCAGAATCAGAACAATCAGAACAATCAAGGGTATGGATGGAGGAATAATCAGAACAATATGCCATCGAGGCAGGAGTTGGTAGACCCTCACGAGAAAAAGTGGACTAGAACAAGCCCCTTGCACGGATGCTCCACCTCACACACGCCTTTATGAGATGGACAAGGCGAATATGCAGCCAGCAGTTGTGAATTGAACAATCAAGCGGCACGAGTTGAAATTTGGAGTACGGATGGGTCGAATGGCCCGGTCACGGTGTGGAAAAGACAACGGGGTTCACTACTAAGAAATTCGGGGAGAATCCCTAGGAGAGGAAGAATGCTGAGGCCATCACTCTAAGAGTGGAAAAGAGTTGGAAACCCCGGGCGAAACTAGTGGTAAGAGAATTGAAAATTAAGAACAGACCAAAGCATCCCGAAAGACCCGGATGAAAAATGAGCAACCCAGAGTTAGAGGCAATAGGATAATAAAGCGGGGAAGAAACCGAAGACAGAGACAAAATAGATGAACCTGTCATACCAATCCCGTATCCTCAGAGGTTGAAGAAAGGTAAGTTGGAGAAGCAGTTTGCAAAGTTTCTTTACATCTTCAAGAAACTACATATTAATATACCCTTTTTGGAGGCACTGAAGAACATGCCTAGTTACGTGAAATTCATGAAAAAGATCTTGGCGAGTAAGAAGAAGTTGGAGGAATATGGGACCATCGCCTTAACTGAGGAATGCAGTGCCATCCTGCAAAAGAAGCTTCCCAAAACTTGAATGCAGGTGGCTTTCTTATCTTTATTCTCTATAGGGAATCGGGTATGCGGAAAATACTGTGTGACTTGGGAGCCCGGCATCAACTTGATCTTGCTTCGATGTTTAAAAGGCTAAAGTTTGGGGCCAAAATCGGCCGCTAATCAGCTTGCAACTACTGGTGAGGTCATACCAACATCCTTGGGGAGATAATCGAAAATGTCTAGTAAAGTTGGTAAATTCGTCCTTCGGCCCAGAGACTGTCATTACGGACATGGAGGGAAGGCGACTCGATTCCCATCATACTTGGTAGACCCTTCACGGCCCGCGGAAAAGCTCAAATTAATGTGTCTGAAAGGTGAGCTCGTTAAGAGTCAAGAGGCGAATCACTTTCCATGTATTTCGACCCGGCTGGAAGCATCCGGATAACGATCAAATGAAGATATCTCGGGCTTGCTACCACGGAGATTTTGCAAGGCAATGCGAAAATTTTCAGGAATAAGCCTGTTACTGCACAGAAAGACACCGAGAAGGGCAAGGGCATGAACAGAAGAATATTTCATCCACCTTGAGCATGGGTTGTGAGCACTATAAAGGGATGCGTAAGCATTTCCCAGTTTCTTTTAAGCATATCGCACATTGAAATTCAGGGTCGTCTAGCTAACGACATTAAACATAGCGCTTCTTGGGAGGCAACCCAAGTTTTTCTTGAAATTTTCCCTTCTCTGAGTTAAATTTTTATTGTCTGCTTTCAGTTATGTTAGTTACTGATTTTGTCCGTAATCGGTATCTCTTGTTGGTTGTTTACTTTTAGGACTCGCTAACACAGGTACTGGAGAGGATCCGTTTATGCAGAGCATTACAAAAGTCCAGAGAGTCATGATGATAAGAGGGGAGGTCTCTTATCTTAGACCATGGTTACTTAATGAATATTTTAGGCCTTCTTTCGTGAACGGCCGCGACGCTGGTTTCACCGCGACGTCTCAACGTCGCGACGTCATTTTGACCCTCCTCTGGAACGTCGCGACGTGAGATATCAACGTCGCGACGTTGATATTACCCTTCTCTGTAACGTCACGACGTTGGAAATCAACGTCGCGACGTTGATTTTGCACCTCTCTGGAACGTCGCGACGTTGATATTCAACGTCGCGATGTTGATTATTTCCATCCTCTTGAACGTCGCGACATTGCTCTGTTTAAGGCCCAAATCCCCTTCATTTGTTGTTCCACTCTACCCGCTTTACTCCTCAACTCTAGCTTACCGCCTACCAAGCCACCCGACTTTTGCCGAATCCCCTTCCCACCGGGTCGGAGATCAGTTTTGCATTCCGACACCATCTCTGACACCACCGTCAACACCACACACGCACATTCTCCACCATCCCACACCCCCACATCAGATCGGGCTTACCTTCCGCACTGCACGAGGTTGTCCCTCCTTCGGTCTAAGAAGGTCATCTTCCCTAGGTCTAGCTTTAGGGTCCGGTTTAGGTGGTTGGAGTGTGTCCCACGCCCTTGGGCCGGTGTCCATTGCCTGCTGGCTCATCACCTTAGTGTATAGTGCCTCTGAGGGTGTTCCCGGGAAGATATTGCTCTAGCCAACCTAGGAGTACCAACTTAGTACCTTCGAGTGAATCGACTTCAGAGCCTCAAGTCGCTTAATCTATTGCCCTCGAAAAGCGCAAAAAGTTGTTTACTAAGCGGGGTCGGGCCATGAGGATTCGAATCTCTAATTACTATGTCACACCTGGCTCAGAACGAGGGTGCCGCCGACGGCTCGCACCATTTGTAAGAACCGCTCGCTCATTAAAGAAAAGTGTCACCACCTCGCATGATTTTTTCCGCAAGACGATCAAGGGCTAAGGGATGCATGAGCACTTTGCTAACCACTGTCCAAACATGATGCGAGTGTGGTGCACTACACCAATCTCGCCTCCCATGTTGTCAAGAAAGTTAGAGTGAGGGGAGTATTGGTCGACTTCAGTGCGGAGTCGATCAATAGCTATTATAGTCTGGATCATGTCCCCTCGGAGCCGTTTGATCGGCTCTACGAGCACCCCGACTACCCCGAGATCATTCGGGTGTTGACTAATGGCCGGGGTGAGTGGAAAGTTGGGCCAGTGAGGGCTACGTAGCCCATTTCAAGGCCAAACATTTGGCCTTTATATTTATGTCCGGCACTTCCATCACGCCGCGCCTTATTCCCGACGATTTAACGTGTGTAGCGACAGCCAAGCTGCCCTGCTCAACTATGCTATCATACAGGATATACCTTTTGATGTTGGGCAAGTTATAGAGGATGCTATCCTCCATAACCGGGACGCCAAGATGAATCTGGGGCACCCTTTCCACATCTTTGGCTTATGCAAACGAGCCGGGGTGCCCCTCGACGACAATGAGGCGGGTTAATAATCATAAAAGCCATATCCGTCAAGAGGATAAACCGTGTCCCGCGACCCGAGGGGCCCACGATTCGCCATGAGCCTCGATCCAGGACGAGCTTCACGACATCAAGCCGGGCTATGGACTCCCTGGGCGATCCTGTGGGGACATCAGTCACCCTCGTCTCACCCACCTCACCTCACCTCACCACAAAGAATCACGGCGCCTCCCTCCACCCTCACCCGACCCCCCGAGGACCTCGGCAGCTCACCATCGAACGCTTTGATGCATTCTCGATGAGACCCGTGGAGCACCGAGTCCTCACCACACAGATATGGAGGCACTCATGCTTATATGTACCGTGGTTGGCCAAATCAGCCACCATTCTTCGAAGAAAGAGCAAATCTGCAGCCCCAGATTGCACAAATTTCTCGCTTTCTTCCACCAACCACCACCACCACCGCAGTTGATCACTCGTGGGAGTTCTTCACCCTACTGTTCGCTTATCGCTGCCGAGGACAATCGGCTATTTTGTTTGGGGTAAAGGATCGCTGGTTAGATATGTTTAGTTTTGTTTTGATTTTCGTGATTTGGCGTAGTATTTTTCTGTTTCGCCTAAGCATGTTAGTCAGGAGCCCGCTTAGTTGCGCTTATTTTTCACTTTAAATTTGATGAGTCGTGTTAGTTTTTGTTTATGGTGTACCAGTCACTTTATAATGAGTAAATATGTGTAGGTAGTTGTGTATGTGTGCCATGTTGAGAGTCGAAGATCACTTTTGGACCTAATTAATCATCACATGGGAAGAATAGATGTTAAGATGTTTGATGCTCGGTAATTAGGTTGAATAGGTGGGAAGGCTTAGTAAACCAATTCCAGGGTAGTCAAGAAACTATTTCTCAATGACCCTATCACACCTACACGCTAATGACCGGCTGTGGTATGCATAGGTGCCTTTGTGACCAACTAATAAAGCCTCGACAAACTCGGGAGTCTCTAACCGTCTGGGCGATGGACACCCCAATCAAAAAGAGATTTGTTACCAGCCCCAACTAAAAATAAAAAAAATAAAAAAATTAAGCTTGTGAATTAGAATAAGTGGATCATCCAATCGGAATCCCTAGCACAAACCGAGGGGCCTTCAAAGCCTAATGCCCTAAAGCCAACTGGCTTCAGAGTCATTGATCAATGCCCGGGCCATCGGGATGGCGATGATCATTCCCACAACCTAGGGCCTTGAGTTTGGTTGAGTGTTCGGGGTGAAGTTTGAAGGGAATTTAATGCCTGGTGCCCTTAACCAACTGGTGGGGAGTCACCAATGGATCCCCGCTACAGGAACACTCATCTAAAACTTCTTGGCACTAGGTCTTCCTCAATTTTTAGGTATTAAGAAAATATTTAGATATTTTGGTATGAATAAAAAGGGTGTGTTCCTATCCTTTCTTAGTTAGCTTCTTCCAAATAGGTGAGCTGGAGCTCCGTCAGTGCCTAACCTGTATACACAGAGGTCATTCATTCGACGCATGTGGACCTTGGGAAAGGTTATTGAAGATCATGGAATTTGAGGCACTAGTCACTTTTACCTATTCCAACCGAGTTTTTCCGAAAGTCAAACACCTGTATGCATCCCCAGGAACTTCGAACAAAGCAAAAGAGTAAAGGTGAGTTTGGCCCAATTTGATCCCTACTTATCAAACAGGTGCATCTATCTTCAGTTAGACTTCAACATGCCGGTGTGTGTCCCTGTTTGAGTCCATTCGCTTGAGGACAAGCAAGAAGTTAAGCTCGGTGTGATGAGTGCCTAAACACATTATACCCGTCCCATTCTAGGTTTATACGTTATTTTGCGTTTAAATATGTATTTTTATAGCCTATACCTCAGTATGGCAAATTTCGAATGTGCAAAGGAAGTAGTGAGAGCAAACTTTGAAGCAAATTGGAGCAAAGGAAAGCAAATGCATGAAAGGGTCGGAGCATCGCGACGTCCCAATCTCGTGACGCCCCAACGCCGCGCACGCCAGTCAACCAATGTAAAGTCCACGCGAACGCCGCGACGCCCCACTTCCCATCATTAAAGCACCAAGGTCAATCGGGCACCGAGGCGGACAACCCAGCGCCGTCCCAGAGAATGCAAAGAGCTTATCACTCAAGAAGAGCTCTGATTTGTATTGTTTCATTCGACAATAGAATGATGTTTTTGAGATTAAATATCTACATTTTCTTATTCGTATGTTTTAGATCTATATCTAGGTGTTGTTGAATTTCATTCACATGTTCATGGATTAAAGATCAGTGACTGAGTAAGTTATTCATTTGTTTATAAAATTGTTCCAGATTCGCTTTATATCTATAATTCAATTATATATGGTGATATGGCCAATATTAGCATTATCAGCACAAACTGTAGACTGGTGAGATGAGTTTATCCTGTGGATCTCGAGAGCAAATCTTTCGCTTGATTCAGAAATAGAGATATTCCGATCCCACAAGGCATTCAGGGTAGAAAGAACATTTGCCGTTTCTGAATACCGGAAATGGATAGAGATATACCAATTATATTGACGAGATAAGCGGATATCCCGAGAGAGGATATCTCGTAAGTAAGATCACCTCGCCATCAACAAATTATAAATACATTGAATAATAACATCTTTAAGAAATAATCCATCATGACAGGAGACATAACCCTAGTCTTCAATACGTAGAATTCATTAACGACATTTAATTGAAATTCACACTAGATCCCTTCTTACAATACAATTGTTCGGGATATTATCTAAAAAGCAACATCTTTGTATTCAACTCACCTCGTCCTCTCGTGAATCGATATCCGTACCATTGGTACACTATATTACTTAGGGCGACGCATGCACTTGCGCACATAGGCGTATATTTTACACATCACGTATTCGGCCTGTCACCACTTCATAATCCCGGCCTCTAAGGAGCGTCGTCTGCTTGTACTTGTCCTATACCTGAAAGGGGGGGTCCCATGACTGGGTGAGCTAACGCCTAGTAGAGATAAATCCTACAAGGGCTACTCCCCACCTAGGTGCACATGCAAATGATCATTTCATAGTCAAACCAACAACCAATCCGTGTAATACATGTTGTATTATCATGGAAAAACTTCATGCATAAAAAGGAGACGACACTCTACATGCCCCATGTACCGGGTCAACCTCCGACCCACCACCCAATGCAAGTGCCAATGGGAAATCAATAATGTAGTCAAAATTCCGACTCCCATCTCACAACCGTAGTCTATATGATATTTATTTAATCGCTTTTGTCTTTGGGCAATGGTAACTTTTCGGGTCTCACCGCTGGTCTCTTATACCCTTCAGACATTTTTCGGCTTTCACTGGATACGTCGTCTAACCAGGTTTTCGTGTGCTTTTCACCGAGGGGGTATCTATCCCCACTTGCTACGCCCGACACATTTTACTTTCCATTTTCGCTTAACATTATGGAACTCAATTGACTTCATTCCCATTCCCAAGCCCACACGATTCACCACCAACGCAAAGTACAACCGCATTTCATGTACACACTCCTCGCGTAATGTGGTGTTACCGCACACCAATGTAATGCACTTAAAGCATCAGATCAAACCCATGACCAGTAATGGGCGAAGACCTCTACATGGACATTCTACATCAGACACTATGTGTGTGCTATGAACACTACGTTCCACGCACACAACATTTCATCTATTTAACATACATGTAGTCATGTTAATATTCCACATATTCAAATCAAGACATCACTTAAGCATGCACTACATCTTTCTATCATCCGGCTTCATTCATGTCAACACATCATTCAAGCATGTATTGGGTAATAATTCCAACCATTACTTAGGCAAGTAATGCCATAATTCATATTCCTGGGTCGAGACATAGTATGTCTGTCATACAACCCAATGCATATAACTATTTCCATCTTTATCACACATATATCACATAATTTCACATTTTCAGTATGTCATTGAATTTATGGCAATAACACACATTAGTTTATTCTTTGGCCATAACCGCCATGCTTTACTGAAATAACTGACTTAACCTAAAATCCAATTTTTAAATACCACACAAAACATCCAACACGCACTCCTACTCGTGCCATATATACCCTGGGCATTTCGGGTTACAAACTCATTCGAAAAATGTGGTTCCTAAAACCGTAAAGGACTATTCAACTGTTCGTGACCCAGTCCAATGTTCAGCCTAGATTTTGGCTGGAGTGACTTTATCTTATTAATTTCTAGACTCCAACGTAGCTCAGAGTTCAAGAACGTATGAATCGGAGTTCTGACGAGAGTTATGGTCGCCCAAAGCTGGACGCGGGCCGATTCACAAGGGCGTAATCTGGGCACACCCCGTCGTTTCATTCTCGCCGAGATCTTATGAACCCAAACACAGCTTGTTTATCCCGGACAGTCCCGAAACCCCATAAAATGGTCTTGACCATCGCCAATAATCATAAACAAACTAATAATAAATATGCTGCCAAATTCACCCGAAAACTGTGATTTAACTCTTGTACACACGGCTCGGCTTTAAAATAACCAGGAGAAATCCTACCTCTTGCAACGCAAATCCGGTTCTTCTGTCCTGTGGCCCACTCACTTCGCAACACTCCTTCCTTTCCTCTTTCTTTTTCCTCTCTTCCTCCCTTTCTTCTTCTCTTTCTTCTTTCCTTTCTCCTTTCCTTTCCTCCCTTCTCCTTTCTCTCCTTTCCTCCCTTTCTCTTTTTCCTTCCTCCTTCTCCTTGCCGTCCTACTGACCTGGGGCTTGTTGCCCTCTTGGTTGTGAGAACAGCCTACCTAAGCCTCCCTTATATAGGTTTTCAAAGGAGCTGACAGATGTTGACACATGGCATGCCATGTGTCACACACATGCTTGCCATGTGTCACACACATGCTTGCCATGTGTCACACACATGCATGCCTTTGCCATGCATTGTGACACATGGCTTGCCATGTGTCACCACATGTGTAACACCCAAAAAATACCCTAGCAGTTTTCGGACTTGTTTAGGGTACATTAAAAGTTAAATATGAATTTTCGGAAATAAAATAAGAGACCTGAAATTAATATTAGAGCCAAGGGTAAAGTGGTCATATACCACTTGAGGACCTAGTTGGTCATAAATGGAAAGACTAGGTTATTGTCTGTGTTTAGAAAAATGAAATGTAAATAGAAGAAGCAGGATTCAAGGCAATTAGAGAAAAGATAGAATAGGAAATAATAAAGATTTGAAGGGCTGGCGCAAATGAGAAAAGTGTTGAGTGCAGCGCCATGGCCTTAACGTACAACACAATGGGATAAGAGCAAATGGTCTCTCAATTTTGAGAGACCAAACCGTAGAGAGAGAGGAGAAGAGGAAAAGAGAGAAGAAGAGGAAGAGGAAGAGAAGAGAGGAAGAAGGAGAGAAGTTCAAGCAAGGCCAAAAAGGTATGGAACTATATGGAATTCTAAAGTTTTGAATGGTTTTCCATGCAATTGTATGGTTATTATCTCGTCTCTAAACTCTGTGGTTTGTGATTTCATCCTAACCAAAGATGTATTGAAATTAGGGCTGCAAAACTAAATGGCACAAGATGGTTATAGAATCCTCCCTTTTAGGTTGGATTCATGGTTTAATTGAGAGTAATCGAAAGCAGGCTTAGAAACAAACCCTAACTAATCATCATGTTTGGCTCGGCATGGGTTATGACCCATATTAGAATGATTTGGGTATCAATATATGGAAATGGAAGAAAAATACACATTCTGAAGACAAACATTCCAACATCGTACACCTTTGACCTCAGATCAAGACAGCCTCCGTAACCGAACCTATACCTAAAGACAAAGGAATGTGTGTGGTACACCCCGCTCTATTTCGACCGTTGTTCGTATTTTTAGTCACCTTTCATTTCTTATCCGATTTGTGCGATTCAAGTGGATAATTCAAATAGAATTCAAGGAGAACCAAACGTCCAGAAATAGGAATCGTCCAATTCTGATTCTAGGTGGCCCAAAAATTCACTCAAAGTGGGGTCATGTTCAAGCCACTCAAGTTCCAAGTGAAATTATAGAGTAGTCCCGGGTGTCTAGGTCATATCTTGAGTTTCGGTGCTCCGAAATGGGTGATTCCAGTTGGAGAAGAACCCTTAGCACCTTAGCTTTAAATGAGTACAAAGACCTAGTGTCAAATATGAAGCAACATCCTGAAATTGACAAAAGGATAATATGTCATTCCAGCCGCAGAAGTGGCTGATTTTCACGGCTTGCAACTTGCATAACTCTTTCGTTAGGACTCCATTATGGGTATTCTTAGACTCTATGGAAAGCTCATTGAGTCTAGAATCTAACCATATTCTATTTAATGGCATTTGGTGCCCATATCTTGTCTGAAAACTGAATTGTTGTACCAAGTGTACTAATCGCCGTTAAAAGTTAAATGAAATACATGGTAAGAAAGGATATAGATATGAACAAGAAATAGAGATATAGATTTTATATGCAAAGAGAATAGAAATCGAGAAATCGAGAACTCTGTTGACCCACTATGAGATAGACAAATCATATGCATAAATGTGACTTATAGAGCAGAGAGGGATAACAGATATAGATATGGTACACCGTCATAAGATACGATAAGATATGATAAGATATGCGATAGGATATGTCATAAGATATGATAGTCTAAAGTGAATAATGATGTGCACATATGAATATAAGATTATATGATGAACATATGATTGTCATACATAAACGATTAGATGAACATGATAGAAATATAGAAAGTATATGAATAGATAAAGACATGATATAGGAATACGTGAATGATATGAATATATGATGTATATACCGAAAGGAATAAGATGGAACATGCTAGAACACATGATAGAAATGCATAAATGATAAGAATTTATAGAAATAAGTAAAAGATGACAAAGCAAGAATGAGTACAAGTACAATTTTAATGATGATTACATATATGATTAGATTGTATCTAGCTGATAGAGGAGAGGAAGAGGAGCAGATGAGGAATATATGAGAACCATAATATGAAGCTACATATATGAGAACGAATACAGATTAAAGTAATGATAGTATATATTGCATAAGCATTTATGATAACAATAGTTATTCATGCTTATGAGATATGTACAGAAAATGTAATAAAGCTGATTGTCTGCTTAGAACCTGGTAGAGGGATAGATAGGTATGCCTATAAGGAAGATACAACTTGTCGTGAAAGGCATATTGACAGAAGAAATATCGAGGCCCCGCTTTTTAGGTCGATGACATAGATCCCGCTTTGATCACTGCATTCCAAATGGTCACTACATAACACATGGCATAGGTCAAACGTCTCGTATGCTGATGATACCTTCTCGGGTGATAATGATGGAACACCGTCTCGCATAAAGGATAGTACCTTCGGCACATACAGATAGAGATCACCGGGCCTCGTATAAAGTGATAGGACCTCAGTACATACGCTATTTCCCCGTATCCGCTTCTAAGGTATTTGCAAACATGAAACCTAAAAGGAAATGACATGTATAGAATATATGACATGATATGAGAAGCATAGCACTGTTATGCGATGAAAGTATAGACAGTTACAAGAACAAGAAGTAAAGTACAAGATGATAAGATATGAAAATAAAGACATGAAAAGTATATGAACAAGACAAAGATATGAAAGAGAAAAAGTATATGACAAGTATACAAGCATTAAGAAATAAAGTGTCAATGACACGAAATGTATATGACAGATAAGGTATATGAAAAGCATATGAAAAGTACAGTATATGAAAAGCATAGTATATGAATATCATATGAAAGTATAGTATATGACATTATAAGATGAAAAGCACAAGATAAGGATCATCATATGAAAAGTATAATGTGAAAACAAGATAGGAAACTAATAAAGACATGAATATGTATATACGAAAATAAGATAAGAACAAAGACATGAATACAAAGATATGGAAAGTACAAAGTATAGTACACTAAAAGGATAGAAAGTAGATAAAAGAGAAAGGTATATGAAAAATATAGTATATGAAAACACATGAAAGCCTATGTGAAAACATATGATAGTATATGATATGATAGTAAAAGTATAAGTCTTATACTTCACGGGAGATACGAAAAGCATTTAGATAAATTCACGTAATACAAAAAATAAAGATATGATATAAAAGTATTGGCTTTAAGCCAACACAAGAAAAGTACAAAAAGTATACGAAAGTACAAAATATATGATAGAATAAGAACGTACAAATGTATGTGAAGTATATGAATAGTACATGGAATGCAATAAGTCATAGAACAGAAAGATGAGAAGTATAGGAATACAGTAAAAGTATAGATAAAAGATATGCCAAAGACATAGTACAGGTAACGGGAAAAAGGTTGACATGCAATAAGCATGTAAAGATGATAAGTAATAAAAGTTATATGAATATGTATAGTTATATGAAATGCATATGTATAAGCTTGTGACGGTCACCATTGGTGGTTGTCCATGCTTATGTTCCCACTAAGCGTAAAGCTTAGCAAGGGTGTTCAATCCGTGTAGGTACCGAAAAGGAGGCTAGAGGACAGGACATTCCACACGCTAAGATGGGCCATTTCGTAGATAGGTGCTCATCAAATACGCTTTCGTGAATCTCCGTATGTTTTGTATTAGAAATGTACATGTATAAGTATTTGTATAAGTAAATGGGACTTTATATATGTGTATAGATTTTTATGGACACCACTCCGGTGGTAGTTCTTTTGTATATGTAAATGATTTTTGTTATTACAGAAATTGTTTGTATACTACAAGTACAAGTACAGCTTTGAGAAAGAACAGGTCAATAAGAGTCCCAGTATATAGTATAGTATAGATAGTTTCACGCCTGACTCCTGGCTCGATCCGCCAATCAGGTCGACAGAAATTGCACAGACATTTGTCATGTGGCTCGACACGCTGCTTCCTCGAATACGTGAAATTCTGACTATCTCGAAATTCAATGAAATTCGACTGGGTAGCTAGATTTCACGTGACGATCTCCTTAAATCTGCAATCTATTTTGTCATTCGAGATCTAGAAATCCTAACTTTTCTCCATACTATTTCGATAAATAACCGTTGTGCCCTCTTTTTATCTGAAAATTTAAATTTAAAATTTTCACGGGTTTTACAGTATGAAATATGAAGTCTGTTTCATATGTGTTGTAAGCTAATTCGTAACTGTTGCAGCTCTCCTTAGACCTTCTAAGGACATGGTTAGAAACTAACCAAGATGCAACTAGGTTGACCAACAATGGGGAATCCAGAGCCGACCTGCCTTCCAAGATTAATGGTTTAGCTTAATGTTTTCAAGAATGTAATTTACTAAACTCCGGTTAAACTACAATCAATCTCATGATATTTATAATAACATACATACCTTTAGCCTCAGATAACCGAAAATCAATCATGTCTAAACTCGCTTCGGTAATATTAGTAACGTATCGGTGTGTCAGCGGAGTTCATGGCGTAAATATGCTCAGCAAGTTTTGATCCCATAAAGCTTGTTCCATGGTCGGGCCACTTCGACTAGTGAGACTTTAATGTTTTGCATTGCCGAACATGGCGATGCTTTCCTCGCTTCCCATATACTACTTCGTAAGTCGATATATCGGCGACATTGTCCGTTCACTATATATTATATCATAACGTGCTAATACTTTAGAAAATCTAACATAATTATGTTTTGTATATATATATATATATATAATTTTTTTTTTTTACAGATATGATAGGGATCTTAAATGGAGAACATGAGTTAAGCTCATTCCTATACATTGTTCGAGCTCTAATGGCTTCAAAATTACAAAATTTGCACTAGAAGAAGCTTACCAGCAAGCTAAAAAACTGAGCTTTAATGTAAAAGGAGTGTTCATCACCAATCCTTCAAATCCGTTAGGGACAAAAATGAGCCATGTCGAGCTAGATGAGCTCATCACTTTTGTCGTGGCCAAGAAGATCCACTTAATAACTGATGAAATCTTTTCTGGCACAATGTTTGAAAATCCGAGTTTCATTAGTATAATCGAAGCAGTTATTAATAGAAAACTTGAAAAAACTGACCTTTGGAGTAGGGTACACATTGTGTACAGTCTATCCAAGGATTTCGACATTCCTGGATTCCGGGTTGGAATGATTTATTCCAACAACGTACTGTGGTGGTATCAATGTACCCAAAATGTCAGCTAACATCTTATTTCCTCACAAACTCAGTGACTCCCATCCAAACTCCTTTCGGGCAAAGAGTCTGGGGGAGAACCATTAAAAGAGAATAGAAAAAGAGTGAAAGAGAGAAGGAGATGATTTTTGTGGGTCGGGACAAGCAGAATGTTGTATGAAGGGTAACGTGTGTCTATTCATTGCAGACTGAGGAACCTGAGCTCAAACAGCGCTACCTTAAATGAGCCATGGGAAAAAAGATTCTACATGAAGCTAGGTTGAACATCTCAGAGCTTCTCGCCATTGAAGCGAACTACAGATGGTTCGCACAGCCATTAACATGTCCATCAAACCTTGAAGGTTTACGGGAGCGGATGAAGGCCTTCATAATCGCATTATGCATGTGACGCTTGTCAAGTCACCTATCAAGAACTTAATCGAGGCTCCCATTGTAGCTGTAGTGCACGTAACTCAAACAAAGCAAAGGTCACTCTCTCCGAGTCAGGTTTTTTTCCCACCGCTATAACTTCAGACGGTCCTTTTGTAATGTACTGAAATATCTGACATTTAGGTTGATCACCCATACATATCGCTTCCATCTCATCTCATGTTCATTTTATGCAACAAAACAAAATAATACTATATATATATATATATATATATATATAAAATGTGACGCCTAAAACCCAGGTCCCAAGTGACCATCACAACCTGCGGTGTCTCATGCATCATGAGACCCATACATTTAGTAAAATGACCTAATAGGCCCATCATCCATACTGGCCCATACATCACAAACCATACATTTCTATAGATCCAAGAGTTATTACATCACTCTTAATACAAAACATATATTAAAACTAGTTCGCTCTAATATATACACAAAACATGAATCAAGGCCACAATCTAGCCCGCTTCATAATCCCGAATTTAAGGAGCCGCCTTCCGCACCAAAGGGGGTCCTACCATTGTAGAGCTAACGCCCGCAGAGATAAATCCTACAAGGGCTACTCCCTACCTAGGTGCGCATGCAAATGATCATTTCACAGTCAAACCAACAACCAACTTGCATACATGTCCTATCATGGAAAACTACATGCATGTATGACGACACTATACATGCCCCATGTACTCCGTCAACTCCTAACCCACCACCCAATGCAGTGCTAATAAAATCAATACTGAAATAAGATCAATTCCCCATCTCACCACCTATAGTCTATGTGATATTTATTTAATCGTTTCGTGTCTTTTTGGGCAACAGAACTTTTCAGGGTCTCTTACACCCTCTAAAACCGTGGGTCTCTTACACCCTCCGACATTTTTCGAGCTTCCACCAGTGGATACGCTGTCTAACCAGGTTTTCAGGCTTTTCACCTGAGGGGGGTATCTATCCCTTACTTGCTACGCCCGACACATTTCATTTTCCATTTTCATTGAACACCGGACTTAATCGGACTCGCCCCATTCCCAGCCCACACGATTCACCACCAAACGCAGCTGTCAAACCAAGACTATGCACACACACCCATGTATCGCGTGTTATCGCACATCAATGCAATGCAATTTGTGCCACGCACTCAAACCCATGACCAATGTATGAAGACCTCACATGGACATTCTACAACTTCTTGGCTAATTATGGGGTGGGTGTGCTATGAACACTCATGTCTAATGCACACAAAATTTCATATATTTAGTTCAACATCAACATACATGAAGTCATGTTAATATTCCATACATTCAAATTAGTACATCACATAAACATGCACTACATCTTTTCTATCATTCAGTTCATTCATGTCAACACATCATTGAATCATGTATTAACATAATTCCAACCATTACTTAGGCAAGTAATGTTATAATTTATATTCCCAGGCTGAGACATAGTGTGTCAGTTATACAGCCCAATGCATATAATTATTTCCATCTTTATCACACATATATCACATAATTTCACATTTTCAGTATGTCATTGAATTTATGGAAATAACACACATTAGCTCTCGACCATAAATCCGCCATGCTTGGCTCGAAATAATTTGGACTTAGTCCAGAAGTCCAGCTTTTTGTAAATACCACATGTTATCCAACACGCAATTCCATGCTCGTGCCATATGCGCCCCAAGTATTTTGGTTACAACCGGTTCGAAATGTATTCCGGTAAAAACGTGAACGGACTCTCTTTCAATCATGAGCCGTGACCCAGCCCAATGTTCAACCTACATTTTGGCTGAGCACTTTATCTTATTAAATTTTAGACTCAACAAGCTTTCCGTAGAGTCCAAGAACGCACAAATCGGAGTTCTGACGAGAAAGTTATGGTCGTCCAAAGTTGACGCGACCGATTCACAAGGGTGTGCGTGAAATTTAAGGCCACCCCGCTTACATTCCCCGCTTTGGGATTTTGCCATCCCGTAACACGCTTGTTCGGCCTCGCATAGCCCCAACCCCATGAAACTCGGGTCTTTGACCATCACACAATCACAAACAAAACCACAATAACATACAAATCTCGCCCTAAACCGGACGGAAACCCGTGAGGCCATTACATGCTCCCTAGGCGCAAAATAACCGTAGAGTAGAGGAAAACTACCTCAGAGCGCCGGGTTCTTTTCCGTCCAGTCCGTCACGCGCAACACTTCTTCCTTTCCTCTTCCTTTCCTCTCTTCCATTTTTCTTCTCTTTTTCTTTCCTTTCTTTCTTTTCCTCCCTTTCTCCTTTCCTTCCTCCTCCTTTCTCTCTCTTCTCTCTCTATCCTCCCTTCTCTTTCCTTCCTCCTCCTTCCTTGCCGTCCCAATGAACCGCTTGCTGCCCCCCACAAACTGAATTGGAACTCCCCTTTTATAGCCTTCAAGGGTGCCATGCATGTTGACACATGGCATGCCACGTGTCACACACATGGCATGCCACGTGTCACACACATGGCATGCCACGTGTCACACACATGGCATGCCACGTGTCACACACACATGGCTTGCCATGTGTCACACACATGGCTTTCCATGTGTCACCCACATGGTTCTCCATGTGTCATCCACATGGTTCTCCATGTGTCATCCACATGGCTCGCCATGTGTCGCCCGACACCTGTTGCCTCGAAATACGTGAAATTTCGACTATCTCGAATTCAAACGAAATTCGACTGGGTAGCTAGATTTTGTGAGACGATTCTAACGGTACAATCTGTTTTGTCATCCGAGATCTAGAAAAATCTTAACTTTTCTTCGAACTATTTCGATAAATTACTATTTTGCCCCCCCTTTTTTTTTTAAAAATTTAAATTTAAAATTTTCACGGGTTTTACATCAAATAGGTGAAATAAAATATTTTGGTTGAAAAGAAAAGTAAATAATAAAGTTAAACTTATTGTTATTATTAATGTTCAAGGGGGGACCCAGGTAACACCAATCTCAATTTTATTTTTCTTTGTTTTTAAAGGGAATATGATCTGGCAAGAAAAATATGCTCCTGCTCAATCCCATAAATCTTATACCATTAAGTTAAAATGCTCCCTCACGTCTATTTTTAGTTCTGAATTTGTAAGTTTTAAAGCAATTTTATTTATATTTTATTTTTTTCAAGTTTATGTTTGGTTTCAGAATTTTTGAGTGAAAGAAAATAAAATACAATTAAATTCCTTATATTGCAAAGTTTAAGATTTTTGCCCCTCAAATTATTTCCTAGGGTCCATCATTGTTAATGTTAGTAATAGCAAGTTAGTAGTATTAATAGGTAGGTAGAACCAAAAATAGTAGAGATCCAATAGAATAATGGAATCAGAACAAGGTGTGAAAATATATATTATAAAATAAAATAAAGAAATGATGGAACAAAAATAGTAGAGATCCAATACAATAATGGAATTGTGAATGAGGTGTGAAAAAAATATATAATAAAATAAAATAAAGAATTGATGGCTTGGTCGGTTAAGTGGATTAGAGAAAAAAAACAAAACAAAACAAAAGAGAAAATAATGAAAGAAAGAGAGAGGATGGACATTTGCAGAGAAAAACGGGAAGAAGAAGAAGAAATCCTCTTCAAATTAAAGGTTGTCGACCAAATCATCAAAATCTATCGGATCGATCTCAAATGTTGATATGTTACTCTACTCAACATCAGCAACCTCGGCGCGCTGATCTAAATTTCAATGATCAAACTTTTCACAAATCTAAGGTAACGGTATTTGTACTCAAACACTTTATATAATTATTTTTATTGGAAAATAAATTAGAAATAACGATTAGGAATCAATCCATAAATTACAAGACTTGTAGGATGTTTTGATAAACTTATTATACTTTGTTGAATTTTGAAAATAGTTCAATTAAATATAATTCATTAAATGACTATTTATGAAATTTTGAAAATATATGTATGAAGAAATGATGAAATTGTGGTGTTGTAGAGTGCCATTGAGTTACAGAATTTGAAAAAAATCTTAAGTGAATAAATTCTTTTCATTCATTCTTTCGAAGTTATTTTAATTATTTCAACTCATCACTATAGAAATTAAATGATTTTGTTTAATAAGTTTCTAATCAGGCCGCGAGGCACCCTTTACCGTTTGTATACTCTCATGTATACGCTTTGAGCTGCCTTCTTCTGGCTCCATTTTTTTAATGACATTTCATTTTTACCTATAAAAAAGAAAAAAAAAACTTGACTTTGCTGATAATCTCATTGATCACCAACTTCTGGCTGACTATGAAAGATTGATTGGCTAACACTTGCCACTTAAGGTTGCCCAGGCCTACACAAATTTCACATTTGCAAGCCAACAAGCAAGTTGTATATTAAGAAAAGAGAAAGAGGGGTGAGGGGTGGGGAAGAAGGGGAGATCAAGAGTTCAATCCTTTCTTATTTTGCCTTTTGATTCATTTAAAAAAAAGGTTTTTCGTGGGTTGATATCCAAAATTTCTTGCATGTTTCAGTCTCTGATTGAAAGTTAATTAGTCTGATTCACGAATTATTGTCCAGAAAAGTATCTGAAAGAAAATCCATGACTAGCGGCATTCTGCAGCACATGCAAATGACCGGAAGACTAAAATAGATATGCTTCACTTGTAATGGACCTCAACTATTTCATTTTTTGGGGCAACATTGAACAATTCTGTACATGCAATAAAAATCATAAAAAATGAAGTTAATGATTTAATGGCTGGTTTGTCTCTTTATGGAAATGACTCATGGCCAACACAGAAAACGAATGTCCCTGAGGCAATCTTTGAACCATCTTCTCAGATTCAAATAGTTACTCCTCCAAGCAAGTCTCAGTGGTTTATAGTATATGTTAATTATTGAAAAGTTTATAGGATATGCTACCAAACATAAATGAAAAGTTTACCAAGTCTGTAATTAATGTCTTTAAACATTATTTATAGGATATGCTTGGTGCATGCATTCATGTCCAATACCCTCATCAATAGAATTTCAATTATAATTTGAGAAGCTAAATAACATCCTTGTTTTCACCAATTAAAGTTAAAATTGTGGTGGCAATGTGCTTCGAGCTCAGCCCAGCCTGCTCAAGTTGCTCCCTCTTAGTTCCATGGTCGATGTATATATCGGGTAGCATCATAGCCCTCCACTACACCAATAAAGACAACATGAAATTCACTGTATATCTTATTTTTCGATCAATTATGATATTCTATGGAGCATCTCAAGATGTAGATATTAATTGTTGCAAACATTAAGGTTTCCGTCCAGCAATCCGTTCATGGCCAAGAAATGGGTGACGTGACTACCAAATCCTCCAACGGATCCTTCTTCCACACTAAGGAGGACCTCATGCTCTCGAGCCAGCCGCCTGATCAATTCTCCATCAAGAGGTTTGCAGAATCGTGCATCCGCCACTGTCGCTGATATGCCAAACCGTTGAAGCTGCTGCAGCTACGCAGCTTTGTACAATTTTGCCATAGGCCAATATACCACCCTGGTTCCCTCCTCCAACACCCTTTCCTTACCAACCTATATTCAATTTTTTTTTAGAAAAAGAAAAAGAAAAAAGTGTTCCAATACAAATGCCTCACTAATTCCATGAAACCCTAAAATTAACTCAATGTCTGGCGTTGGTCTCAAATTGATGAAGATCAAACCCAAAACTGGACCAATAGAGCTATCCACAATGTTTAATAACTAGTAATAAATTAGGCTAAAAGGTCCGATAATTACCTCTAAAGGTGTCCCTTTGTTGAAGGGAGGGATAATAGAACCAATGCCATTTCCTCTTGGGTACCTAAAGTAACTGGGTCTGTCATCGATGGTTGCAGCTGTGGCTACCATGTTCATCAGCTCCCGTTCACACGAAGGTGCCATGACCACCATGTTAGGTAAGCAAGCCAACAATGTAGTGTCGAAGGCGTTGCAATGGGTCAGACCATCCGCACCAACAAGGCCAGCACTATCAATTGCAAATCTCACTGGAGGTTTTGGAAGATCCACATCATGAACAAGTTGGTAATAAACTCTTCGTAGAAAAGAAGAATAAATAGTACAAAAAGGCTTGAGGCCTTTAGTAGCTAGACCAGCAGCAAAGGTAACAACATCTCGCTCTGCAATTTCAGCATCAAATTAAATCCAGTGCCTCCCTCCATTCCTGCATGGATTGCTACAATCTGGTCGTCTCTTTCTGCTTTTGCAATCAAAGACTCCGCAAAGTATTGGGTGTATGAGAGTGTGCTTGATTTCAGCTTCAATTGTTTTCCTGAATAGGGCTTAAATTTAACGATAATCTACATTACAGAAGATAAATAAGTTAGCCAAATGATAACAAGTGTTAGAGTTGGGTTACCCAAATTTTGTTTGACTTGATATGAAAAGTATCACCAAAGGAATCGAGTTGATAGGCATTATCCCATGACCTTTACTGATCTTATTGATGCAAGAGCAAATACATCATCCATTGAAAATTCGGCCTTGATTATGGAAAATTCGGATTTAGGAGGTTATGAAACCTTGGAGACATGATTTGAAGTCTTGTTATTAATTTAGCAGTCGCTTTATTTGATTTGGTTTCCAAGTCAAAGAAGGGGTTGCTTTATTTAAATTAGAAAGATTTGTTTTCCTAGTTAAAAGTAGGAGTTTGCTTCATTTAATTTAGAAAGTAAGGGACTTGTATATACTCCTCAATACACTCTTTAATCATTATTCAAAGTTTAACAATATTTTCAAAAAAATTTTTAAGAGTTCTCTCTTATTCTCTTATATCTTGAGTGAATTCCCTTAAGTAGCAAGTTCATGACTTATTATCCCTTGAAGGATCCCTTGGGTGGTGAAATATATATCTTGTTCTCATGTCTCTTTGATGGATTCCTGAGTGACGAGTTTGTGGCTTCTTATCCCTTAAGGGATTCCTTGGGTGGTAAAGTAAGTAACTATCTTTCTACATCCAAACCAATTCTATCATCTTATAACTAACCATTCCATGATCCTTTCTTCAACCTTCAATCGAAATCATCCCAATCAAGTTTCATACTTTTGAAAACTTCCCAAATACATTATTTCACCCAAATTCCACCATCTCTAACATAGAGAAACTCTAAATTTGTGGATCGCCCTAACCTACTATAGAAAACCCTAAAAACATAAAATATATAAAAACCATGTTTTTTTGCATCAAATTAAACCTAAAGGTTCCAAAACTTAAAATCCTTCATTCTAAACCTTAATTTGATCACATCTAGCCCTAAATTAGCCCTAGATTCCTTTGAAACTAGATTTATCCTTTACCCATCAAAATTATACCCTATAGCCCTAAAATACCACAAACCGATATCCTAACTTATCTAAACTTTAGATTATCCATCACGATCCACCCTCCTTCGGGTCACTTAGGATATGAGTATGTTAATATTTGGGATGCTTGTAAATCTAAGATGTATTTTTGGGGTTTGTTGTGGCTGTGATTATTTTTCCTAATAGTGATAATACTCAAATTTTGTACCTGAAATAGTGGATTTCTACTCTTATTGTTTTTCCCTATTTAGGTTGGGTTTTTTTCCCTATTGGATTTTCACAAAAATTGGTGTTCCTTGTTTTTGTTTTCTCCTTATTGCCTATTCTCGTTTTCTTTTCCGAAAATGTATAAATAATAACGAAGAAACATAGCAGAATTTTTAAAGACGCTTCACCGTGCATCTTGTCAGGGGCGGCTTCAGTAGGAGCATATCCTTTTCCTTTCTCGGTGACAACATGGATTAGAACAGTTCCTTGCCCTGGAATGGCCTTAACCACCTTCATTATATGGACAAGTTCTTCCATATTATGACCATCCACGGGACCTATATAGTGCAGTCCAAGCTCTTCAAAGAAGCAGGCTCCTAAACCATTGATCATCATCCCTCTCGGATACAAGTCTACTTTGGCAACAATCTCATGGGCCTGGCCGCCAACTCTCTCCGTGATGGCCTGTTTGATGAATACATAAAAATGGATATTATCAATAAAATTCATTAATGTTTATTTAATAAAGAATAACGTAATTATAATAGTTTTACCTTTGGGGCCTGACGTAGCCTCTTTAAGGCTTTTCTTAGAGCTCCAACGGGAGGAGGAGAGCCGTCAGCGGTGGTGATAGGAAGAGAGACTTGATTGTTGTCATTCAGGATGATGATAAGGTTTGAATCAAGAAAGCTCACATTGTTCAGCGCCTCGTATGATTGTCCTGTTGTCATGGCTCCGTCACTGATCACTACAATCACATGATTGTTCTTCCCTAACAAGTCTCTACCAGCTGCCATCCCTGAAAGGCATTGAATGAAAAATAAAACCAGAAAAATCATGTAATTAAATTGATTAATCTCCAAATGATTTAGTAATGAAATCTGATAGGGTTTGAAAAATGGGCTCGCAGGCCCACTCGCCAAACCCAAGGAAGAGGCGCGCCCATTGAAGCACTCAGGCCTTTGACGCCAGCCCAGAATGAAGGTCCAGTCCGCACGGCCCAAAGGCCAATTATGGGTAATCGAGAAAGCCCACATTCTGCAAATCAAAATAAATCCCATCAATAAGGGAAATAGAATAATCCCCAATAAAATATTATCCTGGAAATCCAAATAAATCTGACCAATAAGGAAAATAAGATAGTGACTCACGATATATCACCATCCTCGCTGATCAAACCTGATCCCCAACGAGGAAGAAGGATGATTCTAAATAAACTCCGTCGAATCAAATCCGATAATCGTTAAAACAAGAAATATTCCGCCCAATGGGAAAGAATCCAATCATCATCCAATTGGGAAAAACACATACTATAAATACTGTGCCTACCTATCGGTGAAAGGTACGCAACATTACTCCGCCCCTCTGCGCCCCTCTTTCTTCGTAAAGAAACTGACTTAGGTGACTTAGCGGCACGGCGGTTAAGCCCCGTCGCCCTTTTTCTTTCGTTCAGAGGACGATCCGTAGCCTTCACTAGCCCCACACACCCTATTCCGCCCAACGACCCCAAACGCTCCAAATTCCCAACTGGGCTTTAAAAAAGCATCACTGGGCTTGGCACCATTCGTGGGAACAACAGCTCCTTTGATAACAAAGATCGATCTCTCAAGTATTGGATGGTATCAATCCAGAACACAAGCAGGAGCAACGCCAATCCACCAAGGATGCAGGATCCGCCAGGTGACGCAGACAGCAGACCTCCTGGCGCATTAGAAGCAATGCAAGCTAACACGAACGAGGTGGAGGCGCTTCGCCTCACCAACCAACGCCTGATAGGAGAGTTAGAGCAACTCACCAGGCAGATGCAACGCCCACAGGAGGCACGACAAGCTCAGGAAGGTCACAACTTTCCTCCTCATGAAGGGCAACACAATCTCGACATTCCCCGAGGTGCTGAAACAGAAGCAGAGTCTAGCCGAGCTAGGGGGCATGGACCGCAATTGGCCCCTGGAGAGAAAGGCAACGAAGCAACACTCGGAGGGCATGTCGGGAACGAAGAACTACGTCATCCTTAGCAAGGTACAGGAGAGCAATCATGGGAGCAAAGAGGTTCAAGAGCCTCCAACAAGAGCCTCGCCCGTGAAGCGAGGTGGTGTGCAGGATGCGCCCTGACAATATGGATACCTTGGTATAACAGATCGAGTCACTCCTTCACGGCTAAGGTGTCACTTTCCCCTTCCAAGAAATTCGTGGACATGTGGAAGTATCTGGAGGAAAGTCGGAGATACACGACTATCTCCAACACTTTACAAAATCAAATCTGAAATGCGATAGATATCAAGCATTCTCATGCTACGAAGCTACTATCACATTAAAGGGCCCACTCTTTGGCCGGTTTAACAAAGCCCCACCTTCATCAATCTCCTCATTCGTAGAAATTTATCCATTGCGTTCGTCTCTCACTTCATTGGAGCCAGGACGTATAGAAAGCCAAGTTACCATCTATTGACCATCAAGCAGAGCTCGCAGGAGAGCCTGAGGTCCTATGTTCAAAGGTTCAACGCAGAGTCTCTAAAGGTAGATATACCTGACGAAAAGTTTGCAATCACCGCATTCATTGCTGGATTAGGGGTGCAGTTGAAAGACTTGATGTTTTCCATCTCTAAAAATCCTCAAGCAAGCATGGCTGAAGTGCTCGCAAAAGCGGAGAAGTACATCAATGGCGAAGAAGCTCTCATATCCAAGAAAGGGAGCTCCTCCACCCATAAAGAAAAAAGCGGGACAGACAAGCGACGAGGACGGAGCCCCAAAAGACAAAGCGGCCGGGAGGTTCCAAAGAAAATGGAGAACTAGTCCCCGCGAAAAGACGTGCGTGGAAACCTCGTAGATAGTCCGGGGCTCCACCTCGTACCGACTACAACGTTATCTCACCTCGCCGTTCACCCTTAACAGCCTTCAGCCATCTCAGTCCTCGCGAAGTGTGAACGAATACTCTCGAGGTCGCTAACTCAAATGAAGTCGCACCCCGCCACAAGAGGATAACACTGTGTATCATGAGTTCCATAGAGACTATGGATACCACATAAATGATTGTGAAGGCTAAAACAAGAAGGAAATAGAGTACTTAATAAGGCTGTATCTCCGACGCCCATACCCCGAACCAGCCTCGTAATCAGCTCAAAACCAGGCCCGCCAGCAGAGCCACCGCCACCGCCTCGACGCACAACAACCTCAGCACCAACAAATTTAGGGAAATCCACGATCTCGGAGGATTTGCAAGAGGAGGGGAATCCAAACTTTCACCGTAAGGCCCATCCGCAAGCAAAGATTAGGTCAGCAGAGGTAGTAAGACAAGCGTGTCCAAACTACCCGGCTCGACACATCCATAACGCTCTTCACTCAGACTGAGGGATGCCAAAGACTTCCATGACGACCCCTGGTAATCTCGAGCAACGTAGCCAACAAACGGTCCATCGAGTCCTAGTTGACAACAAGAGTTCAGCCGACATCATCTTCGCCTTAGCCTTCGATAAGATGGGCATCGGAAGCGGAGTAGAATTCTAACCCGTCACACTCCATTTGTTATGATTCGGGAGAGAAAAACTACCCTTGGGCCTACAACTAGTGCTCACTCGGAGATCTTCATGCCAGTAAACGATGATGCTAAAGATTCTCGCAGAAAATTTTTCCCATCCGCTTATAATAAGTGTTGTTAGCGTAATCTCTTAATGCAATAAAAGCCATCCTCCGCTTACCACATGATGGACGGTTTCCTACCGTGGGTCAGAGTAGGAATGGTTTGAGAGACCAACGAAAGGGCCAGGAATGCTACTCAACATCCATGAAACAGAAGGCGGTCAATAACATATACTTGACGAGCTCGACATGCGCGACAGGTGCTCACCCGACCGAGCCCTCGTAAGAGCCGGAACCCGTATCGCGACGACGACCAACACCTCGCCTGGCATCGGCCTGGTAAGCCAGCGTGAGACCCCAAAATCCCCTCACACCCATTTTTTGAGACAAAACAAAGACGTCTTCGCATGGAAGCAGGCAGACATGGGAGGGATTGACCCCATAATAATCACACATAGGCTAACACCACGCACATCCTTCGGGCCAATCAAACAAAAGCAGTGAGGAGCCGTGACCGTAGCGCAAAAGCGATCAACGAGGAGGTCAACAAACTCCTTCAAGCAAGAGCAACCAAAGAGGTGGAATATCCTGAATGGCAGCCAACGTCAGACGGTTAAAGCAAATCCGTTGGGCAATGACTTTGCATCGACTTCACCGACGCCAACAAAGCATGCCCAAAGGATGGGCTTTGTCGCGAATCGCACTTCATCGTGGGATGCCACCGCCGCCATGAACTCCTCGCTTTATGGATGCCTTCCGCTACAACCAGATCGCATGGACCCACCAAGAAAGACTCCTCGCGCTCACACGTCATAGAAACCTATTGCTTATCGCAGGATGCCATTTGGCTCAAAACGCTGGAGCTACCTATCAAAGGTCAGGAACAGATGTTCCGGTAAGGTATAGAAACAACCATGGAGGTGTACATAGATGACATGGCCGGTAAAACTCGCATCGCTAAAGCTCCATAGCTCATCTGTCCGAGGCGTTCCAGATCCTGAGAGAGTACAACATGAAGCTGAATCCAGCCAAGTGCGCCTTCGGAGTATCAGCCGGAAAATTCCTAGGCTTCATAGTCAACAACCGAGGAATAGAGGCAAATCCAGACAAAATAAAGGCTGTGCTCGACATGCCATCGCCCTCAGGCATAAAGGAGGTCCAACGTCTGACATGAAGGATTGCTGCTTTAAGCCGATTTGTATCCAAGGCTAGTGATAAATGTCAGCCTTTCTTCCAAGTTTTAAAGAAGGCCTTTCACCTGATACTAAGGCTAAGAAGCACTTTCAACATTGAAAACATATTCGAGCCCCCCCCATTCTCGATAAGCCTGAGGAGGAGCCTCACCTATACTCGAATGCCACTTCACCACTACCGTCTCCCGCTGTGACAAAGACCGAGCACAACACCCGCCATTTTATTGCACCAGCTCGAGAGGAAGCGAAGGAGAGGTATCCAAGGATGGAAAAAACTAATCTCGCATTAGTAATCGTAAGTACTAAGCTCTGCCCTTACTTTCAGGCTCATACCATAGAAGTTCCAACATAATATCCGAGAAGCAAGCAAGTTGGCATAAGCCGAGACTCGTGAAGGGGCCGGATGAAGTGGGCCATAGAGCTGCTTAATTCGACATCGATATAAACCGAAACTCGCATTAAAAGGGCTGGTCTTGGGCCGGATTTCACATGGGAATTAATGTCGCCGCAGCCCGCTGGAGAACACTCAAGCAATCGATTGACCTGCACCCATCTGAGAAACTTTCCGTAGATCGGCCACAAACGCATGCGAAGCCGGAGTCGCTTTAACCCTCGACTCCTCGTATGAATAGATATCAGTATGCGCTCATATTCGAATTCCAAGCCTCCAACAACGAGACTAAATATGAGGCCGTCATAGCAGGCCCCAACCTTGCTCATTCACTGGAAATTGACCAGCTTGAGGTCTACAGCGACTCCCAACTGGTAGTAAGACAAATAGAAGACACCTATGAGGCCAAAAGTGGAAGAATGATCCTATACCAAAAAAAGGTACGGGATTTACTAAAAGTTCGTGGCCGGGTCCAGTCGACATATCCCCAAAAACACGTAACTCCCAGCCATGCCTTGGTAAAAACTAGCGATAAATTTCACAGAAGACCTCAGCAGTCAACACCGTCGAATACCTTTGCAGCCTTCTATAGATCTTGTGACGTGGGAAGTTGCCCAAATTGGGTCCGAATCGAGCTGACGGGCCCCATTCGGAGTCATAATGACTGACGCCTACCCGATGACCAAAGAAGCAACTAAAATCAGGACGAGGTCAACCAGGTTCACTAATCATAAGGGAAGCCTTTATACAGGGTTTCTTCACACCCATCCCAAGTGTATCGCGGTTAATCGAATACGTGCTAAGGGAAGTACACGAAGGTGTATGCGAAATCATATCGAGCTCGGGCATTAGCAGGGAAGGTCTTAAGGCAGGATATTATCGCCCACAATACTGTGAGACGATCGACCTAGGGTCTCAAGAAGCCCTCAAATAAGAAAGAATCCAAATAAGATGGAAAACCAGTCCCAATCGGGAAGGCCCCTACATCATATCCCGCTGCGATCACCAGTAAATTAAGAGCTCCGTATTGCAGGAGGGAAAATTCTACATCATGCTTGGAATGTCGTAACACCTAAGCGCTTATCAAGACCTCGCTTGTAATCTTAAATGAAGCATTATCAATTTTCGTGATGACGGAGCTGCCATCGTTATTTGCCAGGACGCCCCCAAATAACTCATATAATGCTCGTAAAAATTACATACAAATGTAATGTGAAAGTTCATGATCAAAGGAAAATTTCTTTATTCCAATCAAATTACACTCAATTACAATCGTAGTGTGTCATCAAGACACTTTGAAGTACACAAGATGCGCTTCCTAAATAAAAATAAAAAAAGTCCTTAAGAAGGAAAGAGGAAAGGAAAACGAGATGAAAATAAATGGAAGAAGGGTAGAAAGGTGGAAAAGAGGAGAAGAAGAGTAGAGAGGTGGAAAAGAGGAGAAGAAGAAAAAAGGGATGGAAAGAGTCAGCGAAAGGAAAGAAAAAAAAATAGGAGAATGAGAGGGAAGAAAAAGAAGAAAAGGAAGAAAGAGAGAATTAAGAGAAAGAATGCAGGAACAGAGAAAGCGACACAAGAAATGTACCGCCTTCAGACATTCCCTACACGGCTAGAATAACATAACTCCCATAAAGGGGAGACTAGGAAAAACACAACCCCATAAGGCAGGTCCAACAAAACTGAACCAGAATCTTCAGGTGGATCCCCTGCGAAGACGATCAAGCTGACGCTCTGCCTGCATATCTTAGTTACGCACCGCATGCAAAATACCTCGAAGTATAAACCCATAGCAACGGCTTCTATTTATAAGAAGGACAAAGCACTTGAAATTCACAAGATTCGCTTCACATTCACCATGGAACAAGATTAAAGACACTCGTCTTCCAAAAATCGTGGTCGAATGGCTCTCACGCAACCCGCCGCCGACGAGTTCAACTACCAAGACAAAAAGGCCAAAATTTCTAAGAGTCGGGCTCACAGTTTTCGTACCCACAAGGCCTCGCCGTGAGCCCAAGAGTTTCGCTTTGACGAAGTTCGACTACTCGCAAATGTCATGCGTACCTTAAAGTCGCCCATATCGTGCTTTTTCAAACTCAAAAGGCCTCACGCCCCTGAGTCTAATACTGGGCCACGAGTTCAACTACTTCCACGCACAGCCATGTGTACTTAAGATTCGAAGCTTTTTTAGCTCGTGCTTTTCGTACTTATAAGGCCTTAGCGCCCGGGCTTCCAGAGGCTCAATTTGAGTTCCTACTACTCGCAAATTCTTAAGAGTCGGGCCTCTTCAGCCTGTGCTTTTCATCCCACAAGGTCTCGTGAGCTCTGAGCCTAGTAGCCTGGGCCTGACAAGTTCCACCACTCCGCACAGCCATGCAAATTCCTAAGAGTCACTTAGCCTCAGCATTCCTCACCAACACAAGCCCCGCCCGCAGCCAAGTAGCCTCGCCTTGACGAGTTCGACTACTCTGCACAAGCCATGCAACCTAAGAGTCACCACCAGTTTTTCTACTACAAGGCCTCGGGGCCATTGGGCCCAAGAGGCTCGCTTTGACGAAAGTACGACTACTCTACATAGGACATGCAGCCTAAGAGTCAAGATGTACCAAAGCTAGCCCACAAGGCCTCGTTGCTCAAGCCCATAAGCTCACTTGACGAGTCTGACTACTCCGGTGACAGCCACGCCCCTAATAGTCGGGCCTACCAGTTCCAAACTCTCACAAGGCCTTAGCGCCCTGGACGCAGCTCGCTTTGACGAGTTCGACTGAGCCAGGCATGCCACGCAACTTAAGAGTCGGGCTCTCACTCTCGAAGCCGTACCCACAAGGCCTCGCCCGAGCCCAATAGTTCACTGACGAGTTCGACTACTCTTCACAAGCCATGCAAATTCTTAAGAGTCAGGGTCAAATTTCTGCCAAATTCTACAAGGCCTTAGCGCCCAAGAGGGCCCGGGCCGACGAAGTCTCGACCATTTCTCACTTGCAGCCATTCAAATTCTAAGAGTCGGTCAAATTCTAAGCTTATCACTCGCAGTCCGCCAGAGCCCAAGATACTGGGCTGGACGAGTTTGACTACTCTACACAGCCACGCAGCCCTAAGAGTCGGGGCCTTCCAAATTTCAGCTTTAAGCCCCAAGGCCTTAGCGCCCGGAGCCCAAGAGCTCACTTTGACGCAGTCTCGACCACTCGCACAAAGCATGCAACCTTAAGAGTCACCAACCAGTTTCAGCCCCACAAGGCCTTAGCGAATCGAATCCCAATAGTCCCACCTGACGAAGTCTCGACCATCCTCAGACCCATTTCATGCAAAGATAAGAGTCAATTCAATTTCAGTTTTCAAATTTACAAGGTCTCAAATACCGATCTAATAGGCTCAACTGACGAGTTCGACCCACTCGCATAAAATTCTACGCACTTAAGAGTCGGGTCACCTGTGCTTTTCAAACTTACAAGTGCCTCAAATACCGAGGCTAATAGCTCCGCTGACGAGTTCGACCACTCCGAACAAGCCATGCACTTAAGAGTCGGGCCTGTACCAGTTTTTCACCACTGTGCCTTAGCGCCGGAGCCCAAGATTCATTGACGTAGTTCGACCACTCCTCGCACAGCGATTCAAAGATAAGAGTCGGGCCTAACCCAGTTTATCACCAGAAGGCCTCGCCGCCAGAGTCTTGTGAGGCTCGATCGACGAGTTCGAATTATCTACACAAAGCATGCAAACTAAGAGGTCGGGCTCACCAGCTTTTCAAATTTCATTAAGGCCCAATGAGCCTGCAGAGCTCACTTTGTCGAAGTTCGGACTACCCACATAGGCCATCCAACTAAAGTCATTCACCTCGCTTTCAAGCCACAAGGCCTCAAGTGTCTAAGCTCCATTAGCCTGCTTGACGAGTTCGACTACCCGCACAGCTATGCCTCAGAATACTGGCTTCACCCCAGGCTTTTCAAATTTACAAGGCCCACTACCGGAGCTCCAAGAGGCTCATTGACGAAATTCGACTACTTCCCGCAGACATGCCACGCAAATTCTTAATACTGGCCTTCAATTTCTCGTGCTTTTCAAATCCCATTGCGTTCAAGACCGAGTCTAATAGCTCGGGCTCGACGAGTTCGACTACTCACAGTCTCATGCAAATTCTAAGAGTCAAGACAGCCAGATTTTCAGCCCACAAGGCCTAGCGCCCGAGCCCAATAGCCTCGCCTTGATTTAGTTCGACTATTTCCCGCACAGCCTTTCAAAATTTAAGAGTCGCCTTCAACCAAAGTTTATCACCCTCGCAAAGCCCTCGGGGGCCGCCAGGAGCCCAAGATCTCGGGGCCTTGACGAGTCTCGACCACTCACACAATTCATGCAAATCTAAGAGCCAGCCTGGGCCTTAGGCTTCTGCCCCCAAGGCCTTAGCGCCCGAGCCCGTGAGCTCAAATAAGAGTTCGACCACCGCACGCCTACGCAGCCTTAAGAGTCGGTCACCAGTTTTCAAATCCCACAAGGCCTCGGGGCCACCCGCGAAACCCAAGAGCTCAACTTGTGGGTTCAATCCATTCGCACAGCCATGCACTTAAGATTCAATTCACCAGTTTTTCAAATTCCACAAGGCCTCAACGCCTAAAAGCCTCAAGAAATTTCACTGATGAGTTCCACTACTTCCTCGCACAGCTACGCAGCCTCAAGAGCCTGCCTCACCAGTTTTCAACCAATAAGGATCTCGCGCCGGAGCCCAAGAACTCGGGCCTTTGACGAAGTTCGACTACTCTACACAAGCCATGCAAATTTAAGAGCCGCTAAGCACAGCCTTTCTCGCCCACGCCCAAGCCCCTGAGCCTAATAGCTTAGCTCACGACCCGACACTCTACATTACTGTGCCACTGCAGCTCGTAGTCGGGCCTTCATCTCAGTTTTTCACCTGATAAGGCCTCAACGCCAGCCCAAAGAGAGGCTCATTTTGACGAGTTCGACCACTAAGAGGCTCATTTGACGAAGTCTGACTATCAACAGTTTACGCAGCTTAAGAGTCGCTCCGTCAGTTTTTCACCAACAAGGCCTCACTGAGCACAAGAGCTTAGTTTGATCTAGTTCTTACTACTCGCATTGTGCCATTCTCATTCTAAGATTTGCTCAGCCTCAGCTTTTCAAGACACAAGGCTTCGTAAAGACCTTGAGTTCAAGAACTCCATTGACGAGTTCAATCCACTTAAGACATAATTAAGAGTCGGGCTTCAAATTAAGCTAAACAGGTCTTTTGTCACGGAGCCCAAGAGGGCTCGCCTTGACAAGTTCGACCACTCAGACAGCCATTCAAATTTAAGATCCATCAAACGCTTATCAACACACAA